>RPOG01000807.1:0-230791 GCA_008086565.1 Thalassoma bifasciatum
AAGCTAAAAATATATTTTGTGACCTGTTTTTAAAGACTTTAATCTTAAGTGAAACACGAAAGTACGAGGTGGTTTGAACATTCAAATTGCGCAGCTGTAATCACTCAAAGCTTTGTGTGTAATTGAAGAATATAAGTGCTGTTTTCTCTCTGCTCTTCTCAGGGATTTAACCATGGAGTCATCCTCTGATGAAGAGGAGGAACGCACCTTCATCCGGGTGCTCAGTGAGAAATACAACCCAGAGAACTTTCCCTACGGCCAAGGAGTCGTGGTTATGCCCAGC
This sequence comes from Thalassoma bifasciatum, assembly GCA_008086565.1. Taxonomy (NCBI): domain Eukaryota; kingdom Metazoa; phylum Chordata; class Actinopteri; order Labriformes; family Labridae; genus Thalassoma; species Thalassoma bifasciatum. The sequence continues at coordinate 284 of RPOG01000807.1, forward strand.
CCGCCTGGATCCCCGGTTAAAGGTACGAGCTGATGCGGAATATTTTATCAGAGTCAAGAATAGTTGTGTGTTATCAGAACTTTAACTCTACTTTCTTTGTTTGCAGATCGCCTGTTCTTGCCCAGCATACTTGTACTAAACTACTGTGGGATCACTAAAGCTGGTCAGCGGTCAGACATCGCAGCTTTCTGTGGTCATGTGGTGGAGCTGGACCTGTCCCACAATCAACTCAGTGACTGGACAGAGGTGTGTTGCTTTAAACACGATGGAGCAGAGCTTTACTTCACGTTTCAGGGAACTTTGGAGGAATAATGATCTCATGTGTCTGATGAATTTGTGTTTCCATTGATGCTGGCCAACACTGAATGAGCTTGTGTTTGTCCTGTTACTCCAACCACAGAATTGAGTCGCTTTATTGAGCAGTGGTCTCTTGAGAAGAGGTTGTTTTTGGAAAGGAAATCCTAACTGAGCCTGTGCATTGCATCAAATGCTCAAAAGACAACACAATGAGCAGTTCTTGCTGTTGCATTCTCTCCATTAAGGGCTCTGATGTGATGCGACTTGTTAGTTTTCTATAAAAGTTGTCCTCCATTTCAACAAGATAAGATCAGTGTGCTTTGATACTTCATGAGGAAATATCAAAACTAGAGGCTTAAAAGGCTAGTGGAGTTGGTAAAAACCAATTACAGGAAGCGTCTGCAAATGTAGGCGGGGCACAAAATGTAAACTCATGGACTACACAATCCAACATATTGCTTGGTATTATTTTGCACAAGTAAAAAATAAAAACTGAAGCAAACAATGAACAACAACGGGCTCAGATTTAAACGATTAGAAAATGAATTTGAATTAATGTATTTCATTTGCATGATCAGAAATTCAGTTGAATGTTTAGAAACCGAATGGATTTGCTCTCAAATTTTATTAAACCAAATTTAAAATTCAGCTCTGACCATTATATCATGTACATTTATAAGGAAGAGTGATCAAGCACAGATTCACAAAAAAAATGTTTTCAACTATCAAGTTTGCTTGAAACTTAAAACTCGGGGAAAAAACAATAAATATGAATTATTCTAGGTTTTAAGCAACCTGATTATTGAGTCCCCTGTCTTCAGACATCATGGTGCTATTTCAGAATTGTGCTGAAATTGAATTTGTGTTTTCTGAATTTAAGGTATATGTAAGTGAATTTTTGAATGGTTGAATACAGTTTCAAAGCAAATGAATTAGATTTCAATGCACTAAATTTCAGATAATACTTTTTAAATTACATATTATAATTCAAACTCAGTTTTCAGTAGCTCAAATTTCAGCCCATAGTTATTGCACAATCATGCATTAATATACACACAAGCAAAGTTATGTCTATATTTCACTGCATTTGGGTGATAAGAGGAAAGAAAAGCAACAAAATGAAAAACAAACTCACTAAAATACTGTGATCAGGCTTGATTAAAAAGCTTTCTGCAATTTTAAGTGTTATTGAAAGAATGTGGATTTACTGCACTGAAGCATCCAGTGATATTTCTTTCAAGTAATCAAAAAATTGAACAAAATAAATAATGAGGTAGATGTGCACAGCTTGGTTCCAACAATTTTTCCCATCCCTATAGTTTTTACAAAATCAAAATAGAGAGAAAATGCATGTTTAGAGGAGAAATAAATAAATTTACCAGTTTCTATTGGAAAATATCACAGAGATTTTTATTCATCATAGGCTGTGTATGAGGTTTAATTTATGTCTTTTTTACTCGTCAGATCTGCACTATTGTCTCCAGCATCCCCCACCTGGACTTCCTCAACCTGAGCATGAACCCTCTGAGCAGCGTGAAGCTGGAGCCCAGCATGGCCGACGTTTTCTCCAGAGTCCGGCAGCTCGTCCTCAACAATACACACGTCAGCTGGGACACAGTGCACACACTTACAAAACACACACCAGAGTAAGTCACACAGAATGGAAAGTGTGGTGTTGGGTGTATGGTAGCTTCAAACACAAATGTGTCACACAAGGAAAAAAACTGATGGAAATAGAGCTCAATAAAAGTCACAGACTCCTACTTTGCTTTGATTTTTCTCTCAAGCTTTTCTAATCGAGTTGATTCTCCTCATCCTCCAGGTTAGAGGAGCTTTTCCTGTGTCTGAATGACTACAACATGGTGTCAGAGTCCCAGTCGTCCTGTCCGTCTTTACGCCTGCTGCAGATCACAGACAACCAGCTGCAGGACTGGGCTGAAGTGAGAAAGTTTGGGAGGATGTACCCAGGTCTGGGCACACTCGTGCTGGCCAACAACAGCTTAGATTCTGTGAATGACGCTCAGGAAACACTGCAGCGCCTCTTCCCTAACCTGCGAAGCATCAACCTCAACAACTCAGGTCTGACGACTCTTTTATCCACATCCAGATTTCTCCTTTATGGCGTTAAATGGATACTCACTGTCTCTGTATGTCTTTGTGGATTGTCAGGGCTCAGTAAATGGGAGGACATTGCGAGGCTGAATTTCTTTCCCAAGCTGGAGGAAGTCAAAGCGATGGGGATTCCTTTACTGCAGCCGTACACCACCCACGAGAGACGCTGCCTCCTTTTAGCGCAGTGAGTTAAATCACATCACACAGATCGAATTCTTTCAGCTCTGTGCATGCAGGGAAACATGCTGACTGTCTAATTGAGCTGATTGTTCCCACTTACATCTTAATTCTGGGATGATTTTAGGGTGAGGATGATTCATGAGTCTGTGCAACTTTGGCAAAGCTAACAATAAGAAAGAATCAGACCTTTAACGAACACAATCTATTCTTCAGGCAATAAACAGTTTCACGGCTCACTATAAATACGTGTGACCTTGAATGTAATCTGCTGTCTGATGCCTTCTGCCTGCAGGTTGCCGTCTGTCGGGGTGTTGAATGGTGGTAAGGTGTCTGACGGAGAGAGAGAGGATGCTGAGAGGTTTTTCATCAGGTACTACCAGGACTGTCCAGAGCAGGATCTTCCTGAGAGGTAATCAAATCTCATGTTTGTCATTATTCTGCTCATTTATTTAGAAGTCACCTATTATAACAAAAGCTATGAGGGTTTAAGAATAAGAACTGTTTCTGATGCTTGGACCTTCAGTATTTACATTTTCAAAGCCATTTAGCTCAACCTGAACCTTTGAATTATAACAACAACTGGAGTCACAATAATACTGCAATCTCATCACAAGCCTGTCACAGTCAGTTATAAAACAGCCCTTTTGAAGCTTTAACATGTCGGAAACAGTGTCAGAAGGCAATGAAATCTGCAATATTTTGAAAATACATCAATTAAATGATACTGGATTGGCAATATCTAGCAATAATCTTTCATTAAGACTCACATTTTAGCGTTGTGGAAGGTGCATACCAAGTTATTTACAAAGTTTAATTACTGCATCTGCAATAACAGCAGTCATCTAAGACTGTAGTTTGACTTTTCCCACTGTTTTCCTATAAAACGTGAAATTTTTGGGGTTTTTTTCAATAGAAAAAGACATTTTTGTATTTGCATCAACAGCTCATACACATATATTGGGATATTGACACAGGTATTGAGATCTTCCTGTCACTCAAAGTTGCATCTGTAGTTTTTCACAATTTACTACTTCGAGAAATCCTTCTTTTTCTCACTTTGGTGTTTCAGAAAACCTTATTTCAGCCTCTGTGTGGAACTTTCTTTCAGCTGCTGTCACTTTAAGGCTCCCTGTTCCCTGCCACAAAGTCCCTCCCCGTTGCCTCGGTGTTTGAGGCCCGCACCCCCAACATGTTGCGAGCCGGTTGGAAATTCCTTTTACTATGACCTTTTTTTTTCAGCGAGTCTCATGAAGATCTTGAGCTGCTTTTTAGAACAGAGTGTTTTGATCATTGATTTCTACAACAAACTAACATGTAGAGGTTTGTAAATCTGCACTAATACAAACATCCAGCATTGTTACTTTATATTCATATTGCACACATTGGAGAGCATAAGCAGCAATTTTTAGTCCTTGAAGATTTTGTCCTCCTGTGTTGAGGTTTGAAAGAATGTTAACACCTGCAGCATCCAAATTTGAAACATAAATTTGAGAAGCCTTCCTCAGTAAAATTACTGCCCACGCTCTTCACCGGCTGCGTTCCACTTAACCTCGGCAGAATGTTGGAGAAGGATTTGTGAAGGAAGGTGTAGTCCCTGACTGGGGGAAACTAACCTTTGGGAGACAATGCAACCAGTCTCTGCCTGCTCAATGAGTCCTTTGTGCCGGGAATTCTCTGATTGGAAAACTGATACACGAGCGAGCAGGATGATTTTCTTTTTCCTTATGTATACACCTTTTCTGTCCTTGTGCTGACAGATTGATTTGATTTCTTATGTCACTGTCACACCCAAGAGCAGAAATGCTCATGTATTGCAGATCCAAGGTGTGTTTGCTGCTTGCACCAAACATATTTTAATTATACCCATCATGCTTTGCTGAAAACATCCAGTGCCCATCCAGTCTGCTTTCCTCTTCTCTCTTTTTAAACTCTGCATCCATGGTCTTGGTTTGAAGCCAGGTTCTCAGCGTAGGTCTGAGGTTAGGGATCACCTTGACTGCATGTGGGTGTTTTAGGGGTGTCCGACACGCTGGATAAGCAGTGAACACACCACTATCCTCTTTCGGGCTGCGGCCTCACAACCCTGAGAGATCACAGCACAGCAGGGAGGGTCACAGCCTCTCAGGTGAACGAATGTTATTCAGCCAAGCTTTGGGTAACTATAAACGCATCTCGAGCTGAAAAATCAGACTGAGATACAGTTAAATGTTGATAATCTGTAGACAGAATAAGGTTTTTGGGACAAGGAGGCAGGTATGTTAAAAAGAAATGTGTCGGCTACACAGGAAGGATTAGTCGCAAGGGAAAGGAAGAAGGAGAGAGCTAGGATGGGAAAGAAATCTGAGCGTCTCCAGTGAAACTCCAAGAGAAATGGACCTTAAACAGAGGCCTCAACTTACACAAAGATCAATATTTGTTCTAAAACAGGTTGATCCTCAACAGGGGCACTGAGGTAAAAGCACCAAACTAGATTTCCAAAGTCCTGGCACAATAGTATCTGTTTTAGCTCCAGATTCAGATCTTTTTATTCTGGTAAACTGTCCCACATTGAAGAATGTTGGACCATCTAACTGGAATGCTAGCTAGCTTTCACTGGTAGCATTATTTGCCACATAAAACCAGCTTAAATGACGCCTCTTAGCAAAATGACTGCTCTTAGAATGGTACTTTGTGCGCCGTGGCCTAGGAGGAGAATTCCCAGGGTGGGCCACAAGTTTTGGCCAGAACCCTTCGGCCAGGGGGGGATTGGCTTTGTGGGGGTGTTTTTTCGGGAGAGACGGGGAAATTGCTTTGATTGGCCCAGCTGTTACAGTAGCTTTGAAAGCACAGGCCTTTTCTCCGGGATTTTATTTAATCGTTCCTCCTTATCTCGAACACGCATTCCCCTGAGGTGTCTGAGAGCTTTCTCACGGCAGAGCAGGAGGCAGAGAGCTCTGTTTTTTCTCGGCCTCCTCGGCACAGTCATGGTGCATTTCCATCCACAGGTTTTTGTGCTGGTTTTTAATTTACTACCTTGTTGGGAATGTTTTGGAGGCCCAGCCAGAGTACAAAAGACCTTGGCGTGAATTGACGAATTGGAATATTGAATCGAGAAAATGCTGCTCTGAATGATTAGCTGGTTTTTCAGACTTTAATGATGCCTCTTCTTCTTCTATGGACAATAAAAAAGGTCGTTCTTCTTCTTTTGGCTGCAGGCCTCTGCTCCTCCGGAAAAAAACAGGAGATTGCATAACTGCAATGTCCCTGGGTTTAGTCCAGGGCCGGGCTTTTGTTGCATCTCAGCCCCCTCTGCACTTCGGTCGGAGACAAAACACCTTCTGGTTGAAGTGAATCACAGGAGACAAATTCATGCTTTTACTGTTAATTTGGGAAACGATCCTGAGATGTTAGAACATAAACAAACAAAATGTGGTATTTCAGGTGTAACGTTGCTGTGCTCTTTCTCACAAAAGTAGTGAGTGGAATAACAATTACAGTTTTTTCCCCGTAGGTTCCTGATGCAAATCCACTGTTAGTCTGATGCCTTCCTGTGTGGAGTTCGCATGTTCCTCCACAAAAAGGCCAGGATACTAGTTTAAAGATGCCATATTAGGCAAAATCCACTTTTACATGGATTACTAATGAAAATATAGGTCCCCAGTGTGTCTTCAACACCCCCAATATTAAAAAAATCCATCATCTCTTCTCTTCACTGGCTCCCTTTTTCTGAAAATCTCTCGTCAAGCGAGTTGTTTTAAAATTAAGTCGGTATTGACGTCATCACCAGACATGCACACACTAGAAAGAAACAGTAAATGAAACCTACAGTGTATTTTCAAGACTGCTCCATATTCCTAAATGCCTAAATTCTGTTATTCTGGCAGTTTTCACTTTACTTTACTTTTGGATGGTGTAATTTTGGCTGTGATAACCCTAGATGTGAGTGGGTTCACAAGGAACTGGTACCTGATTGGTTGTTCAGCTTCCTGCCACAGTCTAAAATAAGGTCCAAGTTTATTTGATGTTTGACTTACTCTCACTACCAATTCATTCATACGGACTACTTTTTTATTCCTCCCTGCTTAGCACCAACTTTTCACAAGCAACAGCCCTACATTTCACTCCTCTTCTGCTGTCATCGAAGATTTTTGCAGATTTTCAGAATGTAGACACATCAAAAACCAAACAATCATTCAAAATATCGCCAAAATCTGACCTGAGCTCTGCTTCCTCCCAGGTACCACGCCCTCGTATCCAAGTACGGTCACCTGGCCCCCCTGGCAGAGGTGGACCTGAGCCCCCGCTGCACCACGGTGGATGTTCGTTTTGGAGACAGGGTGGAGCCCGTTAGCCTGCGTCTGGAGCAGACGGTGGGCGACCTGAAGAAACAGCTCAAAGCTCTGCTGCAACTGCCCAGCAACGGGATCCGACTCTTCTACATCAACCGAGAGATGTGTTCGGTCCTGGGGCCCGAGGAGCTGAAGTGTGGCACCCGTGCGCTCCACTCCTACAGAATCCGAGACGGAGACGAGATCCTGGTCGTGCCGCGAGTGAAAAGCCGCTGCAGCTCGTCGGATCTTTGAGTCGAGAGACCTCCTGCTTTTGGAGAAATAGAAACACCTACTGGATACCAAGTATTGACTTGAGCCTTTTTAGATTAAAGTGTGAACTTTTCAGCCTTGAATGTAAAGATGTTTGCTGTCAACCACATGAAACAAACGTATACAATAATGTATTTGCACATCAGAAAATCTGCAGTCACAAAGCTTGTTTCTTGAGTGCAAGTCACAGATTTATAGTTGCTCTATCTAAAACTGCAGTTTTCACCTCAGTAGTGAAAATATTATGCAATTAGTCCTCTATGAGAAGAAAGCTGCCATTATTAGCAATTACAAATTGCACGTTGATTAAAAATCAAAGTAATATTAAAGAGTAGATTGGTCCCCGTGGGTTCAGAAAGTATAAGACGTAACTTCCCTTTGAGTCACTGGTTTCACCATGCACAGTTTTTAAAGCCCAAATATTTCCTGAAAATTTCGAAAATTTGATGATTCAAAAAAAACTCTGATTTTTAAAACTGAATTTCAGAAATGCCAGCGAATATGAGGAAGCCCGAGTTTTTCCAGCCCATGTGTGTTTTGAATTTCTAGGCTGGGTAGAGCAAGCAGCTCTGTTTACATTCTGCTAGTTAGAGATTTGTGTGCAGGCTGTTAGTTGCCAACTTTTTTTACCAAGTAGAAAACAGCTGTGGTGAAAATCTCTCGAGCAGTTCATTCCTTACATGTAAACACGGTGGCAAACAGTAACCATAAGCTTTTAGAAGTCTCTCAATGACTTCCTGATCTCTGCTGCCGTCACGCAGGCTTTGTAAACTGAGTTCATTGTACATTTGCATCAGTTGAATTTAACTCTTTTGTGGTGTAGATGTTTGGTTAACATTGTATTGACTTTTTCTAATCCCCGGCTGAAAGACACGTAGATTTTTCTAACCTGGAATCTTTAAGGGGTTCTTTTCCAGGAACATGAGTAAGAGCAGGTAACACAAGTCTCTCCCTGCTTCTGCCCGTCACTCTCTTTCAGCCGTGAAGTCTAAAGATAACCCCAAGCTTGAAAAACACAAACTGTGTGTGTTGGGAATAACGTAGAGCACATAGCTGCTGCTCAGTCATGATGTCCTGGCAGAAAGATGAGACACGTCTGAGGTGAGCTTAGGTCTGGGACAAGGAAAAGGAGAGGTGTTGATGCTCAAGTTTCTCACTCTCTCTCTCTCTCTCTCTCTGTGAGCTGAGAAACGTTGAGCCCTGGTCTGTATGGTAACCTCACACCAGGCGCTGTGTCACTGACACTTCCGCTGCATTTGGGTTAGAAAGGGTTCAGTCAGCAGACTCTCGCCCCTCACCCGTTCACCCCAGTCTCTCCTTTACATCCGCCTTACAAACCTGACACTTCCAGTTTCTGCAGTTTCACAGGACACACAGCACCTCAGGGGGCGAACAATGGCTGACATTGACTTTGACTACTTCTAAAATCAAAGAATAGTTTCAAAATTGCACCAGACTGCCTCTTGTAGTGCGACTCCAACATAGGCCTCTCAGAACCAGAGTATTGTGAGACTTCAGCATCAGGCTTTCTCTTAACTCAAGAATGCTTCTGCAAGAGTTGCAAACCTTCCTCACCCAGCATCAAATCAGCTGCTGGTTGTTTGATTTTGAGCATCCTGTTGACCTGTTGGCTATTACCCCTGAAGATGCAGCTAATACAGGCAACAAACTTTAATCCTGAACTTAAAAAACCAGTGGGTGTGTTTTTTAACAAGACTTCTTATTCTGCTGACAACAAGCGTTTAAATTAAGATGGGAGACTGGTCTATAAATGTAGTATCTGCAATGAAGTGACTTTTTTTCCCTGTGGTTTTTTTAAGAGATGAAGAAATTAAATTAAAAATGGTCCTCATACGTTAGCAGGAAGTGATTTCCTTTATTTAGCCAGTGCTACCTTAATTTTTTCTTGACAGCAGACGTCTAAAAGAAACTTGAACACTCTCAAGAAAACAAAAGATATTTAAGCCCTGTTAAGCATTAAGCCAATCAAACAAACTTGCAGGTCGTACTTTTTCTTGCAAAACAGATATTTGTCTCTCTGTATAGAATGTTTTTACAATAATATCTCAATAATAGCTGAGTTTGAATCGTTGGAGTTTGTCGCTCACCTGTGTAGCTTCACAGACAGAAGCACTTTTCTTTTCATGTGCAGTGAAAAAAACAGGCAGATAAAACTGATGTAAACCTCTATATGAACTATGTCTTCTCTTTTTGCTGGTGCATGCTGGGAAATTATCCAGCCTGCATGACTTTGAATATTTCAGATATGCGTCAACATGTGTGGAATGTAATCAGTGTAAATTTGGCCATTTGTCGTGCATTTTTTTAAAGACAAGAAAAGTTTTAAAATACTAAGACGAGACTTTTTCTTCTTACGAAGTGGTGTGCCATGAATTCTGAGTATTTGAAGGGAGCTCTCAAAGCTAAATGACACATTATAACATTTAAATGTGGATTAATCTTGTGTTGCAAAAGGTGTGTGAAACTTTTAACCTGTATCTCTTCATTGAGGGTATTGAATAACTGGAGATCTTAACTTTAGGGGGGGTCAATGTCTGGACTTCACACGATGATCTATAAATATAAATACGTTGCTGACGTGGGAAACTATGGGATAAGTGTGACTTGTTTTGTTTCGGTAGGTGAGTTGGTATTCTGCATGTTCTCTTTCTTGATATGTTGGATGTAAAATGTGTAACAGATGTGTCATTTCAGGGAACAAAGTTTGTTTGCGGGCATTTGTAATTTTGACACTTTAAAAAGAAAAAAAAGATCTATGCTTCTGTCACCCTCACCCTTTTTCCTTGAATAATACCAAAAACAAAGATTATTGACAGATTTAAACTCTAAGTGATGCTTTCAGTTTGCCTTGTGCTGTTTAAAGTATGAGTTTAATTTATATCACATTTGTAGTTTCTTTAATGTATCTTGATATTTCATTGTAATTTTTTTTTCTTTTCTTGAGATCATATTGCCATTTCCTCACCTGTCAAGTATAATGGTGCTCTTACCTCTCTTAAAACAATAAATTAAAAGTAATTCAACTCTCTTATGTGTGAGTGTAAAATTTCCATACATATGACATACTGTGAAATCTGTGCACTTATCTGATCTTATCTTGTACAGACAGCAAACACAGCTCAGCGATTAACTTTTGTTGGTGTTTGGCTTCTATTTTGCAGTTTTTTGTAGTCTTACAACCCTAATATAACACTTGCAAACTTGCACACTACACACTTTTATTTGGCTTCATGCAGTTCATGCACATGAGCTACATAAAGATAAGAGGAAGAATTAATAGGAAATGGTTCAACCCATCAACGTCATTAGCCTTTTTGCTCAATGATTCCCTAATCGATGATTTACGATACACGAGAACAGACAATGTTCATGTCCACTATTCTGTCCCACCTAGCTTAGCTCGGTAGCTAGCTAAAGTTTCCCATGAAGACTCTGACTCAGGGTTTTCTGCTTGAAGTTTTGCTTAAGAAGCTGTAAAACTGAACAGTCAAAGAAATTTACATTTCTCTCTCATAACACAACTCAACACAGCCATTGTGTTACATCTTTTATTGTACCACAGACAATATTTGCTTGATGCTAACGTATATGGAGAGTTACATTGATGTGCTAGTGGTTAGCATACAGCCAGAATTTTAGCTTTCATCACAGAAACACATCACAATTACTCTTTGAAATTGATACTGAAACCTTTAAATTTGAAAATACTTGAACAGAACAGTTTTCATACATGAGGGTAAAAGAAAAGTTAAGCCAAACTCATTACTGATTTCAGCACAACTACGGCAAGCTCAAGGTGCCAAACAACTCCAAGCAATGCAAGGTGGCCAACCTCAGTGATGGAAATATAACAATGCAATCAGCATTGTGTGACATGCAATTTTTACTTACTTCTTTGTAATTACAAACAGAGATATCCAGATTTGGACACAGAAAACCTTTAAAGCCTACTTTTTGTACACAGATAATTCACAGAAAGATGCGGGAATCAATACAGAATCCGATTAATAAGCAGAATCAAGTAGGGCACTGGCATAAATCCTATGAACTCCCATCCCTCGAGATATATGCATTTGCATCCAGAAGCCAATTACATATGGTTCGTTTGATACAGTCTAATCAATACAGATTTGAGGCAAGAAGCTTCATCCTTTTTGTGCAGTTCTGCAAAACTACCAGGGATATAAAGGAAAGAAAACTTTGACTTTCACATATGAACTCCAGCAACCAGGTCTTGACTTTATCCAGTCTTTCCTTTTTGCACAATTGGAAATTTGAATATTAAATTGGCATGAAATGTGATTTAGAGCAGTGGTTCCTAAAGTTGGGGTTGAGAAACACTGATAGGGAAGTCATAAAATGCCCTCATGATCAATAAATATCTACGATAACACCCAACCATTATGGTACAAATGTAAACAGAAGGGGTTACAGTTAATTTTCACATTTCGTTTCTTTAGGTGGTCTATTCATGTATTCCCCAAGCCGCAATCTCCAGCTGTGAGAAATGAAGCCACGCAGAAGCGCAAAATACTGCAACTCTTTGAGATTTTGCTTGAGGCTGGCTGCAGAAAGACTGGAAACCACATACACCTTTTTAAGGCACTGATACACATCTAAAGCTGGTTCAAAAATCAAGAGAAATTACAAAGTTAAAAGAATATGAGTCAGCAAATCTCCACCCAGTGTGAAGATCAGCATCCACACACCTTCTTCCTCCCTTTGATGATAAAGCTTCCTTTAAAACTGCTCTTTAGGGCTTTACAGGCACTTTATACGAGAGTGCTCACGAGCTAAAGCCTATTTAAAGTCCGGATTAACACATTAAGACATTGGCATTCTCACTTCCAGACTCCAGGGTAATGTCAGGACATTTTCAAGAGGGTCGTGTATGTGTGAAAAGGACTTTTGAGTACAAGGTCTCTGTCAGCTGTGCACCTTTGGCTGACTGTTGTCTGTAAATATATTGTTGCTCACTTCAAGCATACCCTGGCCTTTTTAAAGACTTTGGCATTCTTACCTGTTATTTACCATCAAGCATTTCAAAGCCTGGATGGAAAGATAAAGTATGGTTTGGTGCGCTGCTCATATTACAAGCTTAAGTCCACGAGCTCAGTGTGAACTCCTCTGACTGAAGACTTGGCCGTGGAGGAACGGAGATTCTGCAGATCTTCTCTCTTTCTGGCAGTCGACCTGCAGAGAGTCCATTCCATACGTGTCAGGCGGTGTTGTGTTTCTGGGGCATTCCCTCGATTTTGCCCTCCTCCTCTTCCAACAGCATCGTGCTAATCCTGTGTGGGATATCTATGCCACCCACAGCCACCACTTCTCTCCAGTTGGACCACCCTCTCAGGGGCTTGCACCTGAGAGTTTAAATGTCCATCATTCACTTGTTTTAAGATGTGAAACGATGGGACTGAAACCTTTAAACTGTTGAATTAATCGTGGTTCAAATAAGTAATAATTTGTTTTCTTGACTCAGCTGCCAGAGAAATACTCTAAGTGGACCCCAAGTCACATTGTAGACCCGAAAGTGACTCTTGCACTCAAGGTTAAGATGATGCATGGTCAGACTGAGGTAAATAATTGCGTCCATTGCACCTACAGCGGGACCTGTCCACACAGTCGGTATTCTGATCTGCCCTTGATCTGCCCCATTGCATTATGAAGTGGAATTGAGGGCAGGAGGGCTGAACGGAGTCTATTGTGCACTGAGGGGACAGAGTCAGTGGGCTAAGGAGGTTTGGGTTACTGGAAGGAGGGTTCACTGTTGTGAATGGGAAGGAAGGAGAGGAGGGCAGGGCAGAGCCAACTGCTGGGCAGAAGGTTGAATGAGAGTGGACCGCTCCACAGATTGGGTGACCGCTGAACAGAGCACGGAAGGTATTCTGTCCAGGACCTTCTTTGAAAAGGTCAGGCTTCATGTACTCTCAAGAACTCAGGGTGGTGTGTACTTTGACCCTGTTCCCACATGGTTTCAAAGCTTTGATGTAAATTTTTTCTCTTGCAAAAAAATTGAACAGTGAAGAATATGGTGGGGATGTTGATCCACGAAAGGGCTCATTGGTCTGTGGCTTCAAAACCATTCCAAGCCACATCAATACCATAATCCACTCAGTTATTTAATGAAAAACAGTGGTGTGCAAACACTTCTTGGTTTGGACGACTCTTCCTGTGACCTCCTGTTTAAAGATTTAGGAGCAATGGTGAACTCTATTTCACTCCTTTATATCCATCTGAATAACTGTAAAGTCAAGTTTCTTGAGGTTGTTTGTTGGTCTGTTGTGCTCTGACGCGACTAAACCTATGTCCCCAAGTTCATCCATTCATCCATTCCTCTACCACTTACCTTGTTCAGGATCACGGGTGGCTGGAGCCTATCCCAGGTGTCTTGGGGTAAGAGGCGGTGGGACACCCTGGATTGGTCACCAGTCAATGACTAAGCTGACTCAGAGACACACAACCTCACTTACGGGCAATTTAGAATCACCAATTGACTCACCTGATGAGTATGTTTTTGGACTGTGGGAGGAAGCCAGAGAACCTGGCATACCCAGAACCCACATATGCACAAACTCAACACAGAAGATTTGAACAGATGACTTTCTTGCGTTGAGGCAGTAGTGCTAACCAGCATCACCATGCAGCCCAGTCCCTGAATTGTCAAAGCAAAAGAGAAAATTATAACTGCAATGGTCAGTTGTTCATAAAAAAATGTGGCATTACATCATGCATTGAGAGCAGTTTGCACAGTCCTGTCAACTACTTTGTCAGAATCAGACAAAAATCAGACTGTTACCAACCAGGAGAGGACAACAGCGTAGTAAATATCCTTCACATGACTAAAGTTCCACAACATATTTAACCACATCCACAGGAAAATCTAGTGTATCTTCAGTGCGTATTGGTTATCTACTTTAAAACCCAAAGGATCTTGTCTACTGGCTGCACAGGCCCAATAACAATACCTGGCTTTTTGGGTCCTCCAGTGGATCCAGTAGTCCACGATAAGGTTCTTCCAGTCAAGTATTCAGTCATCACGTGTTACTTTTGGTCACAGTGTCAAGATATAAGTGATTACCGGGAAACAACACATAAAAGGGCATTCTTTGACAGTTTTGGGATTGTGTGCAGGAGGGTGCGTGTCCCATTTCACTCTTGAAATGCTTTGTGACAACTGGAACTTTTCCCAGTATCTACGGAAATTTTTGGGGACTGTGTGTTTTTTCAATCCCAGAAACCAGGGTCTAAATTAAGGGCCAGGGCTAATAAAGTCAGAGGCTGTTTTAGGCTTTTTGAAATGGCTTTCAACCAGTGATTGCTTTCTCTTAAGCACGTGTCTCCCTCCAGGTGCCAACAAATCCAGCAAGCTGACTGGGGCGCTGCATTTAAGGTCTCAGGCCTTGTCTTATTGTTCTCTATTAGTCTGTGGATGTGCTGAAATGACCTTTATTTTAGAAACACAAACAAAAAATGTGTTTATCATGTCATCTGTTCCGCATGACTTCTTCAGAGTGTTGCTGAATGGAAGAACAAGGGTGTTGGTGCAAAACGAGGTGTATCAGCCAGGATCTTTCCCACTTCTCCATTCGGCACATTTCCTAAAACATAAACCCCAGATAAGGAAGCGCCCCTGGCTCAGTGAGTTATCTTCAAACCGTTGATTTGTTCTCCTTTTTTTGTCCGTCTTTATGTGACACTCTCTTTCACGGGTTAGTTAAGGGTATGCATCCATTTACACAACAAGACGTGGGAGGTATAAAAGAAGCCTCAAAAGAGAGCCTTGGTGCTGCTTAATGGGAGCCCGGGGCCTGCCCTCAGTCCTGTAGCCTTTCACACATCTTGCTCCCCGCCTCTCCAGTTACTTCCACTGTCCTGCTGCAACAAAGACCCAACTGACTGCCCTTTCCTTCCCAGACCCTATCAGCATGGATCCACCTGAGATTTCTCTTCGCTATCTCACCAGCATCTATGGAAATGAAGTGTCTTGTATAACCTTGTAAATGAGTCTGTTCCTAATTAATAAAAGGGGTACACAGAGAATCCAAAGTGACTGATGTTAATTCTGTAACTCTACCTAGGACAGAGCTTGAAAAGCAGGGTTTCAGTCTGTGTGTGTGTTTCTGCTTTTTGTCCATAAATGCCCCAGAGAAACACTGAACTACTTTGGTGATTTTGTGTGTGCTCAGGCGCCCTGAGCTTTAACTGCACTGAGTGAACCCTGATAAGGTATTTACCGCAATTTAGGCCCAATCCAAATGCCAACTAACTAATTTAGTTGGCATGAAAAGACACAGCCAAATTTTATTAAGTTACAAACAACACTCATTTATTGACCTTTGGTTTTCAGATGCCATTCTGACTAAATAGAAAGGTCACAGTGTTCCCTCTGATTCCCCCCAAAAGACATTTTTATCATCATTGGCACTTTGCAGGTGTCAATGACAGATCCTGTCCCAAAGGCCTGACACTCATCCTGTATGAAAGTCTCTCTTTGTGCACAACATTCCTTCTCCCCCGAACTAAAAACATGTCCAGAAGCAGTTATTTCCTTTCCTCATTGCTCCATCATTCCCCCATCTCTGACCTCGTCTCTCCTTCTCTAACATATTCTTCTGTTTTTACCTCCTCTCCCCTGCAGATTCCTCTGCTGTACCTCCCCTTAACTGCCCTCTCCTCCTTCCCCCTCCTCAAACACTGATCTCAGATTAAGTTGAACACTATCCCAGGTAAAGTTTGCACCTGCTGCTTCAGGCAAATATACTTCCACATCTTCAACAGGTGCCCTTCAGTTTCCACTCTTTTTTTTTTTTTTTTTTTTACCTCTGAGGACATCATTTAAACATTCAGACTGTTGGACTGTTTTTGCTGTTGCTGGTTTTCTGTGTGGAGCTTAAATTGGACCTCAGGTGCTCTTCTGTCTGGATATCCAGCTCACCCTCTTACCTGTCCATCTCTTCAGTTTGTATCACTTCCTCTGTCATTTCACAACTCCGTCATTTTCATCACTCTGTGGATGGTCCTCGACTGGATGGGACACTGCTGTGTGGAGGTTGCCAGGTTAGACGATTGAGGTGCTAGATGTCCGTCTTCTGAAAGCAGGTGAGTGCATCATGTTCCCTCTTATATCATGCATAGATTCCTTCTTTTAATCGTGTCAATTTGTAGGTAATATCTTTTCAAAATTCTGGTCATTTATAATCAGTTATTGAAGCACCAACACTATTCTCCTTACAGGCTGTTCTTGGAGAGGTCAATTTTGTGTCCTATTCTTAACTTTTTAGCTTCATTCTTGAGATTTATAATCTTTTATAAATTCTCCAAAGAGTTTAAGCATCCTCGTCTTAGTATCTGTTACTCATACTCTTGGGTTACAAATCTTGAAGGCTCACTGCGTGTCTTTTACAGAAAGTCAAAATAAGACTGACCTTGTCCTAAAGTATTTTTTTTTACTAAGCAAAATTTTGGTTTGGTCCATTCCCAAAGTTGGTTGACACAAAACGACCAGATACAAAGACCAGATACCAGTTACTCACTTTAACCTGGTGATGCTCATCTTTTAACCACAGTTTGAGTTTTAATTGCCAGGACTTTTACAAGTTTTAGAGAAATAAATTTTTGTCACTGGCTGTCTCTCCTTTGGCCTCAGTCTCACACACGTTTAAGTGTCTCCATCTGTGAAGTCCTCAGGTTTATCTTAATTGCTCTGCTAAAAGACTCACTC
Organism: Thalassoma bifasciatum; assembly: GCA_008086565.1. NCBI lineage: Eukaryota > Metazoa > Chordata > Actinopteri > Labriformes > Labridae > Thalassoma > Thalassoma bifasciatum. The sequence continues at coordinate 17,198 of RPOG01000807.1, forward strand.
AACAGCACTCAGATAAGATGGAGCACAACCAGACTGAAAAGAGCAACTGTGTTAATCTTTGTGTTGACAATGTTTGATGGCAGACTGATGATATTAGAGAAGATGTCTTTCAGCAGTGCTCACTAACCTTGGCACACCTGAGCAGAATTTACTTTCAGGCTAAATAGAAATCACACATTAGATGAAAACTTAATGGGATTAACATACCTCATATATCAACAGTGCTGCTTTCCTCACACTAATAACAGTTTGACTATGGGTATACATTCATAAATCATGACCAAATCCAATATCCTAACTATTTAAAAGATGTTTTTGTGTAAAAAATAAAAGGAATCTCAACAAAAAAGATTCACTTGCATTGAAACAGAAAAACAACAATAATTTAATTAATAATTTATTCCATGTTAAAGCTCCTGAGAGAATTTTTAGTTGTGTTAATTTTGGCGCCCCCAGTGGATGAAGCAGTGCATCTTATCTCTTGTGTCCATTTGTCTTGGCTTTTTCTTTTTATGGCATACACATATCTTGATTTCTTTGAACACTTGAACGTAACACACCTTGTCGATATTTGCAGGCTTTTCCTGTTGTGTGCTCTAACTCCTGACATTTACCCCAGGGGAGCTGATTTAGGCTCATAAAATTCAACGTGAAAATCTTCAGTCTTGTCATTGCTGGTCCTGATCAAATTTTTTAGCTCATAAAGAGAAATCAATACAAATTTTAGTTTGTTTCATGGCCAGCTAAAGACTAACTTTATCTGAAATTATACACAAATATTTAAATGTACAGTTATATTGAGGTAATGACTTCAAGTTTTTACACATCTGAAAGGCCCAAACTAAAAAGGGTTTGTGATATTTAATGATATTTAATTTTTCTGTATCCAGACCCATTAATAGTTTTGAATTATCCAATCAAACAAGACTGCTTTCAATATCTTGATGGGATCTATGAGATAACATTTCCATCACCGGTTCAGCATATTGGTAACTGATCTGTCAGAGCAAGACTGAGCAATTTGTGAAAGTGTCACATGTCAGACACAACATGATATCAGACAAATTTGCCTATCAAACAAAGTTAAATGATTCAGATTTGGTTGGAAGTGACATTTATGGTCCTGTTGGTTAAAACTAACAGTTAATAGTCATTGATGTTGAGTTTCACTAAATCTATAATCAGTGCTTCTCAAAGTGTGGCTCCTTTAATACAGTTTAATTGGTAGCATTTAATGTAAATTCTGACAACTTGGCTGAAGTCTTTACTTTGCCAGTGGGAAACTTGCCAAGCCAGGCACTGAACAGCCCCAAAGGGCCTTGCGAGGACCTTGGCAATTCAAACCTACTCACTTTAAGCCATTAGTGCCCCAGTGTTTACGCTCTTCGCCCTTCAGCCAACAAGGCATGGATTGCTCCCAAAAAAAAGTGGTAATGAGGTCCTAAGCAGCCTCGCGGCTTGAGACACAGAGACGCTAGAGCACAGCCGGCCAGTTCTGTCAGCTACAGGGAACCCAGGTACAGAGAGGCCAGTACTCCACTGTTGCTGACTCACATGGGACTGTAAGGCTAATGTGATCCTGTAACATTGTTCTGGCTTGCATAATAGAGTCTTTTCAGGGCTCCTCAGGGGAGACCTGGGAGCCTGATCTTAAAGAAGTAACGTGACGTTGGTTTGATGGTGTTCCCTCCACTCCACGTTTGTTAAACAGGGTGGTTTATGAGAAGCTGCCCTATGACTCATGTCTTCCTGGTGTTTAATAAGCTTCAGCTCTTAAATGTAAGACAGATAAAGTAACAGTTGCTCAGATACTCAGTTGAGTCATTCTGTCATTGCTGTTTTCAGAATGGTCAGGCCAGGCTGTCCAGTCATTCTGCTTCACCTCTTCAGCATCTTTGTACAAACACAAGGTATGACATTCAAAGAAATCAATGAATCACATCAAATGACATGCCAACTTCCAATTTTTGAGTTCTTTTACACTGTTCTCCTTTCAGCTAGTGCTCAAGCAATCCTGTATCCATATGGACCTGGCACGAGAGATCTAGAGACACCAAAGATGGATGATGGGAGTTCTCCTGAAATCAATTTGCTAATTTCCTTCATTTTCTTCAATGTTCCATACCGTTCCATCTATGTGAGCCTCAATCAAAGTGCCCAGAATCTAATTTTCACATTATACGGTCAAAATTCTCATAATTGAGTACAACTCTGTCATTTCCCTTCACAGGTCAACAACAATGGTGTGATCTCCTTTAATGTACAAGTCAGCCAGTTCACTCCAGAGGCTTTCCCCCTAAGCGACAGCAGGTCGTTCATTGCTCCACTGTGGGCGGACGTGCACAATGGCATCCGAGGAGATGTTTACTACAGAGAGTCCACTGAACCAGAAATGCTGGAAAGAGCAACGCAGGATGTTCGGAAATACTTCAAAAATATGCCAACTTTTACTGCCACCTGGCTTTTTATTGCAACATGGCACCAAGTCACCTTCTATGGTGGGAGCCAGACAACCCCGGTAAGGGTCAGTGCACCATGACCACGAGAGTTTCCACAAGTGTTAGAAGTCCATGTATCTGGCATTATCGGCACATTGAAGGGATATTTATTCATTTATATTTCTTATTTGGTTGTTGAGGCACTTGCCAATAGTCATACTGCTCACCAGAGATCATTGAGTTAATCAACCACTGCAGGCTGTGCCAACTCTACCCCAAAATTTAACTTATCAACAAGTTCAGAACATACATGAGTCCTCTAGTGGAGTTTTTGGAAATTCCTGCAATTCTTTAGCATATTTCAAACAACTCAGTGGTGATTGGAAGAACATGTTTCACCAATAACAATTTTGTTCTCTTTGATGTTTGTGTTGTAAGACAATGTCTGTTTTCTGTTTTGTAACACCTTTTTATCCTCGTTTGATTGAAAGGTGAACACATTCCAAACTGTGCTAATCTCAGACGGTGTATCGTCCTTCTCCATGTTCAACTACGGAGAAATCACATGGAGCACAGGGACAGCCAGTGGTGGAGACCCTTTAACAGGACTGGGTGGTACAACAGCTCAGGTACGCTCATGATATCTGATTGTTGGAATTCTGTTTCTGAATTGTAGAGTTGAAATATAAACACTTCAGCTCATCCCCTCACACCTTTCCCCTTTTCAGTCAGGTTTTAATGGAGGAGACATTGGTCACTTCTTCAACCTGCCAGGATCCCGGTCCAATGATGTGGTAAACATTGAACAGACAACTAATGTGAATACCCCAGGACGATGGCTGTTCCGCGTTGACACTGAACTGATCGATCCGGCAAATGGCTGCAGCTTCAATGGCAAGTAAAATGTCCAATACTAACCACCAGTTGCCTTGTGCATCTTCAGAAATAATTGAGAGGAGGTTGTGCTTTAAACTATTTTTTTCCCACCCAAACAGGGCGTTTTTACAGACGAGGAGAAATCTTCTGGCTGTCTGATCAGTGTTCCCAAAGGTGCCGCTGCCTTGACCTTGACAACGAGGTCCAGTGCCACGAGGCTCCTTGTGGCCAGCTAGAAATCTGCGAGCAACAGGATGGGGCATTTTACTGCCAGCCAACCCGCACCAGCACTTGTGTGGTATTTGGAGACCCTCATTACCACACCTTCGATGGCTTCCTCTATCACTTCCAGGGAACCTGCTCCTACCTACTGGCTCGACCTTGCTGGGAGGTTGCCGGACTGCCTTTTTTCAGTGTGGAAGCCAAAAATGAAAACCGCGGGGTCACTTCAGTTTCTTGGCTTAGAGATGTCACAGTGGATGTATACGGTCATCGAGTCATGTTACCAAAGGGCAGTTTTGGAAGAGTCCAGGTGAGAGCCAAAAAATATTTACTTTCTGATGCTTGTCAGTTGGAGTAATAGTTGGTTTTGGTTTGTATTCTTTTTATACAACCCTGAACTGGCACAGTCATCGCATTTCCAAAGCAGTTCGTCCTGGGACTGGAGAGCTCCTGGGAATAGGTGCTAAGAGGTTTCAGGTCCTGCATGAGGCAGAAATCCAAGTGTTAATTGGTTCAAAGTCCAGCACTTGGATTTCTGCCCCCTGGACAAATTCCTGGCCAACAAATAGCAGCAAAAGACCAATCCACTGGTGTGAGTTTGTGTTAGATTAAGTTAAATTAGATCCATGGAGGCTTAGCATCCTCTATGCCAACCACTGCTATCAGTATATGAAAGCGTGTGAATGGAGGATTTTGGTGAGAAGACTAAGAGGATACTCTCTCTAAGTGTAGGCCATTTACTGCTTGATATATTCACACGCTGCTTTCTAATTCTTTCCTCGAATACAGAAGGTAGAATTCGAAGCTTTTTATCTGGAATTTGGCTTGGTTTTCTACCAGCAACACTTGTTACTTGTCTGATTATTCCTATGCTTTTTCTTTCATTTGACTCAGGTGGATGGCTTGATGAAGACCTTACCAGTCCAGCTCCAGCTTGGTGCCATCAAAGTTTATCAGTCAGGACTTGCTGTGGCATTGGAGACAGATTTTGGACTCTTGGTAACCTATGATGGCCAACACTACGCATCCATCTCCCTCCCCAGCTCATACTTCAACAATACCTGCGGTCTCTGCGGTAACTATAACGATGACCCCGCTGACGACCCTGTGCTTCCTGATGGCTCCCTTGCAGAGAGCGTCGTGGAACTTGGGGGCAGCTGGAGGGCAGAGGACCCAGACTGGAGGTGTACAGATGGTTGTACTCAGAACTGCACAATGTGTGACCCTCAAACAGAAGCTTTTTACTTTCGCTCCGACTACTGTGGGCTCATCAACAAAACTGACGGCCCTTTCAGGGACTGTAGAGCTGTAGTGGATCCTACAGCATTTGTTTACAGCTGTGTATTTGACATGTGCAACAACAGAGATAATATCACAACACTCTGCCAGGCAATACAGGCTTATGCTCTGGCTTGTCAAGCCATTGGTGTCACGATACGACCCTGGAGATCTCGCACCTTCTGTGGTGAGATTAAGTTTGATTTGATCAATGCATATGCAATGTTTTACTTTCTTTTAATGTCACTTTTTGTTCCTTTCCTGTCTCCCAGCTTTGTCTTGTCCAGAGTTTAGCACTTATCAAGTGTGCACAAGTGCCTGCCCAGCCTCTTGCTCTGACCTCACCGCTCCTTTGTACTGTGCTCACCCTTGCACCGAGGGCTGCCAGTGTGACCAAGGCTACGTTCTCAGCGGAAGCCACTGTGTACAGCGTGAAGACTGCGGCTGTGAGCACAATGACCTCTACTACCCCCTCAATTACACTTTCTGGGCTGGTCCAAGTGGTGAGGAAGGTGAATGCACACTCCGCTGCAACTGTGGGCTTGCAGGGGAAGTCACCTGCTTCAACGAGTCATGCAAGGACGGGGAGGTGTGCGCCGCAGAAGTTGGTTTGCTGGGTTGCTACCCTCGAAGGGAGGGGGTATGCTCAATCACCCAAAACTCTGTGACGTCCTCCTTCGATGGCACCTTCCTGCTGTTCCCAGATGACAGCTCATACTACTTAGTGAAGCTGTGTGGTCCAATACCAGTGAATGGCTCGATGGTGGAGGTGAAGATAGGGAGGCGTTTGGTGAACAAGGGCCCCACGTGGAAAAGACCTGTGGTTGTTACAGTTGCTAACATGGAAGCTCAGATGGGAGGGTTAGATTTTGAAACAGTAAAGGTCAGTAAAAAACCCTTTTGCTACCCTGTGTCATCTGCTAAGTGCCTGCTACTATGACACTTTCTTGTGTTACAGGTGAACGGTGAGATAGTGGCGCTTCCATATGTTCATCCAATGGAGACAATGATGATCTACAGAGCACCAGGCAATGCCACAGTGGTGGAGTCCCGAGGTTTGCTTCGTGTTCACTACACACGGCAGGGATTCATCAACATCTCCCTCTCCACCATCTTCTACAATGTCACGTGTGGTCTGTGCGGTGTCTTCAATAGCAACTCCACTGACGACCTCCGCCTTCCAAATGGACGCCTTGCGGAGTCCACCGAGCAGTTCACAGAGGGCTGGAGGGCCATAGCTGACGACCTGTCCTGTAATGGTGACTGTGATGACTTGTATCGAATGTGCACTGACTTGCGGCTCTACCAAAGTCCCTGGATGTGTGGGAACATCAATGATCCTGGGAATAGTTCATTTCTGGCGTGTCATGCGGTTGTCAACCCCTCACCGTTCTTCAGGAACTGCCTGTATAACATGTGTGTGAAGGAAGGGAACCGTTCAGCCCTGTGCTCTTCACTTCAGGCTTATGCCACCGCCTGCCAGGACGCTCAAGTGGGTCACGCTTCCTGGAGGAGTGCTACCAACTGCCGTGAGTGGATTTATCTAAAGTTTTAGGGAGTGGGCTGATATTTTGGCACTTAGCATCAAACCCAGAGTTCATCAAAGAATTGTACATTAGAAAAATGAAGATATTCCACATCAAAAACATTGGCAGCTTTTCCTTTCTCCTTTTGTCTTGTATTAGCTTCCCCAAAACGACACAATAGGTTCTCAAACCTCTTCCCTATACTCTTTTACAGCAAAATGACAGCAAACCAAATCTAGCATGTCCTTCTGCTTCCAAAGAAACCCTTGACATGAATTTTCAAAGCCTGATTCTCATCAGATCACACCTATTACTTCATCCTTTTCTATGAAATTGAATTAATCTTTCTCGAAGGAGCAATTTTTGAGCTGTCAAGAGGTAAAATACAAGTGGAACTAATACCTTCAGTGATGAGTCTGTTCCAGCAACTATTAAAATGCAATGTTGCAGTTAATGAGATTGTTAGTCTCACATTAGTTTTATTCATCGAAAAGTTTTCTGTGGAAAGTGTCAACCTGTTGAAATCTTTGCAATGCTGCCTGAAGCCTTTTGTTTTATTTTACTTTTGTGTGACTGGCTTGAAAGTAGCTCTAAAAACTGGCCTTTTTGTGTGTAGAAGCTTGGATTAAAAGTTATTCATGTCATTATTTTAGTGCATCTTGCCCCCAGGTGTTACAGCCTATCTTTAAACATGTCCAACACAGTCCAAAGTTTTTTTTTCTTCCTCAAATGAGCGCTCTATTCCTGCCTTGGTTGATCGACCAGTTTCATATTGTCAATGTTTGTACTCTTACAAACATGTTTGTTTGCTTTTTGGGTTGTATGTATACCCCTGGGCTCTCTGTTGTAGATAAAAAGTGCTTCTACTTTCGCCAGTCACCTGAGCATTGTGCTTCATTCAAGCACAGGACAAATTGGGAAATTAGACAGTTAGACATGAACACATCTGGTTAATTTTCCCAATGAAATACCATATGCTGATGCCAGATTTCTCATTACAACACCAACAACAAACCATAAGCTCAGCCAGGCCTGAATGCTATTGACAACAACAAAGGTGATATGGGGCTCATCATAGAAAAGGAAATCCATTAATTCAGTGATAACCATCAGAAATACTCAGTTTTTCAACTTTATAACAGTTAGATAGGACACTCATCATATTGGTCTTTTTTTCTTTACAACAGTCTTGACAATACCAGCAATAGTCACCTCTGGTATAATGCCATGAAATACCTTTATAGTCTTCAAACTGCAAAAATGAAATCCAAGCAAGTGTTAATGCCCTATTGTAAGTCAAAAATGTACCTGTTAAGTTTCACATTCTTACCCCCATTCTTGTCTTTCAGTATCTTAAATAAGACATTTCTCTGTTCTTGTCATCTGAATGTGACTCATTGAGTGCAATTAGACAACATTCAGTCTTAAAAGAACATGGTTTTTAATGGAGTGTAATTTTAATGGGAATGTTACCTTTATTACTTGGCTTCACTCTCTCAGTATCTCACATCTCTTTCCTCTCTCAGCTCTTCCCTGTCCAGAAAATAGTCACTTTGATGAGTGCACCAGCTCCTGCCCTCTGACCTGCTCCAACTTGGATGAGCCAGAAGAGCCGTGCCCGCTGCCGTGCCAGGAAGGCTGCCAGTGTGAGGAGGGCTTTGCAATGCGTGACGGCCTGTGTGTGGCGCGCAGTGATTGTGGCTGCATGAGCCACGGGCGCCAGTTGGCGACTAATCAGACTTTCTGGACGGACTGGGAATGCCAGGAGCGCTGCTACTGCAATGGTTCAGACAACAGTGTGTACTGTCAGCTCGCACCCTGTCACTCTGAGGAGTACTGTCAGGAGAGTGATGGCCTATACTTCTGCCAGCCACGCGCCGAGGCCCTGTGTGTGGTGGCTGGTTATGGGCATTTCCTTCCCTTTGCTGGCGTACCGTTTGAGCTGCAGAGCTCATGTACTCTTAGGATGGCCACCACTGATTGTGGAACAGATAGCACTGACCCCACGGTCATCAGTGAAACCTTTCCACGTTTCAAACTGGCAGCTCGAAATGAGGAGAGGGACACGGGCCAGGCCATTTGGGTGAGGGGTTTCGTACTGGAGGTGTATGGTTTTGAGATTGAGGTATCTCGGAGCTACAAAAACACTGTCACGGTGAGTGCATGGTGATTAGTGAGAGTGTAAGAGTGTGCTCAGATTAAGTAATCATGATCACAGGGCTCATAATCAGTGAACTATCACTGAGGAAGCCATGAGGGGCTGAGTTGTTCAAGCAGGTGTAAGGTGGTATTAAAATAAGTCAGAGAAAATGTTAATTTATCGCGCTGTGTACAAGGGGAGTTAAGGAGAAATGGAAAAAATTGGTGTGACACTGCGCACAAAGAAGCAGGTGCATCAAAAGTAACAATCACCTCCAAACTTGTTTCACATTCAGATGCTACCAATGTGATTTAGCGTCACTCCCTCATAACTCTACCTGGGATAATACTTAACAGTATTTTGCATAAATCCAGAGATTTTTTTTAAATTGTAAGGGGTTGGGACACAACACATGGTTAAGTGACAGACTTTTAGACCAGAACACAACCTTATATTTTTAATGTACCTTATTCAAACTATCCTCTTCCCCAGCTTCCTCATTGTCTTTCACCTGTTGCAACACAAAGTCTCCATCATGTTTGCATCATCATTGCTTTAATTAGCAAACTACAGTTGTTGCACCATCATCACATAAACCTGGTTTATCAGTTGAAGCAAAAATTTTCCTTTGAAGTTAGTGAATGAATTTTATTTTTGTAAGTTGTGCTTTTTAAGACAACAAACTGTAGTTCTGTTTGAGTTTGGCAGTATGTTCTGTATGAGCACACTGTGGTTGAATTTAGAGCAGAGAAATTCACCAGATATGTCCGCAGTCCAGCTCTTTCTGTTGCTTGTTGATGGCTTTTGCCAACTTGTGAATTTTCAGTCCAGTATATAAAAGGCTGCAGAAACCTGATGACCCTTGATGTATCTCAGAGGGTTTCAGGGCACTACTTCCTGTCCCACTTAATCTGCCCTTTGCTGAACTGATGTGTCACAGCTGTAGCATCTGGCAGAAATAGCATATCACTTGCAACCTGGAGTAGGCACGACCGCAACGGAGCGAATAAGTAGAAACCTTTCTGATCAGGTGCTGTGACTAACTGTACATGGAACTAGTGTATTTTAACTGTAAGGCAGATGTTTTTGGTAATAATGTTTAAGCTGGGGCTACACCATATTTGCCTGGCCTCTTGGATGTCCATCTTTTAACACAAACTGGTTGCATCTTGCAAGACACTAGAGAGCAGGAGTCACACTTCCCACTCTGTTAGTGATCCTCTCCTTCTACATGTTGGACTGTAAAACCTGTAACTTGTTGACTTCTGGTCTTGATCCGTTTACTATGTCGACTTGATGTGATAGCCAAGCTAAATATGATCCTTTTTTGACATGGCTTGTTTTATTTTGAAAGTTTCTGGGTAAATTTTAAAGACTTTCTGTTCACAACCAGCTCATCCTGCTTTTTGTAAATCAATGCAACACAGCTACAGCACGAGGCAAAATTAGGAGGCTTGAATTTCTGCTGCAACCTGCCGGAGCAGGAACACAGCAGAAATGCATCGGAGAGCATCCAATCTGAATTAACACGTCAGTAGAGACCTGATCCTTTGTTGTGACTGAGGCCAGAAATCAACTGCAAGCTAGTGGTACAGCCTTCTTCAATATGAATCCCAACAAAGACTGATGCATCTGAGTGTCAAAGGGAGCAGGGTGAAATCACAGAAGATCACAGAGGGTGGCAAAATAATTTGTGTTACATGCACTTTAAAATAACAATGTACAAGAATTTACACATTACGTTTATTCTACATTTATGTTTCATCTTAAAATGATCTGGTGGAGCATACAGAGGGTTGAACTCTGCTTTTAACAAGAATGCATACTTCCTGTTTTTTTCTATGACCCACAAAGGTCATGGTTGTTGTGTTTGCAAGACATGCTATTTCTAATCAAGCCGATAGAATAACCAGGCAGAGGGTGAATTCCTCTTTGATTGGCTTAAGGTGGATCTAATTTCAATGGGCATCTTTTATCGGGCTGGATTTGGCTCAGACAAAACCCCCGACCCTGAGCGACATTTGGACCGGGTTCACAAACCGACTCAAAGATCTGAGGAGGAACAGGAGTGACACATAACCCACCTCACACACATTTTTATTCTCTGTGTTTCTGTCTCTTGTATTCAATTAGATCATACAAGACACGTGTAGAAGTTCTTTCAGTGAGTCTTAATGTTATCCTGGGTTTCCCCGCATGCTTTGAGAGAATGGGGTTTGAATAGAAGGTATGAGATAGTGCGAGAAAAGTCTTAGAGTAATGACTTGAGACTAAACCACATTTAATGAATCTCTCCTCACTCAGGTGAATAAAGAGCGCTTGTACCTTCCTCTGAAGCTGGGTCCAGGGAAAATCAACATCTTCACCTTGGGCATGCAGCTCATTCTGGAGACAGACTTTGGCTTGAAGGTGGCCTTCGACTGGAACACTCTGCTCCTGTTAACGTTGCCCCGTGACCTCTACAACACCTGCTGTGGGATCTGCCAAGGCATGCCCTACTCCCCACCTCTGTTCACCACCACCGACTGGGGCATGGTGTGGGCCGAGAGGGACACTTTCTGCCAGGTGGGCTGTGGAGACTCCTGCCCACGCTGCGGCCTGGGAGACAAGAGTGAATTAAACGACACTCCTCTAATGGTGGCAGAAGGGAACGGGAATGAGGATGAAGACAACGGCGACACTGGGGTTAACACAGGCATGCGTTTTCACATCGGGGATGGACTTTACGTGTTTGTGGAGCCTGAAGCAGTCAGGCTGTGTGGGCTGATTGTGGACCGAGCCGGTGTTTTTGCTCGCTGTCACAGCAAGGTGGCGCCAGCGTTCTTTTATCAGAGCTGCCTGCAGGACACCTGTTTGGATCAGGGGGCTCAAGATACAATCTGTAACTGGCTGCAGATTTATGCAAGCACCTGTCAGACCCAAGGAGTGCCTGTTACGGGCTGGAGGAGTGACACACCGTGTGGTGAGTGCTCCGAAACACTGTTCAAGAGTGTTGAGAAATCACACATAGCCACTTAGACTCTTTCCAGTAAACAACGTCAAAACATCTGAGAGGGGTTTCTTTGAAAAGTAGAAATTAATCCACTTTAACTCCTGCTGAAACAAAAACATTGTCTATTCCTCCATATATCAAACAAATATAAAACAGGGAGGGCTCTCTCTGTTAGAGGCACAGCAAATGAGACTAAACATTAAAACCATCAGAGCACTATCTTAAAATGTGAATACATTTCCCCAGAACTGTGGACAAAACTGAATTACAGAGAAAATCAAGCACCTCAAAGTCATGATTTCAGACAAACTAGTTTAGTTGTGCGGTAAATTTTTGAAAAAGAAATATGTTTACATATAGATTTCAAGTTGCCAAAGAGCTTTTTCATTGCTTTTACTTGATTTCCAAATCAAGACATGCTGGAAAGAATGACTTTCTACTCAAAATGACGTTATTATTTTAAATATGCTATCAAAAATGTAGTTAATTTGCATCAATTACTAAACTATATTCACTGAGGCTGGGTGTTGAAAAATTGGCTTTCAACTTAAAGCTAAATTAATAAATTAATGAGTCGTTAACTTACCAATAGGTCTAATTTCTTCAGACTTCAATCATAGAATCCGTCGGACAACCTCAAATGAGAGTCAAACAGTAGAATAAGCTGTTTGGTATTGGCAGAGAAGATTTGGCAACATTTTCAGGGGGGGCAGCCTATATACTCAGCTTTTCTGCTGATTGTATAAATGCATGTTCCTTATATGGCATCATTTAAAAGGAAAATAAACTGGTTTTCCTTGGAGATCTGTTGTTACAGCAAAGAAATCATTTCTGTTACCTTGAGATCAAAAATAGTTGCAAATTGTTGTTCTGAAATCTTGAATCACCTCCTTTTAAACCTGCTTTATTTGTACATCATAAGTCGTATATGGTCAAACAAAATTTGAAACTTTCCAGTGTGCTTAGTCAGAGTAATCCTTATTGATCTACTACCTTTCCTCACCTGTGTTCTCCCAGTCCTGAGCTGTCCACCCAACAGCCACTACTCCAGCTGTGTGTCTGTTTGCCCGCCGCAGTGCGCCCCCGCTCGTGGACAGAGGGACTGCAGCCAGGACTGTGTGGAGGGCTGCCAGTGTGACCAGGGCTACGTGCTCAACGGGAAAAGCTGCATCCTGCCTCAGAACTGTGGCTGCTACACTGATGGCAAGTACTATGAGGTCAGTCTCACATCCAGCGTCAAAGTAGCATTTTGAAGGGTCAACTATGGAGGTGGAAGTTCTTTAAAAATGATAATTGAAGCCTTTTTGTTGTACAATGCTTATTTTCCCTAAACAAAATATAAAATTTGAATTTAAAAAAATGATTAATCTAAATTTAAATTAATATGTTTAAGAGATATTGACTGTTTCATCCCTGATTTTAACATGAACTCTCCTGGTTTCAGCCCAAACAGCTCTTCTGGAACAGCGATTGTACCAAACGCTGCCAGTGCATCGGTCGAAACCTGATCCAGTGTGACCCCCGGCGCTGTAAAGCAGAGGAGGAGTGCACCTTGAGGTACGGCGTGCGAGGCTGCTTTGCCCGGCGCTCCCAGCACTGCGTGGCGTCCGGCGGTGGAGTGTTCAGGACCTTCGACGGGGCGTCGCTTAGACTACCAGCCTCCTGCTCCTTCGTCTTATCCACAAACTGCCACAAGCTGCCAGACCTCTCCTTCCAGCTCATCGCCAACTTCGACAAATGGAGCACGCCCAACCTCACCACCATTTCTCACGTTTACCTGTACATCAACGAGGAGAATATTCTCGTCTCAGGCAACACGGTCAAGGTACGAGGAGTCAGTCAGTCTCTTCTCTGCTTCACCATCACTTGGTTTTTGGGTCATCAAGCTGTTTGAGTTGTTCCATCGCACCCAAAATACAAGTTTGGTATCATTTTAGAGAGAAAAACTTATTTTCTTTTTCTGCAGAAACGTTTGTTCCTGCCAAGAAAACCATGAGAGCTACATTTATCAGCATCAGCAGAGCACAAAATGTTTCTGTGTTTCCATAACATGAGGTGCTTCCCTACAGGGGATCAAGTTCATTTGGCTCCTTTGGTTGGAAACAAGCCAAAGAATCAACATAGAAGCAAGATTATCAGCAACATATTTTGGCCAATTCTAAGAAACTGGTTGAAATGTGAATAGCAGTGAAAGTCTGCACTGTATTTTGACATCTTTAAGGTTTTAATTTGTCATATCAGAGCTGGTTTTCTCCTTAAAGCAACACACACCTAATCCTCCTCCCTGTGCTGTGCATCTGCTTTTCAGGCCTGAGGGACTTTGAAATGCCAAGAAGTAAAAACCAAACTCAAAAATCAGTGCCATTTTCACAACTAAAGCAATCAGACCAACAGCCTTTGACTGCAAAACATTTTCTGAAGGCGATCAAGTGATCCAAATAGTGTCTGCATGGTTTGATCTGATCTTGAGGTTTCTATACCTCAGACTAGAAGGGAGAAGTGTGACCAACATTTGATTGAGAGGACCGCTTATTTTATTCCCCTTCAAGCTCTGGTGTACACAGAGTCTTCATTTCTATGAAGATATCAGTGTTTAGACTGTTTTCAAATGCATCATAGTCCTCCTCTAATAGACCAGTTATCTTAATAAGGCCGTTTTTGTTTCCTTCCTAGAAACTCAAGAAACACATTCTGTTCAAACCTCTGTTTCTCACCAGAATACCTTCGAGGACTTTTTACCGTCCAAATAACCAATTACCACAAATAGCCCAGTAGAGCTCCTCTATTTCAGTCTCTAGGCCTTTTTATTGCAGTCTGAGTGAACTCACAGAGGTAGTTAATGATTTTCTGATTGCCCTCAGCTTTGGCTCTCAATGAGTCATTATCCAGCTTTATCTAAGCGGGCCATTCACAGACATTTTTTTTTTTAACTGAACTGCCTATCAGAGGTAATGAGTTCAAGTGGCTGAGGTCGTTTTTAGAGAAACGCAGAGTAATTAGAGCTCCACTTCAGACTGTCATGATCTGCTTTAGGCCGTCTCTTTTCTGTCCCACAGTTCAAAGGTTCTGCAACCAAGAAATCTTTTTATGCAGACAACACCATCATTTACCTCACTACTGTTAGTGATGAATCCACAGTCACTATTTTGGTTCTGAAATTTGCATCGAGTAAATTTCCTATCAAGACCCTCACTTAAAATCTTCCAAAACTTAGATTCATTATGGCTTATTTCTAGGGCTGGGCAATGAATTGTAAATTAGATATGGCCTGCTGCAATATTCTGATTGCAGGCAGTGCATTTTTTCTGTAACCTGAAATGTATCAGAATACCAGTTTAATTTCATGCAGTAGATGTTTTATGCTCTACACTAGTATTACTCAACCCTGCTCAACCAAAGAGACACATTGTTGAAAATTATCTTTGTAAGAGCAACAATCGAAGTGATGAAAAGTGGCAAAAAGAGCAAAAAGAAGCAAGAAAAATCTGTTTGAGGTGGTGAAAATGGTTAAAAAGCAGCAAAAATAGGTAAAAATGGGCAAAAATTCTAAGAATACTTGGAAATATTCAAGTAAAGAATGTTCTATAAGCTGCAAAAAAAAGAGTGAAAAGTGACTTAAATGGGCAAAAAGCAGTCACAAGTAGCAAAAATTGTGTTGAGTGCATAGAAATAACCACACCTTCCAAGAGCCTGAAATATCTGTTAAAAATAGCCTTCTTTTATTAATTGTAAGAAATATTCAAATTTTCTGAGACACTAAATTTTGGGTTTTCATTATCTGTGAGCCAAAGTCATCATTTCAAGAATTAAAGGCTTGAAACAATTCACTCTGTTTGTGATGAGCCTATATAATATCTGGGTTTCACTTCCTGAAGTAAGTGACCAAAGATATTGGACTTTTTCATGATATTCTAAGAATTTTACAGGCACTTGTACATATAAAAAAAATAATGTCATATATTCATAAATATTTTCCTCTCCCTCATCTCTACAGGTCAACGGTACACCAGTATCGGTGCCGTTTGTCACAGGCCTGATGACCCGTCTGTCCACATCTGAAGGTTTTATCGTCATCGACACCCCTCAGGACATCCAGGTCAGATATAACCACTTTAACACTCTCAGCATCACGATGGGCCAACGGCTCCAGAACAAGGTGTGTGGACTCTGTGGGAACTACAACGGAGACCCCAGCGACGACTACATCACCTCCAGGGGAAAGCCGGCTGTAAGCGCCCTGGAGCTGGCGCAAAGCTGGAAGACCAACGGTATGCAGAACAGGTGGGTAAGACTTATGAAATGAAAAATCCAACAAGAGCAGAAGTAAAATGGATAGATAAAGATATAAAACTGCTTTGTGTCTCTATTCCAGCTGTGATGAAACGCAGTATGTGGCTCTGGCTCAGTCCTGTGATAACACCGCCGTGGTGGCCCTACAAGGCGAAGATGCCTGTCAGAAGCTCACCCAGCTGAAGGGTTTCTTCCAACCCTGTCACGGTCTGCTGGACCCTCGACCTTTCTACCAGTCCTGTTACCTGGACGGCTGCTACAACCACAGGAAAGCTCAGGTCTGTGGTTCGCTGGCGGCGTACGCAGAAGCCTGTCGCTCCCTGGGGACCCTCACCACCAAGTGGATCACGCAGGAGAACTGCTGTAAGGGCACCGCGAGGCACCAGATAGACCAGTAGCTTAGTCTCATAGTGGTATCACTCTAAATCTTTATTTCTTATGATAGAATTAACAAAAGCAAAAGTAATATTCCAGTTTGAAGCAAGACGAGTTCCAGCGGAGAGTTTTCCAAAGCAAACCTGACATGTCCACGACTGAAATTTGCCATTTTCCCCATTTTACATGTGCACAAAGTCAGCTTACATTGTGTTTGACAGCTAACCTTGTGTGTGGACCTGTCTTTAGCAGAATGGATCTATGACCCCTGTGCAGGAGAGATCTGCACAAACTTCACCTGTGAGCTGGAGAACGGAGGAGACCTGTGCGGCTGTCCGGAGTTACCCACCAGCACGGGAGGTGAGCGCTTCAGAAACATTAATTAAAAACACATCATACATCATACAGCATATATGCTTTATGTAAGAGTCACACATGTTCCTGAAACTTGCAAGAATTAAAAAAGTAAACTCAATCAATAGGTTGAATTATTTAAGTCCAAGACGGGCATCTCCAAAGTCAAGCCTGGGGAGCAATAGTGGCCCAAGGTCAATGAATATTTACTTTTCTTTCAAGTGCACAACCAAAAAATAAAGTACATCCTGTAAAGTCTCAATAAACTACATTTGGACTGTGCATAGCCTGAGTATTTGCATGAAGTCAAAGCTCTGTACATTCTACAGAAACTCAACAAGTCTTACAGGTGACCTCTTCGAATGAGTGTATTTGACATGATGTGAAAATGTAAGAGTTCAAAAAACTCAGAAGAGGATTCAAGACCCCATTACAGTTGTGAAACGCTGCAGATAAGACAAAAGATGGTGCATAGAATGCAGGATAAGAAATATTTTGCTTTAATAATGTTGTTTGCAGGTCAAAGTACTCTTAAAAACATTATAAAAAACAAACATGATAACATCCAGATCCTGATCCTGCTGTAAAAACTCCTTGACATATTTCCTCCATATCGCCACCTAATGGAGTATATTTTCCTGGGTGAGAAGCAGAGTTTGCTTACGTTTAAGCAGCATGTAACGCTGTAGAAAACTGACACTTATCATCTGGTATCAAGAGATACTTGAGGGGCATTTTCATTAAATCACACTTGGCCTCCATTGAAAAAGGTTTGTTCACCCCTGGTTAGATATCTTTTGGGCTGGTACTTCAAAAATGTTCTGATCAGCAGAATGAAAACACAAATAGGTTTGTCACTTACGCAGTGACAGTGGAAATGAAAGGTCGGCTGAAACAGCATTTCTATGTAAATGCACCAATACTTTAGCGTTTCGCCCTAAAACTGTTGTCCTCTCTTAAAGGTGTAATCCAGAGAAGGACCTGCAACTAAAGAATATTTAACTTTATGGTTGCTTTAACAAAAATAGTTGAGAGCTCTATCCTAATTGAAATACAACCTTCAGTCAGAAGTGTTAAAAACTGCAGTTCCCTGAATGTCTACTAGAGACTATCTGCAGAAGCACCAGAAACCACACACATTCATTCAAAAATCTGTACAGCAGAAATAAACATGTTTACAGCCTGATTCAAAACATATTTCCAGTCTGTTTTTTTATCCCTTTATCTTTAAAAAGGTATAATATTTAATATAATACAATATATAATGCTGGATGTGCAAGAGAAAAGACACACTTAAAAGAGTTTAAAAACTATATCACCAGCATTAAAGGTACCACCTTCTAGATCATTACAGTTGATCTGATGTTGTCAGTTTAAGCACTAAATGTTTGTCTGTGTTTGACAGGTGATGATGACATCATCCAGGCGGAGGTGACTTGTAAACACGCTCAGATGGAAGTCTCCATCTCAAAGTGTAAACTCTTTCAGCTCGGCTTTGAGCGAGAGGACGTCAGGATCAACGATGAACACTGTGCTGGTATTGAGGGAGAAGACTTCATCTCCTTCCACATCAACAACACAAAGGGGCACTGTGGCTCCATCGTACTGGTCAGTTTTTAATTAGTGCTTCATATAATCTCAGAATTAAATCAACCAGTCATGTTTCCTCAGTCTTTGTTTTACCGTAATTATTGTAATAAGAGATCCACACTGATTCTCTCTTGCACTTTTGCATCCTTGATTTGTTTTCTGTCTGATAGTCGAACGGCACTCACATCATGTATAAAAACACTGTGTGGATAGAGAGTGTGAACAACACAGGGAACGTCATCACCAGAGATAAAACCATCAATGTGGAGTTTTCCTGCGCCTACGAACTGGACCTGAAGATCTCACTGGAGACCGTCCTCAAACCCATGCTCAGGTCAGATAGATGACACGTAGGAAAAAAAAAAAAAGTCTATTCTGTGATTTATTCAGGTTACAGATATATGTGACGGACTTCGTTTCTCCTGCAGTGTGATCAACCTGACCTTACCGACCCAGGAGGGAAACTTCATCACAAAGATGGCGCTCTACAAGAACAGCTCGTACCGTAATCCGTACAGGGAGGGCGAGGTGGTGCTCAGTACCAGAGACATCCTGTTTGTGGGCGTCTTTGTGGAAGGGGCAGATGAAAACCAGCTCATCCTCATCGTGAACATGTGCTGGGCGACGCCGTCACGCTACAGCAGTGACAGGCTGCGTTACATCATCATCGAGAGAGGGTAGGCCATTTCAAAGAGACACACAAAGCCAGTGAAGGTTGTTACTGATGGGGACTGAGTTGCAGAGAGTACTGAAAATCTGTACTCAAGTACAAGTCCTGTAACATTGCTAAAATATTGCTCAATCACAAGTAAAAGTACTGGTATTAGAAAAATACTCGGGTAAAAGCACAGAGTATTCGTCAAAAAAATACTCAGATTATTAGTTACTTTTACCTGGTGATGTCACTGTCACCTCTCCAGATAGAGCTCTAAATTTTGTGCTTTGCTTTACCAATAGTTAAAACACTAACACTCAATAATCATTAATACCTGATAAGATAGAAAACAAGTGTTTTTCACTCATTCTGATTGGTTGTTTTCTTGTCTTTCTTTTTCTCATTTTAAGTTTTTATTTCCTTTTTGTCTCAGGCAGACAAAAAACTAAATTAGATGAGATGCAGTTGCGACCACAACTATTGATAGAGTACCCATGAATACATTTTTAACTGGTTAAATTCTTCACACAAAATCAATTAGTGATCAATCATTAACATCCATTAACATTTTTTTGTTTTGTTTTTCATCCATATGTCCTGGTTTTCACTGGTTTGTTTGCTATCAAATCACCTTACTGGCTACAAAATGCAGATAAAAAGTCTAGATATTAATGAAAATTGTACTCAGTTCTCAACTATGATTTTAAAAGTAACTAAGTAGATTACATGTCGTAATGATAACTTAAGTACAAGTAAAAGTACAGACTTGAAAATCTACTCAGAAAAGTACAAGTACCCCCAAAAACCTACTTAATTACAGTGATGCGAGTATTTGTAACTAATTACTTCCACCCCTGCTGAGTTGTACTGTCTCTTTTTTCTCCAGGTGTCCCAACATTAAAGACAACACCATCGGTATGGCAGAGAATGGCGTCTCGCTCACCTGTCGCTTCCACGTCACCGTCTTCAAGTTCATCGGGGATTACGACGAAGTCCACCTCCACTGCGACGTCTCGCTGTGTGACTCGGAGACAAACGCTTGCAAAGTGGTGAGAGAAATGTTCACCTGAAGTAAAGGAGATGATGAACCATTGGATTCTGTGTTAATGTGTGTGTGTGTGTTCTGTCCATCCAGAACTGTCCACACAAAAGAAGGATGTACTCCGAGGACAGTAACCATAAAGAGCACATACTAAGTGTGGGGCCCATAAGAAGGAGAGGTGAGTCAGAGATTCATTTCTACTTCTTCTATTGTGTTTTTTTTCAGCACATCAGTGACTCACATTTTCTCTTTTTGTAGAATCAGACTGGTGTGAGGAGGACAATGGAGGCTGTGAGCAGATCTGTACTAGTAAAGCATCTGGACCCATTTGCAGCTGTGTGACTGGGATGCTTCACTCAAATGGGAGAAGCTGCCGAGGTGAGGATGACAACACATCCGCACACATTCACGAAACACACACAGGGACACAGATACAAGATTTTTAAAACTTATTATTTGACTGCTTCTTAAAATACAAGTAGGAGATCAGTTTAGTGAAACATATCATGCCTAATTTAAGCTGCGTTCAGGCCCCTGAGTTCTGCAAAGTGAAACAGCTGTACACTGCAAAATCTGAACTCAAAGCAAACCACTATCTCTAAAATTTATTATGAAATATCTTTTATGACTTGATACGAGCCACATTTATCCGACTAGTCCATAAAAATGTCTTATTTCAAGATATCAAAAGACAAAAATTACGTCTGAATTGCTTGTAACAAGTAAAAAAATAATAATTTGCCAATGGAGTAAGAAAAATTTCTTGTAGTAACACTTTATTTGAATGGTATACATAAGACTGACATTACATCTGTCATTAAGTTGAAGGTGGCTTCATGCATGTTTATGTCAACTATGTCACCTTTAATGCAAAGTTGACATTGTTTGGGGATGTTTTTGTAAAGGGCAACTTTTCATTAAAGGTGACAAACTTCACTGAATGACACTTAATGACAACATTCATAAACATGTATGAAGCCTCTTTCAACTTAACGACAGATGTCATGTCATGTTTATAACAGTTTCAATCTTATGCATACTACTTCAAATAAAGTGTTACCAGACATTATTCTAATTTCAAAATACTTGACAAGAAAATTTTTCTCATCCAATTAGCAATTTTTTGACGTGTTACAAGCAACTCAGACCACATTTTTGTCTTTCAGTGTCTTGAAATAAGACACGTTTCTGGACTTGTTGATTGAATGTGGCTCGTATCAAGTATAATTAGACTTTTTTAACCAATAATAAGACTCAAACACTTGCTTGGATTTCAGTTTTTGCATTTGGCTCAGTTATTATTCAGACATTTATGAGTTTGAGGAATATTAGTGGGCCCCAGACCATGACAGGGAAAATTACCCCTACTTATAATTTTGTTTCTCTTTGCAAATGTAGCCTATGAAGTCAAAGAAAAAGAAAGGAAATGAAAATAAAACTACTTGCATGAGCAAAGGTTTATTCCATTTCCTTTTCTTTAACACAGAGAAACCATATTTTATAATCAGATTCATATTTATGAAAAAGAAACTAATCTTGCTCAAGTAAGGCAAAAATATCATCTTTACTGAAGTGGGCTCCTCTTTTTTCCTGAGGACCAGATGTTAACATAGTAGTGTGCATGGCAGTGGATGTATAAGTAGCTGAGTGAGTTAATCTCACAGACCAGTGTTAAACTAAGCCTGTTATGGCTTATATTTGGTACATGATGTGTAACAACACACTTCTCACCCTTTTACTTGTAACCATTAAGTGTCATACCTTCTCTTTACCATAAAGCTTTGTCATGCATTGTATATCTTATTTTTCAGAACAAAATGTTGCTGACAAAGTATTTCAAACACGCTTAATAACTTTGAGTGAGAGGGTGAATTTGCCTGATTTTGCATGCATCAAACCACAATAAGCATTTGTTGTCTCCTAGAATAAAGAAATGCATACGCTGCATGCTGTATAAGTAATGTTTTCTTGTTTCCTCAGCTGTGAGCTCAGGCTGTAAATCCACACCTGCGATTTCTCTGCTGAGCATCAGCGCTGTGATCTGCATACTGCTGGCTTGTATTTACACTCTCTTCTCCTAACAGCCCCCGAGCAAAGAAAGAAAACACATAAAGACTTGAATATGCACAAAGTTCAGCGTTGATTATCCAGTAGCTTGGTCGTTTCTAGTCAGAGTTCACTGTTGATACACACATTGTCAAATCCAGATTTTGATACAAGTGACTGTTTGTAAATCTGAATCTCAGCCCTTCATTTCTCTAATTTTTAATCTCCACTTAACTCCTTGTTCTTATTTAGTTTTGGGCCTTTTCTTAACCAGGAAAATGTCTTTCAAGTTGTGTGGTGTCTGCTTTTTCTGATACTGCCAGAAGATGGCGCCAAAGAAAGGAAAAGAAAACTCCTGACACCACAGTTGGGTCAAAAGCTCAACGATTCTGAGTTACATGCTTCTTCTTCACATCAAAACCACTGGTGTTAAAAGCAAATGCATCAATTCTTGCCATCTTTACAACTTCCATCCATTACTTAACACTTATTTGGACTCATTACAATCTGCGTGGGAGCTAAATGTTACCTCTGACTGTTAATTGCAAATGAATCGTTGCATAACATCCACCAGGAATGCAGCTGGAGGGAGCAAAAGTCCAGTTTTCTGTGATATGCAAATCTGCCAAGTCTGATCTGGATCGTCTCCAGAGATTTGAAGGTTCATGCTCAAGCCCTGGAATAATCATCATTAAATAAGCCTGCTTGATCAATTTGTGCATCTACTTGAGAAACCGACTGCAGTGAATTTCCTTGGGTCTAAACCAGAGCACAGCAAATTTACTTCCTATTTGACCCTGAAAGCGACAATCACTGTTTTTATTGTGCTTAATCAAGAAAACCAATGTTGCTTTGGGGCGTCACAGAGTCTACACATCATGCATGAAAATCTCTCCATGAAAGAAAAGCATTTTTTAATGAGATAGACTCGATTTATTTTGGAGTTTATGAGTGAAGTGAGTATTTATGTGTGAGAAAAATACCTTTTTGAATTCATTATCTTGTATTTTAACTTCTACTTTGCTAGCTCTCTGCTTATTTTGCTGCTGTGTGCCATTAAAATCCTCCATTTCTAGCATTTCTGAGTTAATTAGTGACAGAGCTGAAACACTCCTGTCATAAATATTGCATGTTGGCTCCTTCCCTTTAATCCTGAACAACATTAATACAGATAAGTGAGGACAGAATGTTCTTTTATCAACACAGTTTTGTTCGTTTTCATTGGTCTCATGTCAATACTTCCTGTCCGGCACCTTCCATGTTGTAAAAGTCCAAATACATCATCCATCTGTCCTGGAGCCGTTCAGTGTTTTTAGCTGAAGTGACCAAACACGCCCAGTTTTCTTAGATCTTTTCCACTGTTAGGTCTGTTTTCTACTTTATGTGTACAAATGTACAGTCCTTGTCAGTTTGGTGGTTTATATCATGACTTTTTTAATAATTAGTTTCTTTTTTTTGATGTTTGAAAATGTGTCAAAATATGTTTTATTCTTTGAGAACAAGACCATCACGACTTTCAATAAAAAAAAGTTCTCAAAGTCAGCGTGAGTCAAGATTATTAATGAAAATTACGCCTCCTCAGGGGCACAGCACTGACAGTTTTGGTTGTTATCTTGAATTAAGGGGTGTCATAAAGCAAATTTACCCTCCACAAAGTTATTTTACTGAGCAGTGTATCACTTCTTCTTTGTGAGGATAAATTTTGGCATGATTTGGGAGAAAAGTTGCTGATAAAAAATGTTGCTGTCCTCTTTTTTTCTTTTTTTTCTCTTTTTCTCTGCCCAAGTTTTAACAACAATGATTCACTCTTACTTAGTGCTTTACCTTTAAGGAACCACACAGAAACACATTTCTACCATCTTGACAGCCTCATCATCAAAGCCACAAAACATCTTTTTTCCTATACATTTTAAAAATATATTATGTTACATTTTGTTTCATTTAAGAGTTTAATTTATTTAACCTTTATTATACAGGAGTTTTCCCACTGAGATAAAAAAAAATCTCTTTTACAAGAGAGTCCTGGCCAAGACGGCAGCACATGATGTTTCATAGTCAGCCATACAGTCAATGTCACATAAAAACCATAACAAGAATTAAGTCAATAAAATGATAATAAAACAATTACTTAGTATATCCACCACCTAACCATTCAAACATGTACAAACAGCAGTTAAATGTGCCTTGGTTCTAGTTTTAAAATCAGTTTAAGTTCTAAGTTTATCCAGCATTAAGTCTTTCAAAATCACGGGACAGAAAGTAAAAAAAAAGTTGTGTTCCTCGAGTTATTTTGCTCATTTTACAATCATAAATGGTTGTAAAGTCTGCATATTACCCTTTTACATGGAGCAACATTTGTCAGGAGTCAAGGTAAGATTTTAAAACTCGGCAAGTGCAAGATTATTTGCAGTGTGAGAAGACACTACAGAGTAAGTTTGGCTCCCAAAAGGGCGCTCCAGCACATTTCAACCAGCCGTAGGGGTAGATCAGCAGGGTTCACCAACCAGGAGGGACTTTAAGCACTTGTTTTGGTTCCAAGGGGGGCACTTTAGGTGTGTTTTGGCCCCCAAGAGTACAATTTGGCACACATTTTGTCCTCTGAGAGAGCACTTTACCTTGTGTTTTTCAACAATTGGGCCACCATGAGGGTGAGTGGTTGCCTCCGCTTTTGAAAAACCTTCCTCTGTGCACACCACTACACCACTACCTGTGACATTTCTCAAGCGATCAGTCACCTTCACTTCACACTGTGCAACTTTGCCAAGATTCAAGGTTGCAAAATCAGCATAGCCAAAATTCTTTCCACGGTGAAACGTGAACTCACTGTGGGGCTGCGACTCGGAGACATTCCTTTACGCTAAAGTCATGTGTCAGATGAATGAAAGGGAAGTCATACGACAGTAGGCTGGGCTCATTTGATGATACAGGTGTACAAAGGGGTGCGATTACTTCCAATTAGTCTGCCTAATTTTCTTTGTAGGTCAGTTGTTAATGAAATACGCCAGTTTGTTACACAGGTAGAGTTTGTTTTGTGTTTTGCAGGCTCGCTGTTGGTAGGTGGACTCGAGATACTTCTAGGCTGAGCAAAACATCAGGAGTCATGTATCACAGTGGAAGTAAATATCCATGTTCATATTTTGTACTCACACATCTCCTTGGGTTTGGTTAAAGACTTCGGACAGCTGACCAGTTTGTGAATAACTTATCTAATCTAGTGAGGAACCAACAAGAGTTAACCCTTTTATCTTATCACAAACTCTATTATCATAGAGATTATGACCTTTTCTCATTGGAATACATTGGGATACTGTGAGCAGGTTGAGCCAGCAGAATATGTTGAAAACCTTCAGTGAAAAGTTTGTTTCAGCTGAAAAACAGGTTAAACTGTAGCATCTTGTATCATCAGAAAATTTGCCGGGATAAGTCTGACTAATTTGAATGTTTCAGCGCATTCATTCATTCATGTTACATAACAAGCAGAACAGTCAGGCCACAGTTTACGTACATGCCCTTTAGACTTGTGTTGACATGTTGGGAGTGAAAACACTTTCCAAGTATACTGCTGTTATCTGACCACTGATGCCTCTATTTTTTAATGAAACTTGTGCCAGTTTTGTCTCTATGGTTACGTAATTTTTTAGATTTCAGCATTTAGACTGTCTTCTTGATTATGTCTTATTTAAAATCTGGTGTTTATTAAATGTTGCCACTTAAGTCATTATATTCATCATTTCATGTTCCAATAAGTTTAAACTTGATATGCTTTGTTGATAATTTACAATCTACAGCACGTTGAGTTTGAGTTGGGTATATAAATCAGTAGATCATCTGCAAAAAGCTGTTGTATCTTCAAACTGTTCTCGTACTCACATGCTGATCAATTTGCAGTTCAAACTACATTTTTTGCAGTTAGAAAATTTAACCTGAGTTTGTTGATTCCGCTCTCACCTTAATCTCCAGCTTTCGAAGTAGCTTTTTACTATTATGTAAGGTTGTTGGTATTTGTTTAAGCATAATTCAACTCTCGTCAAACTCCTGACTCACCGTAAAGTTTAAGTAACCTTCGAGTGTATAGAACAGGATTCCCTGGGTTTGTCCAAACATGAGCACTGCTCCAGGTATTCCCTCGCCGCTGCCTCGCCTGGGGGCGTGGGCTCAAAGTGGAGGTGCCGTTAGTATGTATGAATAAAGGGATTGGCTTTTTCATCATGGAAACGTCATTTGGTGGGTTTTAATAACAGTTATTATAATGCAGAGCGTAGAAGCAACAGCAGCAGCAGAGAGATGGTTTTTATTTTATTGCCTGTGAACTCTGTCCTTTTGCATAACATGGTATTTTCAGGTGATTAAAAACTGTATTGTTTTATTAACATGCTTGGGCCAAGTTTGTTTATTACCCTTATTGAGGTCAATGTCATGATAAGATGCATTTTATATGTTTTTATCATCAATAATTTAATACCACAGAGATATTAAAAAAAGGAAATGAAAAGCTTCAGAAACCAAATGGATCATCCTGTGGGGACAATAAATGTGTTACATCCAGATTTGACTTTCCCAATAATCTTCAGTTACAACTGTCAGGTTTAGTTGACTCTCATCTGTACAGATCTAAACATGTTTTTTTTTCAGCTTTGGCATTTCTGCACTCAGACATTCATGGTTCCCTGAGGCTGAAACCCTCATACATGTATGAGCTGCCTATTTTTCTATAGTGACATATCTCATTTTCTGTCATCCAAATTTATGAAGACATTCGGGCTCTCATCAGGCTGGACCTAAAAGCAATATGACTTTGAATTCATTCACAATGAAAAAGTTGCTACAAGGGAAAGATTAAGCGCAGCTAAATTTAGGCATGTCTTAATCATGCAGGTAATAATGTTTAATTACACCATCCTTGATGTCATCGTTGTGCTGATATCAATGACAAAGATGTGAACTATTTAACAGAGCGGTTGCTCCACCAATGATAATAAAACAGGACATGTTCTTTCTTCTTTAATGTGGGTGGTTAATTATGTGGTTTAGAGAAAGGGACTGTCTCACTTGGTTTGCTTAGATACTAGTACTGTGTTGTAAATAAGTGCACGTGAATTCTTTCCATTCTGTGTAGCAACGATTCTCTAACAGTACATGTTATAGACACGTTTTAGAGCGTAAACTGTCTTCTAACCTTCTGGTCACGTTACAAATTGAGTTTACAAATTTTGATTGTTGTCACGTTTCAAACAATAGCTCTACGTAACTAGATCTCTATTCATTTGCTTCCAAAATAAATACACGCCTTAGCAAGTGTCACATCTATACAGCTGTGGCTAATATTGCTCATGGGAAAATGTGTCTTCATACAGTAAACACGCCACTTATTCTGGCCATGTGTAGTCGCATTCAGTAAAAACACAAAGTCTCAGTGCCTTAGATGACAAAAATGCAACTTTTTGATCACTACACTTTACGGAGGACATTTTTTATATTAATTCATAATAAAATGACTGAGAATTCATATGGTGTGAATTGCAGCGACTTCCTTGTGTGAACAGTCATGATGTATTTGTTTTGAAAGTGAACACAGAGGTAGATCAGATCTTCTTTTAAACACAAATTTCTTTTAATGGTGACTTTTTACCACATAAAACGTGATGAGAAAATGTTTTTATCAACAGTAACATAACTCTGTTGTTGGAAATGTGACAAGTTTATGCTGTAGTTTAGCAGCTGGTTTCATTTAGCACTACTCACAGCTCGGTGCTCTGAGACATATAGGTATCATGGAATGTTTTTGAGTCCTTGTTATGCTCTACCAGTGCTCATCTACCAGCTGAGCTAACATATCGGTCACTATTCATTTTACTGATAGACTCTCAGGTTTGAATTGACCACTGCTTTAACCTTTGTTTTAACCTTTAGCCTGTTAGTGTTGATAATCTCTTTTTAAATTGGTTAGATATGAGACTTTTTCAAGATTACTTACAAGCATGATTGGACACTGACCCTTTACTATATCGAGTCCCTAACACAGTCAATGAACATTAAACTGGATGCACTTCCACACTATTTCTCAAGTGTTACCTAAACTTAACAGCAGATTGAGTATGACTTCAGTGTGACCATCCTGCACTTTAACACCTGTAAACCAAATGAACCACTAACCATAGCTGACCACTTACTGCCTCAAATTTAACAACCTTTCTCTATGGAATTATGATTGTGGGTCACTGTACTGCTTTTGTGATTATATTACAGCTACAGCGTCATCACTGCTGAGAGGATTCGCACGGAAAGCATTTTCTAAAAGTCTTTTCAACTAAATGGTAGCAGGAACAAATAGAAAAAGTAGGGGGCCTAAAACTGAGCCCTGAGGAACTCCGCAATGTGTTTTTTTTAATGGTACCTTTAGTAAAATGTGATAAAAAGGCAGTTTAGTCATTCAAGTTTACAAAACTTTATCTTTTCTCAGCATTCAGGCAGTGACACTTCTGCTGTGATACAAATATGAATCCAGGGTGGTGACACACAGAACTGTGATTGGTTGTTAAGTTTAATGCTCCAAGCGTAATCAGTGGTGCGATGTCATAAATTTTAATATTTGTATTCACAGTCTTGAGAAGCTAGATCTGACGGCCTTCTGTTCCTTCTCCTGGCACCACAGAATGTTTATACAAAGAAACTGCACTCTCAGGCTTTTAATTAAGGAAAATAGACCCTCATTGTAAATATGGGTCCTTCACTCCTTTACATGAGAATAGAACCTGACTGATCAGCAGAGCACGATGTGTTACGTGATTCTGAAACTACAGCCCTGGACTCCTCCTCATAATGGCTCAAAGATCACAATAAATGAGCAAACTTGAAGACCTGTAAAGTTTTACAAGGCAACAATCAAGCTTCTTATCAGGCCAAGAACTGTTTCTGTGTCAACCACAGCCCAGAGATCAGAGTCAAGGTCAGCGAGACTCCCCTGCAAGCTGGAGCTGAGCTTTGGGAAGAAACAAAGCTGAATGAGCTTTTATTTTCTGCCAACTCATTGTGTTTTTTTCTACCTTTGTGGAACTGTTACCAATAATGTATTTGGTATTTGACACACACTGGTACAGAGCCTGGGCTGTTGCTGCTGACATTCATACATTTATTATGTCATATCAGTCCTTTTGCAGACATGGTCCCTCGGTTTGTGCTTTTGCTGCTTTTCCATTATCAACATTTATATGCTGACAGGCAGCAGAGGCGAGTGAACTGAAACCTGACACTTGCGCTTTTGGCAGTAATCTTCAGTATAGGTGACAGTGCCTGTAACTAGGGAGTTATGGGAAAACAGTTTAACTACAGAATGTGTTCAGTATGAAAACACCTCATGTTTTTACTTAAAACAACCACAAACTTACCTTTCAAGTTGAATTTACTTGACTTTACTTTACGAAAAGGCAAGCACGGTCTCTTAGTTGCAAAGGTATCGCAAAGGCACAATTTCATTAAAGGGGTGACAAAAAGTGAACAATTTCAATTGTTCATTGTTCTAGTCTTTCACATAGTTAGATAATTTTCCTGGACAATGAAGACAAGCAACAAAAGGTCAAGATCGAGACTCTAATCAGTGACCTTTGTGATTAGGACTAACCTTGAAGGCACAACTCGAAACTGCTAAGCCTTTACCAGCCTAAGTTATACATTTGAAGAAGTTTACACATTTGCTCTGAAACTATTTCTTACCACTGTCTTGATTGGGCTTTTGCAGGTTTTGTTCTTACACACATCTATTGTGAGCTGTTCTTTCCACATCGGTGTCCTAGGACGAGCTTGAAGTAGGCAGAAACCTCCCATAGAGCAGAAGAGCAAAAGCTTGCTTGGTCTTGATGTTTAGCAGGAATGCAGGCAGTGAAAATGAGGCCTCACAATCAAAGGTACTGCTCAAATAATCTAGCAGCATATGTGATGCTATTGCCCATTGATACCAGCACAACAAGCTGCGCCTGCATGCTTAGCTCATATGTAGTAGTCCAAACTTCAAGTAGTCAGGGACATTTTCACCCCGTTTAAGTTTGTCTTAATTTTGACCGGTCAACTGACACATCTTTTTTATTTAAAAAAAGATTTAAAAAAAGAAAAAAGTCAAACATAGCTTAGAAAAGTCCAGGAAGATGCTGTAGCAGCTAAAGGTGCTTAAAGGGGGAAACAGAATGTAATTGAGAAGTGCATACATTTAGTGACGTGATTGCATTCAAGGTAATATTAGCACTGTTTGGTATACCCACACTTAACTAATGCATCCAGCATTGGATCCACCCAGCATGATTCATTTGCTTTGAAAGTGAAAGTTAGGAAAGATCAAATCTTCTTTTTAACACTACTTTTTGCAGTTGTTTGAAATGTGACAACAAGCAATCTTAATAAGTTTGTACCATAGTTTAGTTTAGCCGACTACATTTAGGCTTACTCACAGCTTGGTGCTCTGAGACATGGTGGTACCATGTATAATGTCAGTGAATCGTTGTTATGTCCTATCAGTGCTCATCTACCAACCCCAACCTCACTAAGCAGAGCAAACAGGACCTCACTCTACATTTTATTGATAGACTCTCAAGTTTGAACAGATCACTGTAGTATAACTGCTGCATGTTGAATGGAATGAACATCATCACAAACAGCAGCTTGGTCTGTTTTAACCTTTAGCCTGTGCTCTATCACTCTCCTGTTTAGCTTTCTTTTGCTCGTCTGTCCTTTTTCTGTCAGCCAAGTCAAGTCCACTGTACTACTAAATAAACAATTTCCAGGGGAGAAAAACCACAGCTCTCTCTTTTCGCAGTCAGACCCAATCAGGTGGCCAGGAAAAAGCATTTGGAGAGAACCTTTGTCAGCGCTGATAATGTCATTTTTACAAAAGTCACAGTCCCTTTATCAAGAAAGTATCAAGCACCCACTTGCAATACAACAAAGAAGCAGTCAAATAATGTGAGGTATAGAATAGTTTCTGGCTTATTTGGCTGTTCACTGCTGTATGAAACTATTCATATGAGGCGTTTGTTTGTATGATACTGTTTTCCCACCACAGTCTGAGAAAAGTAGTCGTCACAGTTTTTTTCCTACAGCGCTTGAAGGCATCGCCAGTCTCCTCACTCAGGTTGGGAGGGAGCGTTTACGGCACGCAGTAAAACTCCGACACACGACACCTCTGTGTTACTCCTGAACACGGGAAGGTTGCGCACAGGTGTGGGACTAAAGAGATAGACCAGGCAGCCACAGACAGACAGACAGACACAGCAGGACCAGGCAACAGACTCAGCTGTGTGTGTTTACAGATTATTCCTGGTGTCTGGACTTCAACCTCGGTACACAACCAGCTGCTTTCACTGTGTCCAGCTGCATTGTATGACGCGACCATCCTGGTGTAGGACAACATTCAACAGCGCAACCATGCCGACTCTGCGACACTCGTACACGGTCACAGCAGCGGAGGAACGAGCCCCTTCTCCCCTGGATAAACCTGACCTGCACCGGAAGAGTCCCCCGTCGTTGTCCCGGTCCAAGCTGGTGTCCACATTCATGGGTCTGATAATCAACCAGGCCAAGGTGAGTCCACCTTCCCACCTCTCTGTGTCAACTTTCTATAAGCTCGCTGTCTCCCTGAGATCCTCATGTGTGGGAACTTTTCAGAAAAATACCTCTTTTCTGACTTTTTAAAGTTCATACGCAGATACCTGCAGACTGGGTTTGAACAGGGGCGTCACTGTGGGTACCAGTTTGGGGGGCTCAGCCCTTTGTTGGGGTCCTGAAAAATTATCCCCAGAAATAAAACTAAAAATATTTGCTGGTGGTTGATTATTATGCACTAGAAATGGGATCCTAATACAAGAAGTGTATTTTTCAAGATGATAAAACAAGTGTCATGGTTTATAATATTCAAGACTAGATGTTAAAATGTGTTTCATCATCTTATATTGCAAACCTGGTTGAGAATTAAGATTTAAAACAATGTAATGATGCAAAACACTTTCACATTTTTTTGCATTTTGTCATGTGAATAGGTTAGTTTGTTGACTGTTGATTTATGTTATAGCTTTAAGGCCTGTGGATCCAGAGTATAAAAGTGAAAAAAGAAAATAATGTGATGCATTATAAGAAAAATACAATAAAATGGTAAAAACTTATATGGCTTTACACTTAAGAAACTCAAAAATTTTCCTTTAAGAAATGTTGAGCATGTGTTTGAAGCTATATGAAAGTCACATTTAAACATATTTAAAAACCCTGGACCTTCCTTCACTGCAAAATGTCATTTTTGATATGAGCCACATTCATCAGCTTAGTCTTGCTTCAAGTCAAGTATAAGAAATTATGACTGAATTGCTTGTAAATAGGAAAAAATAACCCTTTTTTTGTCTTTTGAAAGCTTGAAATAAGACTTTTTTCTGGACTTGGCAGTTGAATGTGGTTTATGTGAAGTATCACTTCACACTTTGCAATTTTTATGAAAAGTAACACAAAAACACTCGCACAGATTTCAGTTTTTGTAGTGTTGAAGTCCATATAAATCCTTATAGAGGTCTGAATTCGACCTGCGAGTTTGCTGTTAGCTCACACAGTGAAGGGGGGAGTGAAGCACAGTGACAGTCTGCATGAGGGCAACAATACCAGTGTGACGTTGGTTACGTAACAGGATGGAGCGCTGCTGATAAGGAATGTGTCCAGACTGTCACCTTATCATCAGCTCAGAACATTTTGTGTTAACTCACAGCTGCCCACAGCCTGCAGCACATTTTTGTGTCCATGTGGGTTTGATGTGTTTACGTCAGTGTGAAAGAGTTATCCGGCTTCACTCCAAGGCCACACTTGAACTCTTTGTCCTTGTTAATACTGGGGGGATATTTTTAGACTCCACAGAGAAGCTCAGCTCAGAATGGTATGCAGACTGGTGTTTATTCTGGATATTAAGAATACACTTTTACCCACCTTTCCTGGTTTAATTAAATCGTTAGTGACAATTGTTTTTATTCTACAGTCAAGGATATGTCCTCTGTTTTTGTTATAGCAAGCAAACAGATATAACCATTCCACTGCACTGAATTCACTTCTTTTAGGCTAATAAATCATTCGAAGAGCAAAATCATAACTTGAGGGATTACTTAAAGCTTTCCAAGTGTTGCAGGAGAGAAAAAAGTTCAGTTGAAGAAACAAAAAGCAGACTTGAGGACCTTCTTTACCCTGAAATGTGACAAAGATTTGGCAAAGTTGTAGCTTACAGCTCCAGCTATCAGTGACGTAATCTGGTTAGCTTTTGTCACATTTTCTTGATCTATTAATCAATCATTTAGGTCAACAAATGTCCAGAAATTATGCAAGAAATGTTCCTTTAGTTTCCAAAAACTCAGAATTATACAGTCTAGATGCTTGTTCAGTTCAGTTAGTAATTGAGTTTTGATAAGTTGCTTCCCCTAACAAGAAAATATGCAACTTTTTGCATTTGTGATTCTTAAAAAGAAGGTTTAACAGCCCCTTTTTCCTCATGGAACTCTTAAAAAAGCAGTTCTATGAATTTCCTTTCAGTTCTTCAACATTTCTAGGACATGACCCTTTTTTATGACAATGTTTTATGGAGAGCAGAGCTTTGCCGAATCTTTTCTGCCAATGCTAAACAGCTTATTCTGCTGCTTCATTTCATCATTTAACAAACATGTGCTTGTTTGTCAAAGGAACATTATTGTAAATTGTCTATAAGTTTTGTTTCTCCAGATTTTAATTATCCAATCCACCAAACAAGACTCAATGGCAGAAAAAGCTGTTAAGCATTGGCAGAGATTTGGCAAATTGTTCATGTTTGCAACCCACTTACTCAGCTCTACTGCTCATCCCATAAATGCATATTCCTGACAAATGTGGCACAATTATAAAGAGACACAAACAGACTGAAAAAACGACGCACCAAAGTCAAATTCACTTCGTTTTTGTCCAAAAATTAATTAAGTAAGTTATGTTGACTCCTGTGAAACTCCATGATTTTCTACTCTGTAAATTTAAAGGGAATTTCTCCCCTGAGTGTTTTCCAAAGACCCCTCTTTTTGATGCTCCTCTCCCTGTTTGATCGAACAGATTTATGTTAATATTGTTTCAAAGGGAGTGGCATATCCAGCAGCACCGTGCGCATGCAGGAGTGTTTGTTTCCCCGGTCACATGTTGCTCAGCTTTGACCGGGCATGCATAGCTGATTTAGGGCATTCTGTTCTCCTGCTTCTCTGAAGAAGTGCCAATCAGTGAGGAGCGGTCCTGTTCAGAGCGCAGACATCACCTCAACGCATCACTGACTCGGTTTTTGGACCGGTCTTTTAAATCACAGGCCGCCTGCTGCGCTTGCCGAGCCCGGCTGGTCAGTATTCACAGCAGTGCAGCAGATTGAGACTCGCACCATATGGTCACCTCCAAATACTGCAGAGAAGATCATAAACAAAGGGAGAATAAAGGAGGTGGATTCAGCCAAGAAGACATATTTTCAGCGTAGAAAAGCTGCGAGACACTCAACCCCTCCTCATAAGGAAACCCTCATATGAGCTTATTCTGTTTATTAACGCCTGCTTGTGTTTACTTAAACTGCAATAACTGGAAATACAAGAAGCTGACGTAAACGTTGGCTACAGTTTGTGTATGCGAACTGTATGTTATGTCCCCGTGCAGCCTCTCAGTCGTCAGCTGAGGCACCGATGTGTGACTTTTCTGAAGTCATCATGTTACTCTGTCACTATGTTCTCTCAACAGGTCACAAGGGGATGTTTCACCTGTAAATACTTGGAAAATATTAGGCTAGGATCCTACAGGTGGAAAATTCCCATTATCAGTTCATGACGTGTGAAATAAAGATGGACTTTTTCTACTCGATCTAACCATCTGTTACCTCTAGTTGTCTTAGATTAATAAATTTTTTTTGAGTTTTTGTCTTGTCTTTAAATTCCCTGTGAATTGATTAAAAAAATACCTTGTTCTTACTCTGATAAACCTGATTCTTTGTTAGTTTTCAAGGCCCAGAACTCAGTCCATACTTCCAAAGTCGACATCAAAATCCAAAACAGTATCTCGAAATTGTCTTTGTAGTTCATGCACTTTTTTGTTCTCTCATCAAGAAATTTCTTTCAGATACTTGACTTAAAAATAGCTCAAATAACCAAATATTAACACAAACAACACGAAAAAGGAAAAAAAAACACCTGAAGCTTTAGAGTTTTAGGTCTTGGCTTGGGGAGCTGAATTTTAACTCTGACAAATATTTAGTTTGTTGGATATTTGCGTCAGTTCTGGTTGGGGATTCAGGTTTTTTTGTGTTTGTAAGCCAAAGGTCAACAAACTTCTGATCTCTGCAGCATGTTTTAAAGTCAGGTGTTGCAGATATTTTTGCTCCTTCCTTGTATTGTCACATTTTGACAGGAAAGGCATTTTGATTCTTAATAAATTATTTCAGTGTCTTAATGCCAAAAACAAAGCCTGCGGGAGTCCTTGAGTTTGAATGCTTCATTTCCCCTTGCGTAATTCAGTCCACACTTCATAAAATGTCTTATTTCTTGACAAAAAAGTGTCTTACTTGATTTCAAATGAGCTTTATTCACTGACAAGACCTGAAAGATATTTTAAGAATAAGAAAATCTATCGACAGGGTAAGAAACTAAACCAATATTTTTTCTTAGCCCACTGGCAAATATTTTTACTCTCTACAGGAAATTTAGGCCTCATTTTTGTCCTTCCTTCCTTGTCTTGTCAGTGAATATGGTTCATATTTAGTCTGATTTGACGCTTGAGAGAAACAAGAAATGAACACTTGCTTAGATTTTACTTTTTCAGTGTCACTGCTCAGATCTTTGTAATTATTGCACGGATTAAAGTCTTTCGGCCACCAAATGACTTCTGGGCATCTAGATTTTTCCGAAAAAACAAGTTATGAAAAAGTCTTAGGTCATGACTGACATAATACAACAAATGAAGCTGCTTCAATGAAAATGTTTCCTACTACTTTGTTTAAACAAGAAGCTCATGTATATAAAAAATGAACAATACAGGCTGTGCCACTGCCCCCCTTGTTAGAAACCTAATGTAACAATAAGCCGGTCTGAATGTCATTTTAAAGTCACGCGCTAAGAAAAATGCAGATGTTTTTGATTACTCTGGTATTTCTTGTTCTGTCACCATCAGCAGAATTTATCTAAAGCACCTTTATCAGCACATGTCTGCTGGATTTCAGCATGTGCATCACTTTAGCTCATAGATGATTAACGCCACACCGCCAAAG
The DNA here is from genome assembly GCA_008086565.1 of Thalassoma bifasciatum. Taxonomy (NCBI): domain Eukaryota; kingdom Metazoa; phylum Chordata; class Actinopteri; order Labriformes; family Labridae; genus Thalassoma; species Thalassoma bifasciatum. The sequence continues at coordinate 53,285 of RPOG01000807.1, forward strand.
GCGCCAGATACAACAGACGGAAACTCTCTGATCCTGGCCTCGGGCACTAATGTGAAACTCCTCACACAAATATTTTAGCGCAGTGAAGTTTTCAGACTGAGTGGAGCTTTTCTTCTCGGCCTGCATCACATGGCGCTGTGATGTCACGTGGGCTGTGGAGCGAGCCGGTGCACACAGGTCAGGACACACTGTGGTGTTTCATTAAAGCATGTGCTGTACAGCGGCTGATATCCTGAACACAGAGCTGCACTGATGCTGCCAGCAATGTGACAGTCAGATGGTATGCATCCAGTGAATGCCATACGGTCACGCAGACTTTTTTTTCACACTGGAGGAATGAAGCAGGGCTGCTGTCAGGCAGAAGTTTCATCAGAGACTGTGAGCAGGATGAGTAAAGAGCGAAAATATCTGCAGCACCTGACTTTAAAACATGCCACACGTGTTGCTTAAGCATCAATGCATCATCTCACATTCATCCGGAGCATTTACATATCTCCTGGTTACTGGAAAGTTTTTGCAACAAATTCAATCGTTGTGTGATAGACAAGTTCAAAAAGTTCAGCGGAAGAAACAAAAAGCAGACTTGAGGACCTTCTTTAGCCTCCAATGTGACAAAGATTTGGCAAAGTTGTAGCTTACAGCTGCAGCTAAGAGTTACGTAAGCTGATTAGCTTTTATCACATTTTCTTGATCTATTGGAAAATCATTTAGGTTAACAAATGTCCAGAAATAATGCAAGACATGTTCCTTTAGTTCCCAAAAACTCAGAATTATGTAAATAATAGTAATTGATTTTTGATAAACTGCTTCTCCCAACAAAAAATCTGCTGCCTTTTGCATTTATAATGAATAAAAACAAGGTTTAACAGCTGTTTTTCCCCCCATGGAACCCTTAAATAAAGCAGTACTGTGAATTTCCTTTCAGTGCTGTCATTTTTTTAAGGGCAAGATTTTTGCAAAACCAAGACCCTTTTTGTGGAAATGCCACATTGATGCCGAATCTTCTCTGCCAATGACAAACAGCTTAATCTGCTGTTCTATTTCATCATTTAACAAACATGATCTTGTTTGTTAAAGGAACATTATTGTAAATTGTCTATAAGTTTTGTTTCTCCAGATTTTGATTATCCAATCCACCAAACAAGACTCAACAGCAGAAAAAAGCTGTTTGGCATTGGCAGAGATTTGGCAAATTATAACAAACTGATTGTGAGTCATATGACCAGGTTTTCGGTGATTTCTTTTTTTTAAGTTATTTTTTGGGGCTTTTTATGCCTTTAATGTGGTAGAGGATAGAGGAGGACAGTGGATAGATTAGGAAAGGGGGAGACATGTGAGAAGATAGTTAAAAATGAGTTGTTGAATGCAGAGACAGATCTGGAGATTTATGGTACTTCACTTACCATGAATCACTCAAAACCCTCTTACAGTATCTATCGTCTTTCTATTAAAAGTTGCACTGATCCCCTTAGATACCTTTCTTGTTTGCAGTTTAATTTTCCCAAAGCACAATCAGCTAAAGCCGTCTTTTTTCTCTCTGAACAGACCAAGAGTCCTCAAGGCCTGGTGGGACTGAGAAACCTGGGCAACACAGTGAGTGCTTTTACTTCTTCTGTCTGTAAAACACACATCATCATCATCTGAGCACAAGAGGCTGAGTCTGTTTTTTTATTTAAGTGATGACTCTGAATTTGTTTCTGTTTCCAGTGTTTCATGAACTCCATCCTCCAGTGTCTGAGTAACACCCCCGAGCTGAGAGATTACTGCCTGAGAAACATCCACCGCACAGACCTCAACAACAACAGCCGGTCGGACGCCGCTCTCATGGAAGGTAGGCTGTGACTCTGACCTGAGCAGCTTTGTGAGGAACTTTACAGACCTCTGTCACTGTTAGATAACTTTATGGCTCAGGAGTAGGTCACATATTGTCAGTCAATGTACAGCCTTTCGCTACATAACGCTGCTGTGGACTAGTTTACGGCCACAGCTCCAGCAACTGTGGCTTACTTTCTGAACTAATCGCCTGTAATCAGAAACACAATCAAAAAGTTCAGCTTAACCTAATTTACGCAGCACACACCCTGCATTCAGAGGGTGTGTTGGGGCAGCGTGTTCTCACAAATCACTCTCTACTCTGTCTGCACATGCTGGTAAAAGGACATTAAGTTAAAAACTAAAAGCCCTACTTCTTAAAAACCAGTCACACTGTGTTTCTGTGTTGAACTTAAAGTTGCCCACCAACTCTGTACAAGCAGGTTTTAAGCTTGAGTTGTCTTCACATTCTGCTCTTATGCATTTAAACTAGAGCTGAAAGATATATCGTTATCGTATTGAGATGTGAAAATTTAAGATATTAATATCCTAATATGGAAGATATATAAGAATGATGTAGATTTCCCAGCTCACCCTGCATGTAAAGCTCAGACAGTCACATGATTATTGGTGACTTTCTGTTAATGTTGGTGACTAACAGTGAGCTCTAATCAATCAACCCCACTTTACACATCCTGTAATATTATGATTTTTGAAAAAAGCTTAGTTTTTAATAAACCCGGAGTCATATCGAATCATAACAATATTGACATATTTGGCATTAATATTGAGATATGAAATTTGAACACCAAACCTTTACTGATGATTTCATCCTGTGTCATTTTATAGCTTTTTATAACTGTCAGCATATGGCCAGTCCTATTCACTTATGAGTCATTTTATCAAGGTTAAAGTGACATCATTTTTTATCACAGCTAAACTCAAGACCTCAGAGTCTGTGGGTTAGTAACAGGGTTGAGCAACTAATCCCAACCTACATGAAATGGCAATATGACCTGCTGCAATATTCTAATCGGAGACAGTGCAATGTTTCTTTAACCTGAAATGTGTCAGAATACCAGTTACAATTTATGCAGTGGACGTTTTATGCTCTACACCAGTTTTAGTCAAATTTTTGAAAACTAGCTTTACAAGAGAAACAATTTAAGTGGTGAAAAGTGACAAAAAAGCATCAAGAGGTAGCAAAGAAATGTATTAAAGGTTGCAAAAATGGTCTGAAAGAAGCAAGTAAATTGGGAGACAATTGGGAAATTCTCATAAAGTAGCAAAAAATGATCCAAAAGTGGAGGAAAAGGAGTGAAAAGTGACTAAAATCAGCAAGAAAATTCTGGGAAAACTTCCAAAATAGTGAGAGAGCAGCAACAATGGGGAAAAAAGTGACAAAAAACTGTGAAAAGTGGTGAAAAAAAACAAGGGGGAAGGTGAAAGAAGTGAGAAGATAACACACAAGGTCAACTATGGAGACAAGATTAGATCATGTTAGATCATAACTGACAGAACTTGCAAAAAGCTGTTTCGTTTTAGGCTCAGCATTTACTAGTAATTTGAATCGTTCTACATTTTTTTACATAATATTTCAGGTTGTTGTTAGGTAGCTTTGTAGGTTATGAATCAGTCATAGATAAACTGTCCTGCACCTTTATGACATAAAAAGCAAACAGTAAGACTGAAAAGAAATGAAACAATTCCAGTACAGTCAATGTGAATTAATGAAACAATAGTTTGGGAGGTGGATGTCGTCCGGTGAATAAGTGAAACAATTGATGGAAATATTTGAGGATTGTAGAGTCTATTTACCAGTTACTGCCCAGGATAATGGAGGGTGGTTGACATAACATTTGACCTGCATTTTTAGGTCTGCAATAATACAATCATTAATAATTAGTTCACTGAGCAGGAATTGTGAAATAGTCATTCACATCTTTAGCTATCATGTCATTTATCCTGCTCTCTCTTAAAGCTCTGAAACTCACAGATGAAGACCCAGTATTTTATTATGAAGGTTGATTTTGATTATTTTTCCTCTAATTTTTCCTCTTTTCTTTCAGAGTTTGCAAAGCTGACTCAGAATATTTGGACGTCTGTGAACAACGAGGCCATCAGTCCCTCTGACTTCAGAAGCCAGATCCAGAGATACGCTCCCAAATTTGTCGGCTGCAAGTAAGTAAACCTCCACCCTCCTTTAAGCTTTTTTTCATTTGAGCTATTTGAGTCAATTTAGGCACAAAAAAAACATTAGGTAACAGTTTCTGGTTTGCTCTGCAGTCAACAGGACGCTCAGGAGTTCCTGCGCTTCTTGCTGGACGGTCTCCATAATGAAGTAAACAGAGTGACGATCCCTCCTAAAGTGTCCATCGAGGACTTTGACCACCTTTCGTAAGTTTGCACATCTCACCTCTGATCCCAATAAATTACTCATAACCCGCAATAACTGTCGCTCACACCACACACTGCCAAGAAAAACACACACTGCCTCCTACCTGACGGACTGTGGGAACAAAAAGAGTAATTACTCACAGCTTTTTATGCTCGTTCAATCAAATATGAAAACACATGAGAATATTTTTCAACACCTCACACAAACCACTTCAACGAAATCTACGATCTTCAGACCTGAACAATAACACCTTTGTCTTTAAGCTGCTTGAGGGGGAAAATAATCTATTTAAGGAAACACATCTCAGATTTCAGCTATTACAAAAGAACTCAGAATAAAAGCTCTTGGGAGGAAAACAAAGAGTGTTTTGACTTTGTTTTTCTGTGCGATTTTCTTTACAGAGATGAGGAAAAAGGAAAGCGCATGTGGAATATGTACTTGGAGAGAGAGGACAGCAAAGTTGTAGGTAAGAAATGAATCCAATATGAAGCATAATAACACAAAACCAGCCTTTTATTCATGATTATAACAGAAAACCTATCAGCTATAGACGTAATAATCTTTCTCATGTGTCTGTCTTTTAGATTTATTTGTCGGGCAGCTGAAAAGCTCTGTGACCTGCACCGTCTGCGGCTTCCGCTCCACAGTGTTTGACCCATTCTGGGATTTATCTATACCAGTCGCACAGGTGAAAAACTAACATATGCATACATGTAATGCACTCTCTTATCACACACAGCAGCTAAATCAAATCTTGTTTCAAGCTCTTAGAATCCAAACAACGAGGCCTGGTTTTCTTGAGTAAAAATTTCTTGATGAGTTTCTTGGAATGAGATGTCATAACTGTCACGAGAAACTTTCGCCTCCAGATATTTTTACTCATTACGCCGTACTTTTGCCTCGTAACTTGCATTAAGATCAGTGTCTGAACTTGTCAGAGAGGAGGGGTTTGACCTACATTAGTCGTAATCAGATTTTTAAACTCGACATTTTTTGACAGGCGGGCTTGTTAAGACGTCTATTTCTGTCAGAGCATTTTAACCCCATAAAAAGAGAACTGTGGTCTTTGTTTCTTGTTTTCTGATCCCTGCTTTGTCTCCACAGAAAAGCTCAGGTGAAGTGACTCTCAAAGACTGCATGAGACTCTTTACGAAGGAGGACGTGTTGGATGGGGAGGAGAGACCGGTAAGAGGCCTCACGTGATGCACAACATTTACTTTGTGAAAACAGCTGCAGAAGTGTCTCACCTCTTTCTTTGTGTTTCTGTCTCTCAGACGTGTAACAAATGCAAAGCCAGGAGGAAATGCACCAAAAGATTCAGCATTCAGAAGTTCCCTCAGGTCCTCGTGCTTCGTATCCTTTTACTCCTCAAGTCTTTCTGCATGCAAATGCCTAATGAACAGTTGATTTAGATGTAGGGTTGATCATTTCTAATAGATATAACAAATGTTGCAGTACAGACACATAAGTATTTAAAGATTCTTGGCTTCTTTCAGCTCTTTTTTTGTTCAGTCTCTCCTCTAGTTAACACTGATCAACTTATCAGTTTTATGAGTTTGCTTTATCTACCTACGTGTACAAAAACACCTGTAATATTATGTCACACCTTGTGATTTCTGCTTGTTTTTGCTGCTCCCAAGTGGCAGAAAAGTGCAGCAGCACATCTGTATGCATGTTAAGTTACCCTTTAGCTTGTTTTATTGTGTTTTATCGACGGAATATTTAACATATTCTCTAAAGCAGTGTTTTTTTCCATCTAGTGGGTTTCATGCTTTTATTTTGAAAGGGGGTTTTTGTATGCAGGGTAGTGCTGTCTCTTCACACTCCTGTACAGTAGGTGACGATAAGTCCCTGTGCTGCGAATCGACACTCACCATTTCACAGCACAGAAGAGGACACTCGCTATTTGTTTGTGCAAAGGATGACAAAGACGTTATGAGATATCGACTTTCCTAAAATGAGGATGAAAATCAAATGAAAGAATGAAGCCATCTAAGCTATAAACGGGCTCACTGTAAAATATCTCTGCAATGTCAGGTTCAAACTTTAAGGTTGAAAGAGGTTGAAATAAATCCTTGTTTTGGGTCACAGCTTGAAATTAAGTGGTGATAGTGGGTCCTGAAAGAAGTCCTGGGGAAAAGGTAGAAAATAGTTTCAAAACTGATCCAAAGTGAGACAATTCTGATGTCTGCAAAGCTGTGAAAAAGTCATAAGTTAATCTGTAGGATAGATTTGGTGATTGATTTTAAAAAGGTGGCCTATGAGGAGATTTTCTTTTAGAACAAAAGTGAAAAGTGTTCACTGTTTTGAGCCAGTTTGAGCTCCTTGACTCTCGCGTCCTCTCAGACCTGAAACGTTTCTCAGACTCCAACATCCGAACAAGCAAACTCTCCACGTACGTCAACTTCCCCCTCAAAGAGCTTGACCTGCGGGAGTTTTCCTCGGAGAGCAGTGGTGAGTACTTTCCCAAGAGAAGGAGGATTTTCGCATTGTCCATTTTCAAGGTCTTTGCAAGGTTTGTTGAATGGAAGTTAACAATGTGTGTGTTTTCTGTTTCTGCAGAGCGTCCTGTATATAACCTGTACGCCGTGTCCAACCACTCGGGGAACGCTTTGGGAGGACATTACACGGCGTACTGTAAGAACCAGATGCTGGGGGAGTGGTACAGCTATAATGACTCCAGGTATGTGCTCGTATATCACCACGTTACTCTGTTATCTGAGTGTCTGTACGCTGTGCTGTAAAACACAGATGATATCACTTTAGCTGCTCAGAGGTGTGTCTGCTCACTGAATCTGATATGCTCATATTTAATCAGCTCTAAAGCTGTTGATAGTTTAAAACCCCTCCTGTCAGCATGTTCCTCACGTAAACAATCCTTGAAGGTATTCGGAGTCATCACTAAATTGAAAACTGTTTGTTCCTCGCAGAGTGAGTCCTGTGTCCTCCAGTCAGGTGCGCAGCAGCAACGCCTACGTCCTTTTCTACGAGCTGAGCCCCTCCTCGCACAGCAAATACCAAACGTGTCGTCTGTAGACGCGAGAAGCTGAACCAATGTGAACCTGAGGAGATGGAGTCGAGACACTGCCTGCTGCAGAGAGCTCCACCTGGTGGAGGAAGTACTGCCATTACAGACTGATGTGGGCCGGAGCACAATGAACGCACTGGTTTTAATGTTCAAGTGAGAACATTTGGACTCCTGACTCTGAAAAAAAAGACTTTATTATCAGGAGATGATGCTGTGTGCAAAAGACGACCTGCGATTGATGAACAAAACGATGAAAATCAATCCTCCAGCTGTGTTCAGACTTTATCCAAACTTCTTTTGTTTCCCTGCACTGTTCACCTATTTATGGTTTTCCTCAGACATAAAGGAGACTCAGTGTTTCCCCACATGTATAATTTATTATCTTTATCATAAAGCCAGTAGATGAAAGTGTAAACTCATCAAACAAGGCCTTATGTTTCCTCTCAGAGAAGTGGAAATCCTCCGAATAGAGCCCAGTTTCTTTTGTGTCAGAGCACATGTTATTTTTGTACAGTATTTATGGACAGCACAGTGAATGTATCTGTACTGATGTAAAGCCAGACAAACCAAAGCAGCTGTGTATAAACGCTAAAACGATATTTCCTCCTGCAATAATGTTGCTGACTTTGCCTCTTTGTCAGTTCAAATCTAGAAACAAATAAAATTCACTGTTAACTTACCCTGCCTCACGTTTATCATCCTTTAATATTGTCTTTGTGGATGTAGAAGCCCAGAAGTTCATGATAAGAACTGTAGCAATGACACAAGATGCTTTATTAATCATCAAGTTGTGATCTAAATGCAGAAATAATGCAAAAAATCTGAAGTCTAGCAGTAATAAAAGACCTTTCAGAGACTTTAGGGATGGCAGAAGCAGCTAAAATGATGATTTTGCTCATGGTTTGTCATTTTATAAATGCAAGATAAGTTTTATACGAAAGGTGTTATTAAGAGTTGTTTTTCTGGCGTGATTGTGAATCTAATACCTTCTTTTTCTTTTTTTTCCTCCTGTTATGTCAACTTTTCCACTGAAAATCTGAAATCCCAGAAAAGAACTTGACTTATTATTAGTCAAAATTGTCTTGTTAGACTTAAAATAAGTCACCCTTACCTTACCAGGCCATTAAAGTGTCCCATTTCAAAATATTAGATGATTAAAAGGATATCTGAAATGCTTTAAAAAAATGCAAATAGATGTTTTTGACTACAAACAGTCATTTGATCCACTTTCCCTGTCAAGGCAATACTCATTTGAAGCCTTATAGTATCTAGTGGCATAAAATAAGAACAAAAAAAACAAAGTTGAGGAAAAAAGTGAGCTGTATTTGTTTTTTTGTTTTTAGTGAGTCATATCCTAAATGCACAGGAATGAAAACAAAGAGGTTGTGCATGAAATAATTTGCATATATTGAAGTTTTTGATGGTTAAAAGCCAAACAGAAGGAGGATGAGACTTATCGAGCTTCACAGCAGCTCCCTGTCCTTGAAGCACATAGTGTACTTGAATAATGACTTTCTGTTGCTGTTCAAGGCAGTAATGTCTCTCCAGTCACTCAATGTTTGTCGTGTTTCTGAGGACAGACTGATTTTCTTTTTGTGCAAAGGAAGGCTGTTTATCTCACGCTTATTCCCTATACACTGCAAAAAAGGGAGTCTAAATATAAGATAAAAATACTAACTTTGATGGAAAAATATCTTAAAACTTTTGAAATTATCTGTCCATGCAGCAAGATAATTTCTCTTGACTAGAAATCTTGAAATAAGACTGATAAATCTCAAAACAAGATGGCCTTGATAAGTATTCTCAGATCTTCAAACAAGACTGAAATGCCCATTTTTAGATTAAAATGCTTGAAAACAAACTTCCTAAAGAAGAATTTTAAGTGAAGTATTCTGAATATGAGCAATAGAATCTAATTTCATGCTTCTTATATTCTAAATTTTAGCTAATGGAATGAAAAATATCACTTTTTTTTCAAGTCAAAACTACTTAGAATTAGAGAAGTATGATTAAGATAATTCTTGATTCAAGTGCTCTCATCTTGAAATAAGCATAATCCATATTAAATGTTAAACCAGAATAATGGAGATTTTAAACTAAAGGAGCAATAAATCCAATCCGTGGTCTTACTTGCTTTTTTGTAACCTCCTTTAGATGCATCTCTCTTAGTTTCAAGTTATTTTATTACCAGCACAAAGCTCTTTATATTCAATTGAATGCTTTCAAAGCTTCTTCTAAACCTTATTAACACTTTAAGGACTTAGAGTCAGAGAAATCAACGTTTATACATAATAAGAGTAAAACGATACCTTGCTATAAAATGATTGCTGTGCAGATGAACAAATTTAACTGTCCTATAGAAATTTAAAAAGGTCTAACTTCTTAAACTATCTCTCCATGGGCTTTTGTTACTGATAAACTAATAATTGCACGTCACCAATTCCTCTCCAGGGATGTCGAGCAGAGTTCAGTGGGTTTGCTACACCTGCTGTGAACCTCCAGGTTAAATGAGCAGATTAAGGTCACTCTGGATTATGTCAGGAAAACCTCTGACCCACGTTTTACAAAACCTTCTGTAAAAGATGGAGATGTTGTTTCAGCTACATACCACAAGAGGGCGCTGTGCACGGTCTTGTCACAAGATTTCTTAGAAGACCAGAATTGATTTTTATTAACCTGTCCATAATTCTTTCACAGTGTTCAACATCTCAAGCTGAATTCCTATAACTTATAAATGTTCAGAATAATTTTCAGAAATTAACATTTGAAATATGTGGCAGTAAAAAGCATTTTGCTCATTTAAGTGTAAACACTCACTGCAATGTGTCCATTTTAAGATTATCTTTTATTAAAACCTCCTTTTACACCTTTTCTCTGTGAACTCATTAACCTGCTGAGCTTGTTAAAGCCTGAGGGAAAAAGAAGAGTGTGTGTGTGTGCGTGTGTGTGTGTGTGTGTGTGTGATTAGGTTTCTAGGCTGAGACAGATGATCTGTTAGCGAGGAGGCCAATTTGTGAGGACAAAAGATGAGTTAACAGAGCAGGACCCCACAACAACCTCGACACTGAGACTGACACGGCGAGAGAGATTGACAACAAGGACTTGAAAAGTAGTTAATTTATTACCTTTGTTTCAATTGAAATTTACGTTTATAGTCATAATAGACTAACCGAAATACTACGTCATCAAACTCTGTGACTAACTACTGTAACATTTCGAACATCTAGCACTAGAAATCTATTTTCTAAAAGTACAAAGAAAACATGTCAGATGTTGAAAATGCTAAATTTTGTCTTACTACAGATATTCTCATTTTAAATCTATTCCCTGCAACCAGTTTCAGTTGCTCTCTAAAGTAAAAGATCACCATATTCTTGTTGGTGGTGTGCAATACTGCAAAATTTGGTATTGATCCCTTAATATAGGGCTAGTATTGCTGACATCAATACTTTTAACATTGAAAAGCAGCTTGTCAAAAATAATCGAGAATGATACACAACTACTAAAACTAATATTTCTGTCTATGAATGAAAGTAAGGAATTAATTTTTCAACCCGATAATAATCATTTGCTTTAATTTTTTCTGCTTTATTGCAAAAATTAAGCAAATTTGAATGTTCACGGATATCAACAATTATTATATTCCAGCATTAAATGTGTCATTTTGATCGAACAGCTTGCACAGATTAACCAAAAAAATTGAGAATATTTAGGAAATCAGTGATATACAGATAAATTTAAATACCGATCTCATCATGATCAGTAGTGTTACCAATGTTGGTATTGATATATATTTATATTTTAGATTGATCTGCCCACCTCTCGTTCTTATTTTAGATATGATGAAGTCTGCGTGACATTTTGGTATATTTTTTGATTTTGTGACACTTGAATTTTAATTGGTGACAGTTTTCACAACTGTTTTCCATATCTTAAGCTGTCATGACACTGTGTACATACGTTTTCTTGTTCTTTCTATACTTTATTTCTGCATATGCTCATGTCTAAAGAAAAAAAAAATTTAGTTTTACTTAAATCTTTTCTTCATATCTTATATTTACACTTCAAAGTTTTTGTATCCTTAGAAAATTGACAATAAAAATCCTCTGAATCCTTACAATCCTTCAACAACTGGGCACTACATCAGGCCAGTTTAACACCTGGACTCCTCTACTTAGGAGCCACACTGTTGCAACACATACAAAATGTAGTTGGAGCATCCTCCTGTATCATTTCTGGTCTTTACTGGAAAAGGCCTGGACTTATAGCAGCATAAGAAGCTACAGAACCTGTATATAATGTTTAGCATTAATGGAGCCAGATGTGTAATCTCCCCGTGTCATGAGTGTTCATTCGTTTCTGTACCGTGACAGATGCTGGCTGGAAAAGTCGCCCACGTCCATATGGTTTCCTCTATGCATGGTGCAGGTTTGACCTACATTAGTGGATACAGCAATTAACTGTATTTGAAAATCTTCATTTTTAGAAGTGATTTAGAGCCTGTGCGGGGAATTCCACTGCAGAGTCATGTTTGTTTTTAATGCAGTTACACCTGAAGGCTCAGAAATCAAACTCGTGTAGTTTTTCTTTGCTTTCTCCATTTTTGTACAGACTTTTTTTTTTTCAGGTTATCATGGCCTGTAGAAGTGAAAATCCTCACTATTCTCAATGATGCATTCTGTCACAGGGGGTAAAGCTCCTCATTAAATACAGTTGGAGAGGAGTCAACAAGGCCTATTATGAAAGTTGCACCATTCCTACTGTGAAACACAGAGGTGGATCACTGATGTTTTGGGGATGTGTGGGCTACAAAGGCTCAGGAAACTTGGTCCAAACTGATGAATGAAGGATGAATGCAGCATTTTATCAGAAAATAATGGAGGAAAATTTCAGCCCAGAAGATGCGTATGAGACGTTCTTGGACGTTCCAACATGACAATGATCCAAAATACAAGGCCAAATCAACCTGCCATTGGCTACAGCAGAAGAAAGTGAAGGTTTTAAAGTGGCCATCTCAGTCTCCCGACCTCGATGTCATCGATCCAGTGGGGGGAGACTTCAAACCTGCAGTTCATGCAAGACAGACCAATAATTTAGGACCTGGAGGCTTTTTGCCAAGAAGAATGGGCCGTTTTACCATATGAGATAATAAAGACCCTCATCCACAATGACCACAAAGAATTTCAAGCTGTTATTGATGTTAAAGGGGGAAATACAAGGGTTTAAAAACTGGGGGGTGTAAACTTTTGAATTGGGTAATTTTTTTGAAGTTTCTGCTGTCATTATGATTAAAAATCAACATAGCAGTAAACTTTTCAATATGATATGTTGTCTTTGGCATGTGAAAGTATTTTGTGTTTCCTGGTTATATGGACACATGCTGTGTATTTTTGCAAATGTATGGACCAATATTCCTTGACAAATACAAAGAATATTACAGTTCCACAAAAGATGTAAAGTCCAATCTGAGGATAGTAATAAATTGCGCCTTTATTTATCATCTGAAACAACCAGATAGGGCAGAACCATCCCCCAACACACACACACACACACACACACACACACACACACAGTCCCTCTGGCTCCCATGAACACCATATGGGCTGATCACACCGCTCAGGGTATTAGCAGTAATTTGCCTGCATGGGAGCAGAGCTGTTTTCACTGTTATTATCGAGCACTCCCAGTGTTGACACTTAACAACTAATGACCGTACTATAAAATTGATGAGGGATAAAGTCCATGTCAAAGTACCACCATGGCACATTAAGAGTTTGGCCTAATAGTGAACTTGCTGAGGAAGTCAACTCGAAACAACAACTTTATTTTCATCTGATGTTCATAAATGTGCATAAAGAATCAAACACTTTTTTTTGGCTCCACATGCCAAAAAGTGGGAGTTTCTCGTGCAAACAGAATGTACAAATTCACCCCAAACTTCCCTTGGACTTTCCCTGTTGTATTGGCTCATACCACGTTACATATTTGCCTGTTCATAATTCACAATTTAAAATGAGATTTTCAGGATCACGATTGGTTATTTCTAAATGAGTATTCAAGGTTTTGTCAGACTAATTCGGGAGAACACAAATCCATTTCCAACATGTAAACTAGTAGTGTCACTGAGGCAAAACAAGGATCTGCTACATGTTACTGACATGTCTCAGAGCACCAGGCTGTGAGTCAGTCGACGAGGACCATCTAGATTTAGATGGATGGTTTCTTTATCTTCTGCTGCAAAATGACTGATGTGCATGTTGCATAGTTACATCGTCATCTCATGAGATGAGCAAACAGCTCTAGTCACCACTTAAAGAGTTATATAACCAACACATGAGCTATTACCATTAGAAAGATGTAGCAGCATGTCGGAGGACTCAAATATTGAAAAAAAAAACCCACAGAAACAGAATTTATTACATTTAAAGGAATTTTTTCTTTCTTTTTGTAATCAATGCAGGGTCCAGGTGAACTGATTGTAAAATGACGCTTTTATTTCAAAAAAGGTCACAAAAGTCGAGCTCCATGTGTATTTTACATGTATATCATAGCTCACAATTATATATTAAAAAATATGACATCATTCAAATAAATCACCTTTCATCTTATCCAAAACACTACGGACATTACATGAAGATGACATTTAAAAAATTACACTTTTCCAAATATCCACAAATGTTTAAGAAATAACAATAAAACTCATTTTTCTCTCAAGTTTTCATAAACACAAAATCTAATTTCCAAAGCTGTCGAACAAACTTCATAGTCGTCTTATTTACCCATGTTAACAAATTATCGTTACATTATTTCGAAAAAAAAAAAACAATCAAACATCAGGAAGTATTTCTTTGTACAGTCAGGGTTTAATCCAGTAGATTTGAGATTGGTGAAAAGTTCTGCTTCCTTGTTCGGCAATATCAGATCTCAGCGCTTGTACTTCATGAAAGCAAAGACACCTCCACCTGAAACAGAAAGACACTCTTTAATGTATTTATTCAGCGCTACTTTACTTTTCTGTGCTTTTCCTTTACACTACCATCCACTAGTTTTTAGATGTACGCCTTAGTCCCATTCGGATCATTATGATAATCTGAAAACAACATTGTAAGGATGCTGTTTAGTCTTGCGGTTGAAGTTCATGCCTCTATGAAAGGCAATTAGCGTCCTTAAACTGATGTACAATACTTTTAGTACTGTATTGCTGGCTTTAAGTTCTAAATCATCATTTAAAGTACTTCACATTTATTTTTTTGATTAGTTTGAATTTAGTTACTTGAACTTTTCCAACAATATTCCACATTCAGGTGATCTGCTGGTAGATGTGTAGGTATATTATTTCCCAGGAAAAAAGGCAGAAATAGGGGGCAAATATGAATAAATGAACAGATTAACAACACAACCACCAGCCTGCTCCTTATACACCTTCACATCCTTAATGTTATATTTACAACTCTTCTCTTCTTATAATTACAAACCATTTCTCTCTTTTTTTAAATATATTTCGATAATGGTGTTTCCAGTGCTCTGAACCAGTATGTGAAAAATGTTTTGAGTCAACTACTTCTGCTATAAACCCTGTTAATATAAAACTATTGACTGATAAGGATGGTAGAACTGACTAGGACGAGGGGGAGTAATGCCAAATAAAAAATCACCGCATAATAAAAGTTCATTGTAATCATGGGTTATGAGATGATAGGAGAGAAAATGTGACTGAATAAGTTTTGTGCGCTTGTTGTAGACTCACCGATAACACCCACTCCAGCGAGTGTGCCAATAACGGCACCAGCGATCTCCCCATCTGAAAGTCCTGTTGGGGGAGGATTTTCTTCTTGAGTGGGTGTGGGGTCTGGGGTGGTAGGCACCTCAGTTGGCCCTGTAGGACCCTCTGTTGTAGGACCCTCTGTTGTAGGACCCTTTGTTGTTGGGGCCGCAGTTGTTGGAGCTTCTGTTGTTGGACCCTCTGTTGTAGGACCCTTTGTTGTTGGGGCCGCAGTTGTTGGAGCTTCTGTTGTTGGACCCTCTGTTGTAGGACCCTTTGTTGTTGGGGCCTCTGTTGTTGGAGCCTCTGTTGTTGGGGCCTCTGTTGTTGGAGCCACTGTTGTCGCTGCCTGTATGCCAATTAGCACCACTTTTTTGGTAATAACAAACAAAAAGAAGTAAGCAACGATCGCTTTTTGACAATTTGACTTTTTAAATTAATCAGATTTACATGTCAAATTGAAACACTGCTTCCAACTTTATATGTTAAATCTCTTTAACCCTCTGATGCATGAATTGTGAAAGTCAGTGTCAGGATTTTCCCTCAAGTGTTTTTATTCGTATTAAGGCATGAAAATAAGTTTTCCAATTTTTTTTCAAATATTTGTAACAGAGCATTCAACATAAAACAGTGTGAACTTAATGTAAATATGACCTTTTTTCCCTTTGTTTGACTTCTAAATTTCATGAATAATCTTGTTATAATGTTTTGCAAAAATGTTTTAACTCTCTTTCCCCCATTTTAACACTGATTCATTTATAGTTTAGAAGCTTTTTTATTAGCTTTTTTCAAGCCCTAAAAAGAATGAAAAGATCCTGACACAGGCTAATCTGAATTTCCACCACATGAACCATTGAATTTAGGAATAAATAACTTTTAAATAAGTGTCCACTGTAGTGACCATTATGCACCACAGGGTTTAAACGCTTCTGTTTTCGTTTCGCTGTTCAGATTTTGAAATTTCACAGGAATAAAGTGCAGTAAATATATTTCTCCTCTAAACTCATTAGAAGTAAAAGTCACAAGTTTCTGCCAAGAAAATGAAACTCAAGTTAAAAAAAAAACAAAAAACAGATAAACACGTTAAAGTTCAGTTCTTTGGTAGGTGAACTTATTCTCAGTTCATAATTGCTTTTTATTATAAATGAAGACAATAAATTCAGTGATCTTTGAACCACTGAAACATTTCGACACTTTTTACGACTGTTGAAAGAACATTTTCAGAATTTATGATCTTTATCTTTCTTCCTGTTCGTGCTGTCACCAGCTGTTAATTTACAGCATTATTTTTGGAAACCAATGTCCGTGAGCATTTATCTGCAGTTTGGAGATAAGTTCATAGAATAGAATAGAATAGAATAGAATAGAATAGAATAGAATAGAATATTTCCAAGTCATTAAAAGACTTTTGTTATCAGGTGAAGAAAGTTACAGACACGTAGAATATCACTGAATGGGTCAAATACTTTTTCTATATAATTTCTCAGTTCATTTCGTCCAAAGACAAAGTCATGATGTGCGTCTTCAAATAATGTAGAAACGCCTTCCAAATTTATTTAACTTATTTTCTGCTGTGTGGAAACTTCTGGTTTTCATTGAGGCTCTGACCTATGAGGTGACGCATTACATCCAACATATAAAAGGTTTCAATCTGGGTCATGATGATAAACTTTAACAGTCAGATTTAAACTTCCTTAACCCAGTCCTTAAAGTAAAACCTTCCTGATCACGGGACAGTAATTAAAACTCAGGTAATGACAAAAATGAACTGAGGCTCCAGACACAAACAGTCAAATCAAACCGTCCTAACCTTTTATTGAGGAAATAATATTTCCTCTAGATTGTAACTTTTAACCTTGCTCTCCTTTCACGCAGAATTTTACGATTACACAGCTCTTGAATTTGTATCATCCTCCCTCGCAACCTACTTTTCGTTTATTGAAACTGCATATAAAATATCATAACAACCATAAAAAACATCACTTCTTTAAAATGCTGGCACATCTGATCAAAATCTATATGAACTGACCCTGATGTTCAGTATTGAAAAAATTAGCTCTTTGATATCTTTGCAGAATTTTCCCCGTAGATGAGTAAGTTTTTCATCTGTCCTTTACCGGTAAAATGTGTCTTTCACTTTGAATATTTACTGTGTAAGTAAAGTTACAAATCATCTGGTTTGACACCTGCCCTCCTGCAGAAATGAATACATTTCTGGTCTCACCATTCCAGCTCTTTTGTAGGTCAAGAAATCACCTCATTGTTCATTTCCATTTTATTTTCAAGTCAAAACTTAATTTATGCATTTAATTTTAGATTGATGCTCCTTTTTAAAATCCTACCAATTTGGAAAAAAACTGTTACTTAAACACTGTTATTGTAAATTTTCATGCCTATTATTGTTGAAAAGAGTGTAAGTGATGGACCAGATGCTATTTTTTCACACTTTTACCAACAGATACAAATTATGAATTCTATAAATGAAAGAAGGATGATATTTTTAGAAAAAAAACTACCAAAATCAAAATGTAGAGAACAGTAAGTAACACCAAAATCAACTAAAACCTAAAGTTTCTCACAGAAGCTTTAAGTGGCTCCAGGTCCTTTGTTAATGTTTCTCAAAACCTTCATAGATTAGATTATCCAGATTAGAATGTGAGTTATCTATTTATTTATTTTGATTAAAGGACAAATATTTTTCTTACCTGTGCCCAGAAGGCAGAGACTGAGAACAGATAGTTTGGCGAACATCTTTCTGGAGATAAATCAAAGATTCTTCGGGTTGTGAAACTGTGCTCTGGAACCAAAAAAGGACAAAAATATACCCATTGTAAGTATTTTGTAATGATATATATTCCTGAATTGTATCTATGTCATTGGGCGTTGTCTCTTATACACAAAGTCATTCGTACCAGTGGTTGTGAAGCGCATGAATCACACTGAGTTGAGCTTTTTAGTTTTTAGTACTTAACTTTTTTAAGTTTGCCTTTATGCTTTATCAATACAATCAACACTATTTTAAATCAACCAGATAACAATTGAAGAAATGAATACAGCATACATCAGTTTGGAGAAAACCAAATTCAATGTAGAGATAACTGTGGAGGAAAAATGAATGCCATTAAAAAATATAAACACTGGTTCTGTTCCCACCAGGCCCATTTGGATGATCCTCTGCTTTTACAGCTACATCACCATGTGAATAAAAAGAGTCTGAACCACCGATTTGTAAATGTGCGTGAGCAAAAACGTTATCCTCTCTGAAGCTTATATATTTTGTAAAAAAAAAAATCTGGGGACTTAAAACCTAAAAATAATCAACAAAGTCAGATACACTTCATAATTCTTTCAAATAAAGGCAATTTTTGTGTCATATCACACAAATGCAACAAAAGTCTAGAAGGAGAAACTCTGCGTTACTCACCTGTAAAGCTGTCAGTGATGACTCTCCTCTTTTCCAGTAAGACCAGACGGTTTTCCTCTTTTATGATACCTTTATCACTGCAACACCACCCCATAATCTCCAGCCCTCCCATCTCTATTCATATGTGTGTGTGTGCTTACATGTGTGTGTAGATGTGTACATGCATGTTCCTCCTTAAACACATCACATTTCAACCAGGAAGTCATTGCATTTATTGATTTTTACAGGTTTATTTATGCTCACCACAGTGTGCTATATTTGTCTTGTGTGGCGCAATCACAGCTGCACATTTAGTAGACGCTGACCAGGAAGTACATACAGTCTTCTTGTAATATTTTCAACAAAAATAAACTGTGTGATTTTTAATGTGGGCAAACAATGAAGAAGAAAAAGTAGTAAATGTGAATAATACAGACTTTATGAACAGCCCCCCCAAAGCTCTCTTTGTCAAAACCATTCAGTCCCAAACATGTTGAATATTCAGTGATTTTGTTGAGTTACATGAACAAAGATGACAACAATGACCACTGGTCCAAACAAACAGAGTTTCTGTTCACCTGTGACTGTATGAGTTATGACTTATTCATCTTAGAGGCAAAAGCAGAAGTAGTGTTGTGCTTCTGTTCTCAAGCTTTGTAAGAATAAAGTTTACAGTTCACTCATACCACAGTTAATTCAGCTGTGAACATAGTGTTTCTTTGTTACTTTGTCCTAACAGCTTTCATGCCACTATTCAGCCACAGTGGGATTTGCACTGGCAATAGTCCAATGTTTTAATTAAGTATTATCTGGAAGTCACCTGGAAACCTTTTCAGGATCACCGTGTGCCACATTAGAAAAATATAAAGATGGTTTTGGACTCACTTATGTAGTATTTGTATTCGCGTAATTTACTTTACACTATTCTACAGTAGCTTGAAGTAAAAACAATGTCCCCGATCCATCTACTCTCTCATTTTGTATCTTTTTATGACTCTTTAATATCTAAAATGGAAAACATTACGTAACACAAAAGTTCATGGATCAGTAACAGACTTACAAAGACTTTGTAGTGTTCCCGAAGCTGTTGGCACTGTTTTCGTTAGCTTCTCCGTTAGTTGTTGATGGAATGACTGCAACAGTGAACATTGAACTATCAAGCTTTACAAGGTTATTATCTGTGTGTGTGTGTGTGTGTATGACTTTGCTCTGCTTGGTGGGCTCTGAAACAAACTGTAGCTAAAAACACTGTCACCATGGCACAGCAGCATGTCATCTTCATGGAAACAGTCTGTAAGGGGCATATCTGCCAACTTACCCCACAACCTAGCCTGCAGAATAACAACTGTCTGCAGCTCAAATCCAATCACTGTTAAAAGACACAGCAGCCTTCACCTGGTGAAGTCAAGCAAAGGTTTTGGATTATTACGTTTTCCATTAATACAGGTTATTAAAGGATTATTATTACTTTTACCAGATGGGCTGAGTGGGCTAGAAACTGGGGGCCATCTGTTAACAAAAGTTTATATGAGATACAATTTTTAGCATTTATGTCCCTTTAAGGACACCATTCTGATGTTTGAATTCAGGGAACAATATCAACATGATACGTTGGTCGACTAAATCCAGACATGTTGTCGAAATCTCTGTATATCATAAAATATATAATATCTTGGGATGTCCTTGTATGGCGAACTCTTTTAACATGTTCCCATTGGTAATCAATACCAATAATTTCTTATTGGCATGTTAAAATTTTAAGCCCACGTACCTTAAATGTAATTTCTCTAGTAACAATTCAAATAAAAGACCTAGAATTCATTTTTCACTGGTGAAAATGGTCATCCATAAATGTATTACGACTGTGCCATTGACCTCTGTACAGATTTTATTTCAGATATCTGATATTCAACTTTAACATGCTGTAATCTTTGCAATTCGTATCCATTCATATCTACAACTCGATTCTCTCTCGTAAAAATATTGATTATTGATATCAATAATTGTATTCTTCAGTAACAAAGCCCATCTCTAGTTGCACCCATGAAAAGTTTGCCAAATCTTCTCTGCCAATGCCAAACTGCTTGTTGACCCTTTTTTGAGATTATGTATAAAATATGACAATGAAGAGACTTTGATAAAACAGGAAGTTGTAGAGTTCAGCTTCATCTCTGCTGAGCCATTAAAGAATAGGAACATACAAAGACACTGACGAGATTATGACGGAAAGATCTGGATCATCCTTTGGAAAAACTGCCACATGACAATCCGTCATAATCAGATTAGATTGTAGGGAGTGAGCTACTCAGAAATGTTTTGGTGTGGAGCCAAACCATTTACTGCTTTATAGACTCAGTAGGATTTAAACGGTAAGTTATTTCCTCTGGGAGCCACAACGGTAGTTTAAGTGCAGGACTAGTCCTCAACCATTTGACTCAAACTGGAGTTTTCTGTATATATTTTCTCTGCAAGAACCCAACAGTAGTTTAACATGGGGTTTAAGGTTCACCCTAAACCTTTGTGAACCTTTTTGGTTGTAATCTTCAGTTAATTCATAATTTTCTACTAGTTATAGGAATGTTTTCAGCACTATAAACATCTCAATAAAGAGAAAACCTCTTTAAATGGTTTGGTGTAAATGATAAGTCATTGCTAAGCAGAGGCACTAAGAAACAAGACGGACACTTGAAGGTAAAAACATACACTGACGTAGCCTCGAATCAACATCCAATTTAGAGTTTTTTAGGTCAGTTTTGGCTTTGGATCTGGACAAAAATGTGTTTTTGAGTGGGATCTTGAACCAAAAGACTACCACCAAGTTAAATCAAAGGTAGGAAGTAACTCTGAGTCAAATACGAAGAAGGCAACCTTCTTGGTGAAACATAACTTACATGTCCAAGGACTGAGCCCTTAGTCACACCTCCAAAAGATTTTATCAAATACAATTAAGTACAACCTTTGAACATTTTTGAAAATAGAGACGCCGTAATCTTGAAGCAGTCAGTTCAAGAAAAATGAAACCAATGATTCTCTGCGCATTTATGTAAAAAGCCACAAGACTCATATCTATTGATAAATTTTGGCACAAGGCTTTAATGCCATCACCACTGATTGCACCGTTTTTATGGTGGTGAACTTTGATCAAGGGCACAGTCTGATAAATTATGGCCTCAAAATAAATAATTATTATGCTGCACTGCAAAAACAAACACAAGCCTTCAAACACAAGAAAAAAAACATACAAAAATTGAGGGTATTTCACTTAAACTAAGCAAAATTATCTTCCAACAGAACAAGAAAATTTAGTTTGTCAAACTTTCTGAACCATGTCAAAATATCTAACCTCAGTGAACCTGGAAATACCTTGAAATTTTGTATTTTCACCGATAACAAATGCATTTTTCTTGATACAAATTAAAAAATATGAGACATCTTTTTTCAAAATGTCTAATAATATGCTTGTGTTAAGTAAATGCTAGTGCCTTTATCTTCACATTATGATATACTCCAAGAAGGCAACCCTAAAAATAAGTTTAAAAAAATAAATAAATAAATAAAACAAGATAATTTTGCTTGTATCAAGCATAAAAGTCCTCCAATAGAACAAGAGAAATTATCTTGGTTAAATATCTTGAAATAAGACATTCAATTTAAGCCTTACTTGATAAAACAAAGGCCTTAAAACAGCTGGAGAAACTCATTTCAGCCATATTTTCTTGTATTGGGAAGTTTTGTGTCTCTTAATAAACTTGTAATGAGCTGCAGATCTAAATAAAGATTTGTTTTCTTAATTCAAGCAAGATGGTTTATGTATAACACATAATTGGCTGCTTGAAAACCTTATGACAAGTTATAAAAGCTTGTTTCCTCTGACAAATGACGTCAATCATGATATTATTAGTACCGTTCCACTTAACAAGATAATCACAATGTTCCATTTAGAAAAAAGTTCAAATATCCAACAGAAATGTTTGCCTTTAGGTAACTGTGTCTTTTATGAAGTATGATGAGATGTTTTGTCTAGAAATTAAAAGTATATTCTTGGTAATATATTGAGTTTTTGCAGTGATGAGTGATTCTGCGAAACGGCTAAAAGAAAAGATCATGTGTCTGAGTGTCGTAATAAGAGTTTATCACCTTGTTAAAACACATAAACACAGTGAAAACACTTCATCATGTCCTCTTGAACTAGTTTACCCTCTTTTCCTGATGTTTCTTGGTGAGGACAAACCGTTGAAATAAATAAATGCTTTGTTTCTTTACCTTGAACCTGTTTTTATATGTCGATCCTCAGGGGTCATGACCTGAGTCAATATTTGAACATCATTCAGGATGCAAAGGGTCGTATTTGCTTACCACACCTCACATCCCATAATGGTTTAGCAGACGGCGTCTTTTGAAGAATGACTCGACGAACAGTCATCCTCCTGCGTCACATGGGTCATAAAACTGAGCGCAATATTGCATCCTTTATACTCTACATTATTGTTAAATGCAATTTTCTCCTTAAGTTTTTGTCTGAGTTTCTGTATTGCTGCTCTAAAACAAAATTCTATCTCCCATGAGCAAACTTTGAAAAAAAAAAGACAAAAAAAACATCATGTCCTCTTTTGTGCTCTGATGATCAGAGTTCACTCACACGGTTCATAGTCCCGTGTTCTCAGAATTGAAACTTAAGCTCCCACTCTGGATACAATAAGGAAACAGAAGGAATATTTCACAGATATGAATGTTGGCAGTGAAATGAAACTTATCACATACAAACTTTAACATTGCTGTTAAACATGAGTCATGGAAATTTTACGAGCTTTAAACGGGACTATGAATCCCCTGACTTATTTGGTTTAAAATTTTTAATCTCAGTGATTTTTTGTCTTTACTTTTTAAACTATTTAGATGAGTCTTGTGCAATACGAGTATGTGCAATGTGTGTGGGTGATGCAATAGTGTTTTCTGTGCTATTAACTGGCAGCTTCATCTGTGCAGCTCTTGGAATCCAAGACAAACTTCCGTAAGGGTACAATAAGGTGCAGCGTATCGTATCGTATTGTACAGTACCATATCGTATCGTATTATATCATATGGTATCAAATCGTATCATATCGTACCCAAGCAGCAAACTCCGATCCGAAAAAATGAGACAACACAGAAGTGCTAAAAAGCTGCTGTTTCTCGAGTGACCACTTGAGGCTGGCTCCGGAAGGACTGGAAGTCACGTACAAATGAACGGGGGAAAAGGCCGTTTTCAGAGCCAAAATTAGCATATTTAAAGCCTGGAACAAACTCTGTCTCCCATCTGTATTGCTAATTTCGCTAACGGCACACACTGTGAGGGGACGAATTTTTTTCTTACTCGGCCGTTTGTAAGATATTAGGATCGAGAGCTTGCCCAATCAGAGCCACAGCTCAGATCACGTGACTGACGGGCGCCCAATGGCTGTGAGTTCGGGCACTCGTCACTCGTCCCAATTACAGTATGGCCAATATCCAAAATGGGGCTGCAGCAACAGACGGGTGACGTCTGTGAGACTACGTCCATGTTTTATACAGTCTCTGATCGTACCGAATCGAATCATATCGTATCGTATCGAATCAACACTTTATTTGATCAATTATTCAATTTTTATAAGTTAAGTATCATCTATAAAAGATAATACTGGCCAATGTTGATTCAGCTTCTCTATTCAACAATTACATAATATATTAGTCAAGATTACATCATCTGACTAGTCAAATTTACTTATTGATATGAGTGTAACTTTATGGTTACAGGCTGTTGGACAAATATACTTTTTAAAGTAATCATCTTGAGCCGTTCAATACCACTAGAAAGTGTCTTTAGTGCCTCATCAGTCGCTCAGTCATCATGTAAATGTAGCTGATGAACATACGAGGTCTTATTATGAGAAGCCAAACACCTGCACACCTATCAGTACAATTTTTTTTTATTTTTTTCAAATGGTTTCATTGTCCCCAACGAGTTGTTTGATAAAATGAGTCATTATGACCATTATTATTCTATTTTCATAATCATATTGAACATATTTGGTAGCAGAGTTAGTATTCACACATATGTTTGAAATTTTAATCACATTATGTGTGATATGTTAAGCCTTGAATAGCATTGAAAGTTTAATTGTTTCTATCATAAAACAGTCATTTCATGCTGTGCTATAATGGTGAGTATTTACAACAGCATTTACATCTTTAAAGCTCATTGGAGGAATTTTTATCTGGTTATATAACAAGCTAATATTGACAATGAAGCCTTTTTACGACCTTCAGAAAAAAAACCAACAACAACTTTTCCTGTAGTTCTGTGGAGCCTTTGACTGCTGCAAAGGGGGATAGGAGTCTGAAATTAAAGCATGGTGGAGAAAAACTTTTCTTACTTTCTCTCTCTATATATATATATATATTTTACTTTTAGACTGACTAATGGCTTTCATCAGCAGAAAAAAAATAATTATGTAAAGGATAAAATAATAATTAAAGGAACTACTACTTTGTTTACAGAGGTTGTCAAAATCCACAAAAACAGGAAGTTCCTCAAAAATTCTGCCAGGGTGTGTAAACTTATGAGCACAACTTTAAAAGCTTTAGCTCCACAATACAGGAACGCAAACTTGTCACATCTCTATACACATCTCCTACATTTTTAAGCTCATAAAATGTATTTTTAGCAACAAAAGCAAAGAAAAAAAAGCAATTAGCTCCAGTTACTGCTGACCTGAGTGACACAGAGATATGATAACCAAACACTGAGAGCATTATGAAGTATGTTGATTTAATCAGGATGTCCTGTTACAGCTTCAGTATCACATCATTGGGAATCTTGTTCTCAGAAGTTCTTTAACAAGCAACTATCCAAGACAATGCCAGTGAAGCCTGGTCAACTGGCTTTAAAGAGAGTCTTATCATGACAGCTGATAGCAGCGTCTGGTGTCTGATAGTTTCAGTTACACATTTAGAGAGTCAGTCAGAGGAAACTGTGCCGTTCTTTAGCGCCATGTCACCAATCAGCATCTTTAACTCTCTTGTTTTGGATTTTACAACACTGTCACTGTTCAGTTCAACTACAAATAAAGTCACTCAATGGGACCACTATAGGACCAGAGTTAGAGGCAGCTAAAGAATAATCAAGAAGGCAGTAATAGCTTAGCACCAAGTTACAGATAATGTGGTTCTGTGTCAGGGTGAAATGACCAGTATCCAAAAACTTTATGGGCTTATGCAATAACAGTCATGTTTTCGCAGTGAGTTATTCTGCCCCCAAGAGGCCAAAAACTAAAACTGCAGATATCAATATCAAGTTTTCAACACTTTCAAATTCAAATGTGTCTTAAGAATTTGGATCAATTTGATTCTTTGTCCTAAAAAGAGACTGAATATACTCAGACCGAAATGCTAATATTGAACTATAAGAGCTAATATCTTTTAATGCTCATTTCAATGCAATTTGGAGAATATTTTTCCATTGCCTCAAGTAAACAAAAAGTTACTCAAATTGCCTTTTAAATACACTACTGAGGTTGAAGCATGTAAATACACACCAGCACTGTCTTTAAGAATGACACTGCTGACAACAGATTCAACACATTGCAGTACAAATTTGGCACCGAAGTAACAACATTATCACAAACCCAAAGAAAAAATTATACATTACGAAAAATGTTATAAGATATTGAAAAGGCACAATGGCCTTTCATGAAAAAACATCCACATGATTTTGTCACTACATTCTTGTAATGTTTTAGATTTGAAAAGTAATACAAGCATGTCCAATTTGAGCCATTCTAAGTAGTTATTCGATTCCCAAGAGATGCATAATAGAAAAATCCCCCAAACCAGACCCAGTCAAGTGGAAGTTTGATTTTTAATCACGTTTAAAGCAACCACAGTTAACCAAAGTGCATTAAAAAAAAAAAGAAATAATGAAATATTGGCTTAAAAAAAAAATTAAAATACTAAAAAATGACAATAAAAATTTATAGATCCTAAGCAGTGATTGGAAAATTTCAAGATATTAAGCTTTTTCTTTTATTAGACTGTTCTGGTGTTACTTACAAGTTATTTTGATAATTATAAAAAGTTAATTTGACTTTTTAAATTTGGCACATTCAGTTTTTCATTTTCATATTTTAAATTGCAGTAATAGGGGTATACAATATTGTCATTTCTTTACATCTTTTAATCAATATCTCACAATTAAAAAATTAATTCTATTTTATTCATGCGAGCTATGATAATCATAAAAGGCAAAAGTCAAAATAGCAATGATGATTCTAAGTTTTGAAAAGTAAAAATGCCAAAAATGAAAATGATGACAAATGTATACAATAAAATGAAATTGCTACAAAACTAAGAAGAGATTTAAAACCTTTTTACAATGGAATAGAATAAAATAGAATAGAATAATCTTTGTTGATCCTCCATGGGGGAAATTTCCACGACACAGGAGCTCACAAAAATTCCAAGTGCAAAAGATGCAACAACAAAATAAATAAATAATTAAATAGAATAGGATGAAGTAGAATAAAAAGAAAATTCAAAACAAATCAGATAAAAAAAAGATTTAAAAATGGCTATAATAATTATAATAATAATAATAATAATAATAATAATAATAATAATAATAATAATAATAACAGCAGCAATAATAATCATTATCATTATTATTACCACTACTATTATCATTATTACTATAATAATAAAGACTTAAGAGACACAAAATGTGACACCTTAAATTCATTCTTAGAATTGTTTAATTATCATTTCTTGGATTTTTTTTCACGAAGTGATTATAAAACCAGTTACATAAATAATCAAACAATATCTTTACGTGGTACAGCTTTTCCAAAGTGAGGTAAATAAAGTCTAACCTTCAAAGTAAAAGCGCAACCTATGTATCGCCGTATTCCCTTCATTGTGAGCTGTCCTTCACTGTGGTATCAGACTCTTATTTTGAAAGTGTCCGTTGGTGGCTTCCGTGCGTTTCCCTGTTTCAGCTCGTCACTGTGGTGCTGCTGCTGCTGAGCCTCAGCTCTGTGTGCGTGTGGATGGTGGACGGTGAAAAAAAAAAACACCGACCCCGGCTTCACTAAAATGCCTCATCCTCGCGTGTAATCGGGAGAAACCTACGGAGGGGAGAGGGTCAGGTCTCCGGGCAGGGTTAGCGGAAAATACAGGCAGGATGTTGCAAGTTTTAGCTTGTGGCGCCGTAGTTTTCCCCGGTCTCTTCCTCGCCTTCAGGAGGATCCTGCCGTGTGTGTTCAAACACTGGAGCGATGCCGACGTGGTGCTGGTCAGCGAGAGGTAAACTAACTACATTCATCACTTTAATCCACAAACACGAGCTGACTAACACCTGGAGATGTTTTATTCCAGCTTAACGTCTTCCTTCGGCTCTAATTTCTACCTTACTCTCTGTGAGCTTCCATGACCTGTATTCATTTTGGTTTAACGGTTGATAAATCCTCTTAAAAAGACAGTGCTCCAGTCCAGCCATTCTCAACCTTTTTCAGCTGTGACCCCAAATTTAACACACACTGGTATATGAGACCCCCCAGATACTAAAATCAATACAAACCAATTAAAATCTTAACGAAAAGATTATTTTTTTGGCTGTCACCCTGATGAACACTAAACAATAACAGTGTCAGACACTATATGTAATGTAACAGAATGTTCATTCCTTTATTATTTGTTGTTTTTATTTAACTACCACTGTGCAACTATTGTTAAACTACCTCATTTGATATCTGCATCCTTGGACTACTCACCACTGCACTATTACCACATATATATATTTTAGCCTGTAAATATTAGTCTTCATTATTTGCAATTATTTTGTGTTTGTAGTTGTTGATAATATTCTATTTGCAAAATTTTTATTATTAGTAGTATTATTTTCCCTTTTTATGCCTTACTATTACCTGTACAAGATAGTGCAGTATACCAAAGCAACTCCAGCAAAAATGTGGGGAGAAAAACAGCCCATGGTTCATTTTGATCATGCGTGTTGCTGAAGTTGAAAAAGATTTTAAGAAGAAACACTTTTGTCTTCCCATTTTTGTGTAAGGAGTTTTTTTTTTGGAGTCTTTATAAATCTTATCAGGCAGAAATACAGTAAGTTCAGTTCACAAGTCAACAAAAACAATTTGCTCATCAAGTTCCTTGAAATGCAAATCATGTCTTAATACAAGATGCTTTTTTCATACTCCATTTTTCTAAATTGTTACGCAATTCAGACCTTATTTCTTGTCTCGTAAGAACTTGAAATAAGACACTATTTCTGGACTGGTCAGTTGAATGTGACTCATATTAAGAACAAAAAGGTAATTTTTTACAAAAAATAAGACATAAACTCTGGCTCAAATATCTGTTTTTGCAATGCTAAATCTGAACAAGTTCATGAACAATCGCTCATTGAACTCATTCAGGAAAAACACTACAGTTCAGATTAAAGAAACGTAGCTCATACAACAAATTTTGGAAAAATAATGAAACAGGAAACAATTTAAACAACCCTACCTGAAATTTTGTAGTTTAATATTAGTCAGTATTTTCCAATTTGACATGGCGACCCTGCAGAAATCATCTTGTGACCCCACATGAGGTCCCGACCCCAAGGTTTAGAAACACCGCTCTGGTCAAGTCAGGTAAAAATTGGTACAAAAACACCTCTTACACCATCACATGTTAACCTTAGTGCTGTAACACCAAAATAGACAGCAAAATATGGACAAAATCACATTTAAAGACTTCAGATATAGGAATACAAAAAATTAAATAGTCTTTTAAAGAGCTCCTGGTCATCGTAGATGTTTTGTTTACTTAACCAAGACAAGTTAAGTAATCCTAAAAGTGGTAGTAGTCTTTCAAGAAAACTGGAAAATATAGGAGTATGGGTACTTTTCTTGAACTATTTTGGTACCAATGCTGGGAATTGGTACCAGTACTCAGCGGTACCAATTATCAGAACTTTTGTATGTGTTTTTATGTGGTAAGAAGTGCTGCTTTACTTTAAGTGTTGCCTTGTTTGATGACAAAATCTAAAAGTATTTTAACATATTTCAGCAGATTTGAACAAATAAATCAAAACTACATTGAACATGTTTGTACTGCAATATCGCAGTTGTTTCACAAATTTCTTCAACATGAAAACCCTTGAATAAAATTAACGACAACTTAATAAACAAACTGCGACTACTTAGTGATTTTTCTTAATAATGCACAAATTATAACCTAGGTCTATGAAAAACCACCCAGTCTTCCTCTCTCTCACAGTCACAAGGATGCATTTCTGTGCATATTGAGTGACGATAAACAAGGTTTTAATTGTCTAACTTTATTTCTGTGTTCTTATCTGAAGTTAAATGGCCAGTGAAAGACTTACTGTATGTAAAATTACTCAGTTCCTCCATCACAGGGACGTGTCCACAGGTTTACCAAGGGGTGCATGTGTTCCTGCCCCCACCCTGAGGTCTGATTGGACTCTATGAAATCAATAATGAAGATGATTTGTTGCCCTGTAGGAGGCGGGACTTTTGCAAATATCACATCAAAAACTGAACTTAAATCTGAACACAGTTATAGAAAATCAAAAAATGCTATTGTTCATGTGCAAAATAAGCCTTTACAGATCCACTTCCACTTATGTAGCTGTGTAAGTGTACACATGTATTTGCACAGCCTGTAGAAGGTGTGTTGTGTGCAGAAGTACTTAAAAGTTCTGCTGTCATGCATAGTTTGGCAACATCCAGTAAGTACTTAACATTGGAAGTAACTTTGGTAAATATGAACAAACCTGCAGCCACTACAGTTTCTACACATGCAGCGTCACTAAGTCATTATAGCAGATATAGTTTGTGCATGTATAACCCACTGTGCGCCTT
Organism: Thalassoma bifasciatum; assembly: GCA_008086565.1. Lineage (NCBI taxonomy): Eukaryota > Metazoa > Chordata > Actinopteri > Labriformes > Labridae > Thalassoma > Thalassoma bifasciatum. The sequence goes on from RPOG01000807.1 coordinate 83,585, forward strand.
GCTCAGTTCAATGCTCATTTGTATGCTGTCACTCTTGTTAATCCTCCCCTGCGCTCTGGTCAGGGCCGACTGCTGAGTTAGCTATGCACTGGAAAACAGAGAACTGGACCCCAGAAGAAGGCCTCCACTAATTTACTAATGCTCATCTCAGGGAAAACGTTGTTCTCACAAGCGTTCCAAGCCTGTAGGGATGTCACATTGCATGTTCACCACTGAAACCAACCAAGAAATTGTACTGCATGTACAGCACCGCGGAGGTCACATGCTCTGATCATGCTTGTGTCTTCAAATCAGTGAGCTTTTCTCAAAAACCCCTGTGCAAAACTCTTTACTTCAGGCCATGTCTTTTGTTTTTCACACAAGATAATATCTTGTCTCTAGTACCCTCTGCAAGTGAACTGATGCATGCATTGACTCAAACTATAACCCAGAGTTATGATCAGCTGATGGCTATGCCCAGTTTTTCATGCTTCTCTTTCTACAGTAACTCAGAGATTATGAGTACGTCACAAAGTTAAGGTTCTTAAATCTCTCTCCTTACAAGAGACATGATAAGACAGATGTTGATTTAATCACATGACAAAATGCATTCATTTGAATTACAAAGGGATATTTATTGGAAACAAAAACAGCTGAAATGAAATCATTGTTAGAAATGTTGATAACTGTTGGGTAAAGCTCCCAAAACAAGAGATTTTAGCTATTTTTTTTAGCATTTAGCAAATTAAATATCTCCAGTTATTGCAGTTTCAAACCAACACAAGCTAATGCATGTTTTTTCAAGGGTTGTTTGCATTTTTAGGTGGAACATTGCAAAACGTTGTGTAAACGGGGCCAAAGATCACACACATCTGTGATCCACTTGGTTTTATAATCTTAAACAATGTTTGTCTTTGAGCTGCATAGTGTCTCCATCAGCTTACAGTGTTACAGTTCAAAATGTTGCCCTGCAAACTGGAGACCCTCAGCTGAACATGTCCCCATGTCTCCAGTTCAGAACAAGACTTTAGCTTATCTTACTGCCCTCTACTGGCGCGGTCGTGTGTTGCAAGTAGCTTTTTTTAAAACTTGATTTATCACCGCCGAGATTTGCAGAATCATTCCGTGGTAGAAAACACCTTATTTTCAGTGATGTAGTGTCTCAAAAAAGTTTAAAGGACTAGTGTTGGTGAGAGTGAGTTTGGCCAAGGAAAAAAAACAACATCTTCTACTGTCACAAGACGTCTCTGCATTTATCTATGGTTTTAAAGTGTAAAATTTTTGGAATGACATTAACTTAAGAATTTGAGGAGCGAATAAAGCTTTTTTTCTTTTTACTTTTAAGATGTTCTGGTGAAGTTATGGATGATTTGTATGACTGATAAAGCTGGATGCATGCAGGATCTCAGCACCTCAGGATATATTCACGGTATAAATTTAAACGGCTTAATCAGATGAGGAGCTGCCCTGAACATTGTGGCCGCTGATGTGAATCTGCTCTCATCTTCTCTCTGCTGCTTTGTTTTCATGCTTTCAGATTTATTTCAGTCAGGAGCACAAAAAGGCCTTTTAAAGAGATGTTACTCTTGTTTCTGTTTTGGATAATATCAACTAATTTCTTTGATATGCTCTGACACCGTGGACTCCGACATCATGTAATGGAGAGACTTTTTAATGGCGGGCTTGTAAATAACATAACAAAGCTAAAAAGAGGTGAAGATAATCCTCTGTCAGCACAGAAAAAGATAATCCACTCAAAAGCAGTTGTTGGGATGTAGGGAAAAAGGCTTCTCTCCTGATTTGTTTATACCTCACCGAAATAACAGTGAACTGTGAAAGCAGGGCAGAGCTGAAGAAACCACAGCGGTCGCAGCTTAGCACCAAAAATGTTCACATTTTTAATCAGCTGATAGAATCTCCTGTAATAGAAGGGACGACTTTACCCCACTTTAAAGAACAACACTTGACTTCACAAGGGAAATATTACAAGCTGTACCGGAACACGTCTGAGATTCGGATTATCAGAGTTCCGGTGTCAGTGTCTAACTGAAAATTCCGAGTATGTCGTCGTCCGGTGAATTACATTCCTAAATATCTACCTATACTTACGTAATCTAGAAAGACGTATACCAATTATCACTCAGATTTTACTGGTGGTCGATTTGTGAAGGACACATACTGTAAAGCTTTGAGAGCAGAGAGAATGAGATGTTAATGCTGGATCATAACTGAAGAATATTCAGCCGCAGAGAATTTTACCAATTTCCTGTCCATGAGCTGGTTTTGATATTTTACTTTTAGCGACTTCACTGCTGTGCCTCTTTTTTAGCTTCTACATTGGTTTTGTCACTATACCAGTGTACTGAGCTAAACATGAAAATATAACAATATTGATAACTGCTTTGGCACAGTACCATAACAAAAATTGGTAAACTTTGTTTTTACAGTACAGAAATCAAACACTTGACATTCAGTGAAAGTAGCAAAGAAAGAGAAAATACATGCATAGAAATTATTATACACAATCCAGAGGAAATATGTGCGTGGTAGCGTGTACAAAAAGTATGTTGTTCTCCTGAAATTTCTCACTGTCTTATTTTTCGTAAGTGTGAAACTAACGGTTTACAAGTGATAACCAAAATGTAGGAGGCAAAGTGACACAGCTTTCTCTCTCTACACTTGGTTTATAAGCAGAGATGGGAAGCGAGAACCGTTTCCTGGTCATAATCAATCAGAAATGGTTCAATTTGACTTTATTGTCCTTGTCATTTCTTTACATTTTGCCAGAGCGGCGGGACCTCACGTCGTCCGTTCTGCCCTAGTTACTTTATGGCCCTTTTCCACTGACTCGCCTTGGCCCTACTCTACTCGGCTCTACTCGGCTCTACCCGGTTTGTGTTGCATTTCCACTAGTGCGGTACTACGCGGCAGACGCCAGTTTTTAGTACCTACTCTACCCGGGTTCCAAGCGAGTAAAGCCGATACTAAAAGGTGACGTCGACGGTCTGCCGGTCACTCATTGGTCAGAGAATGTCCTCACGGAAGCTTAAGACTCTGTAGAATCACTTACAAGAGGCAAACAAATAAGTCCGCGACGAGTTTTTAATGACATTTTAACCCGACGGCACAGAACCAGACTGAATGAAGACAAAATACCACCTTAAAATGCACCTTCATGATTCCTAAATAAGTTAAAAGTCCTTTTTAAACGAAAAAGAAGTTAACAGCAAAGATAGTTCGGTTTAAAGAGTCTTTTAAATTAAATCAAAGTTCGTCGGCGCAGGAGCGATCTGTCTGCCACGAGAGTCTTTAAGCACCAATCAGTCCATTAATCCACAGGGATCCAAAAAGGAAAACCAGTTTAAAGAAGAATTATTGATCAATAAAAAATCTCTGGTATACCAGGCCCAAAAATCAAAAATTAAAGTGATCTCACTGGATCCAGTGAAGAGTTAATGTCGTTAAGCAGCGCCTTCGTTTCCCTCTGCGCGCATGCAGCACATGGCTGTTGTTTACCTCCGCTCCTGTGTCATGCCGCCCGACATTGAGCCGCTGTATTACTTTAATGAAATCTTTTGAAAGCTTTGTTTTTTCCTTTAAAGACCACGGTGGCACATATGTTAGTACAAAATTATGTTTGTGTCGCGTTATAGATGACATGCACGCACTTCTGCGCAGCACTTTAGCGCAGCNACCACAGCGGTCGCAGCTTAGCACCAAAAATGTTCACATTTTTAATCAGCTGATAGAATCTCCTGTAATAGAAGGGACGACTTTACCCCACTTTAAAGAACAACACTTGACTTCACAAGGGATTATAATGTTCGACATGGCCTTGTGCAGACTCTAAGCCTAATAGTCTCAAGGCCACAGTCACAGATTGACTTTTAAGGCTCATACAGCAGCAGGCCACTTAATGTAAGGATTTATAGATGGATATGAATGCATTAGATCTTTCTGCATATGGTTAATAGTGAGTCTAAAATGACCACCAGCTAAACACTTCCTGTGTATTTGTAAAGCTTTGAGAGCAGAGGGAATGAGATGTTAATGCTGGATCATAACTCAAGAATATTCAGCCGCAGAGAATTTTACCAATTTCCTGTCCATGAGCTGGTTTTGATATTTTACTTTTAGCGACTTCACTGCTGTGCCTCTTTTTTAGCTTCTACATTGGTCTTGTCACTATACCAGTGTACTTAGCTAAACATGAAAGTATAACAATATTGATAACTGCTTAGGCACAGCACCATAACAAAAATTGGTAAACTTTGTTTTTACAGTACAGAAATCAAACACTTGACATTCAGTGAAAGTAGCAAAGAAAGAGAAAATACATGCATAGATGCATAGAAATTATTATACACAATCCAGAGGAAATATGTGCATGGTAGCTTGTACAAAAAGTATGTTGTTCTCCTGAAATTTCTCACTGTCTTATTTTGCGTAAGTGTGAAGCTAACGGTTTACAAGTGATAACTAAAATGTAGGAGGCAAAGTGACACAGCTTTCTCTCTCTACACTTGGTTTATAAGCAGAGATGGGAATCGAGAACCGGTTCCTGGTCATAACCAATCAGAAATGGTTCAATTTGACTTTATTGTCCTTGTCATTTCTTTACATTTTGCCAGAGCATGTGGTCCATTCTGCCCTAGTTACTTTACCTTGGCTTTGCAGTCTAATAGCAATTTCCAACAAATGTTTCTGCTTTCAGGATTTTCTGCTGGTAGTTTTACTTAAAAAGCTGTCGAACTGAACACACAAAGAAATGCATTACTCTACATTACATTAATCTCTCACAAAAGATTCATATTTATTGCATTAAACATGCCCTAATGTGCAAAAAACAACGTAAAAAACAAAGTGGTAGCTTGATGCTAAAGTATATAGGAAAATGTATTGACACGCTAGCGGTACATCGATATGAAAGAGAATTTTAACTTTTATCACAGAAACTTCCCACAATAACTTTTTGTGAACATTACTCAAAAATGTCAAAAAATGTTTTCCAGACATGAAATGAAGACTCATGGCTGGCTCTGGCAAAACTACGGCAGGCTCAAGGTTCCAAACAACTCAAAGCATTGCTTGGTGGCCCACTTTAGTCAATGACATACACACATACAAAACATTGACATCATCTGATTAACTCGTTTTTATAAATTCACATCTAGGGATATCTAAATCCTATGACCAGTTTCATACTTATTTTCTTATAAACTGAATTAAATATTGTTGATACAGAAAACTTGTAAAGCTACATTTTCTAGACAGAAATTTCACAGGAGGAATTGTCAAAGGCAGTGATAAAGAATTGGATCCATAAACAGAATGGATAAGGGCATTGGTTTCAATACCCATCCCTAAAAATATGTAAATGTTTCATTAGTCTAATGTTGCTTTTTTTGAAATAGCCTTTAACGTTAGGCCAAGTTTTCCCACCTTGTAGTTTTCTAATTGGCCAGTCTGTAGATTTATGTCTATAAATCAATTAAATTGAATTAATTACACTAATTAAGAAGGCTTTGCATCCAAAGTAGTGTCAGTGAGATCAAATCCTGTGTCTTTAAGTTTGTTTTTATAATTTTATCACACTTATTTACTAAATTTTCATATATGGGGAATCGATGAGTGAAAGCATCACCATACGTTTCCTCCTGCTGTCTAATTGATTAACTGTTTATTCATGACCACCAAAGTGGTTAGAGAACAGTGCGGTTAGTGATGCAGCTGCATCCATTTGTGCGATTGAGTGGTTGTGATAAGACGAGAAAGAGAGAGAGAGAGAGGAGGGAGAGAGAGAGAGAGTTCCTTCTTGCCACGAAATGCACTTTACCCTGTTTGCTTTTTTTGCCTCTGCAGCCACTTTTTCCTCCGCTCTGCTGCTGCACCAATGGATCTACAGATTATGTAGCCCATTTACTGGAGGAGCAGAAAAGCCCACCTCTCGTGGCTGTCAGACGCTGTGTGTGTGACAGGACATGAAAGAGCGAGTGGTGCGTGTAAAACGAAACAGTCAGAGGAAGATTTGCTTGTCGTGAAAAGGAAGCTGAGGTTGTTCACTGGCCTGACACAGCAGGAAAGAAAAGACAACANGATCTCACTGGATCCAGTGAAGAGTTAATGTCGTTAAGCAGCGCCTTCGTTTCCCTCTGCGCGCATGCAGCACATGGCTGTTGTTTACCTCCGCTCCTGTGTCATGCCGCCCGACATTGAGCCGCTGTATTACTTTAATGAAATCTTTTGAAAGCTTTGTTTTTTCCTTTAAAGACCACGGTGGCACATATGTTAGTACAAAATTATGTTTGTGTCGCGTTATAGATGACATGCACGCACTTCTGCGCAGCACTTTAGCGCAGTTGCTATAAAATCCACGCCCACCGTGAGTCTGGAGCCGGGCTAGTGGAAAAGCAAACCAAACCGAGTAGAGCCGAGTAGAGTAGAGCCGAGCCGAGTAGAGTAGGGCTGGAATTGTATAGTGGAAAAGCGCCATTAGTTTGGCTTTGCAGTCGAATAGCAATTTCCAATAAATGTCTCTGCTTCAGGATTTTCTGCTTGTAGTTTGACTTAAAAAGCTGTCGAACTGAACACACAAAGAAATGCATTACTCTACATTACATTAATCTCTCACAGGAGATTCATATTTATTGCATTAAACATGCCCTAATGTGCAAACAACAACGTAAAAAACAAAGTGGTAGCTTGATGCTAAAGTATATAGGAAAATGTATTGACATGCTAGCGGCACATCGATATGAAAGAGAATTTTAACTTTTATCACAGAAACTCTGTTGTGAACATTACTCAAAAATGTCAAAAAATGTTTTCCAGACATGAAATGAAGACTCATGGCTGGCTCTGGCAAAACTACGGCAGGCTCAAGGTTCCAAACAACTCAAAGCATTGCTTGGTGGCCCACTTTAGTCAATGACATACACACATACAAAACATTGACATCATCTGATTAACTGGTTTTTATAAATTCACATCTAGGGATATCTAAATCCTATGACCAGTTTCATACTTATTTTCTTATAAACTGAATTAAATATTGTTGATAAGGGCATTGGTTTCAATACCCATCCCTAAAAATATGTAAATGTTTCATTAGTCTAATGTTGCTTTTTTTGAAATAGCCTTTAACGTTAGGCCAAGTTTTCCCACCTTTTAGTTTTCTAATTGGCCAGTCTTTAGATTTATGTCTATAAATCAATTAAATTGAATTAATTACACTAATTAAGAAGCCTTTGCATCCAAAGTAGTGTCGGTGAGATCAAATCCTGTGTCTTTAAGTTTGTTTTTATAATTTTATCACACTTATTTACTAAATTTTCATATATGGGGAATCGATGAGTGAAAGCATCACCATACGTTTCCTCCCGCTGTCTAATTGATTAACTGTTTATTCATGACCACCAAAGTGGTTAGAGAACAGTGCGGTTAGTGATGCAGCTGCATCCATTTGTGCGATTGAGTGGTTGTGATAAGACGAGAAAGAGAGAGAGAGAGAGAGGAGGGAGAGAGAGAGAGAGTTCCTTCTTGCCACGAAATGCACTTTACCCTGTTTGCTTTTTTTGCCTCTGCAGCCACTTTTTCCTCCGCTCTGCTGCTGCACCAATGGATCTACAGATTATGTAGCCCATTTACTGGAGGAGCAGAAAAGCCCACCTCTCGTGGCTGTCAGACGCTGTGTGTGTGACAGGACATGAAAGAGCGAGTGGTGCGTGTAAAACGAAACAGTCAGAGGAAGATTTGCTTGTCGTGAAAAGGAAGCTGAGGTTGTTCACTGGCCTGACACAGCAGGAAAGAAAAGACAACATTGCCGAACAAGGCAGCAAGGCATTCTTCCCTTTTTCCCCTCTGCACGCTCCTCACCCCGTCAACCTCAACCTTTCATCCACAGAGAGACAGAGGGTTATTGGCGTACAAACAATGAATAGGCTGTGTAAAATCTGGGTCTTGTGATGGAGTATGGGACCATACAGCCCTAGAAGGCAGCGATGCGTGGGGGTAAATGTGTGTGTGTGTGAGTTTGTGGGGGAAAGAGAAAGGCTAGTTAGTCTTTTCCAGCTCAGGCCTATCGTTTCTGGAGTTGCTGGTCACATGGCCTTCTTTGCCTTGCTGATGCCCATGTCGTGGCCGCATTCCCATGGAGATTGGTGTGAGGTGGCAGCAGGTTCATGCAGGAAACCCCACAATTACACTCTTTGTTTCTCGACTTTAGGATTTGCAACACGCCATTGGAGGTGTTAGAAAAGAGACGGCGGGCTTTATTAGCCTTGTAAAAGTTGTGCTTATTGAGAAGCAGAGCACTAGGGGCACTTTTTTATGCACTAAGGGAATTCTTGATCCTGTTAAGTCTCTGTTAACAAAGACCTGACCCGGCACTGTAATCAGACTGGGTCAAAAAGATGTTAAGTTTTTCAGATCTGGGTTTGGTCCAGTTTCACCGGCTCGAGAATTTTGGCTTTGTGACAACACGTCCCGACACCGGAGCAAATCCAAGACTACACGCCCCTATCATGTGTTGTTTTTGTCACCAGTAGCTTCCCTCTTGAAATATATTATGATGAGGTTTCCTCTTATAAGCTATAGAGTAGATGTGAAAACCTTGTGTTGTCCTTTTGGGATCAGGTATTTTTTTTACTGAGGGAGTGAGATACAGAATGTGGTGAACAGACAAATTTGTAAACTCACCTTTTATAATAGAGCTCCAATTTGGGATGGCTTTCATTTGAATTCAATAAATAAAAAGGTTTATTTTCAGGGTTGGTTCAAAAGTTAAGGCTGTGTCTCAAATTGCATACTTCTATACGTACACTTACTTTAAATACACCGTGTCCACACTCATATTTTGGACTGTTTGAGTGCACCAGCAGAGAAATCATAGCCTACTGAGATTTTACATGATGCCAGTGTGAATACACTGATTTACTAGTGCACTCAAAATAATTTGTGGACGTGTAGAAGTACTCAATTTGGGACATGGCACAAGAAACCCCATCAACACCTATTTTAAAATGTCTGTTTCTAAAGCAACATTTGAATTGATTACAGCAGTTACATTTTTAATACTATGTCTGTTTTGCGAACAGTGACGACTAAAACACACCGCATCTGTCTGCATTCCGTCTCTGCTACGTCACGGCAAAAAATCAATTGGGATTCATTCAAGTCAATGTGTCAACTCACACTGCATCCGTCCACTTGTGGTCCGGCTGTGTGCAGACGCCGACTAGACGCAAGTGATACGCAGCAATCCTATTTCGGCCGGACTACGCAGCTGTGATGCATAAATTCGGCGCAGGGGAGATCGAGCAGGACAGGAAGTGATACCCGGAAACCATTGAAAAGAGCCGGTGACTTCCAAAATAAAACAAACCGTGCCAAAGTTAGATTTTATTTAGCTTGACTTTGAGGATGATAAGACAGAATGAGTGTAGAAACGCTAGGATTAAGCAGATTTATGGTTTTACAGTCCAATGTGAATGAAGAGAGACTTATCTATACAATGAGGAGTACGGGATCTCCTAGATTTCGCGACACCAACTGTCCGTCAGCCCTGCGGCTGGCGGATGTAACATGCAGCCGGTGTGAGTTGACAAATGCAGTCAACACGCACCACAGCGGAGATACAACGCAGACGGATGCAGTGTATTTCCCCAGTAAGACTTTTTAAGTACCAGTATTTTTTTATTTTTTTTTAAGTTATTTTTTTTGGCTTTTTGTGCCTTTATTATATAGAGGAGGACAGTGGATAGTGTCGGAAAGGGGAGAGAGAGTGGGGAGTGACATGCGGGAAATTGGCCACAGGTCGGATTCGAACCGGGGCCGCCCGCTCGAGGACATAGCCTCATGGTGCGCAGCCATATCCACTCGGCCATCCGCGCCCCAAGTACCAGTATTAATAAGGGTATGGGTGAGTTAACTTATTTGGTTGATCAAAAGTTAGGTTGAGTCAGCATTTCCAAAACAGGTACAGTCTCCTAAACCCTGCTGTAGAAACCATGTCCACTTTCTCGTACACCTTTTGCCAACATCCAACCACATTTCAAGGATCTCCCACTCTTCATTTTTGAGCTATTTCTTAACAAACACGGTGAAAAGACCATTTGACCTACATCATCCCTCTGGCATGCATCCTATCAAAGAAATGTGCTGGAGATGATTGTATTTCCGTCTTGACTTTTGACTCATGATTCCTTCCATAATCCTTTTTCTATTTGGGAAAGTGGAGCTCCACTGCTGCCTTATGGAGGGATTTGTGCAAATATGATTAAATTCTTGGAGTTGTTCTAATAATAGGGTAACCGTCATCTACTCTAATATGTGTTGTATTGTCCTTAGAAGATATAAATCCTGAAGCCAGTCTAATAAGCTTATGAGTAAATTCAAGATATTTTCCTGTCTACACATCCTCTCGTCTGTAATGAATAAGAGCTGAGTAATTGTCGCACCAGATGTAATCTCTCAAGGTAACTCATGTTCTCTTCTCATGGTTGTAGGTGGTGATGAGTAGGTGGTGCCAACCCAAAGGTGCTGAAAGAAGTTGAAACGTTTGAATGCAGAGCTGTTTCCCATAGGCCACTGTCTCTTGTGGCTGCAGCGAACATTGGGGAATGAATTACATGGGTTTTTTTTTCTGATTTCAAAGCAGCTTACTGGCAGTGCTGCCAAGTTGGGTAACAGCCAAGGAGAAAGCTTGTCTGAGCAAAAGCTACCATTCATGGTTTAAACAAATTGGTGATATAATCAGAAACCTGTTTTGATGCTGGTTCCACATCTGTAAACTGTATGGTACTCGAGTTTTCATCAATGAAACTACAAGAAAATCAGTCTACATAGTTCTTGAAATAATCTTAAATCACCAAGGGACTTTTTATTTGACGTGAAAAGTTCAAAGCTTGTGAGCATTCTCTAAAAATGCAACAACTATGAATGTTATGTGGGCCTTATACCACTTCACACACTGGCACTTCAAAATAGAGATGTACCAAGTTCTCCTATGTCACAGGTCTGTTTATAGACGAGGAAAGAGGAGGCCAAGCACTGCTAATCCCATGATGGTGCAATGAACTTGTAGGTCAGTCTGCTGTAGTGGCTCACCTGAAGGGACACTTTCGAAACCTTGACCCAGATCTAGAGTCGTTTCCTCGGCTCTGTCAACGAGAGAGTTCAGGCTGGTTAGTTCAAGACAGAATTCAATTTTCCTACTACTTTTTTTTTTACATCCTAAATATTCCATGTTGGCAGTGAAATAAGTCAGAGAAACACTGCTCATATTGTTTGCTATGTTTGTTTTCTTGGACTCGTAAGTCCTCTCCAACAACAAAATAACACAAATGCTAATACGCACTTATCCCAGCAGTTGATTACTTACCCTCTTTCTCTCTCCTCCCTCTCTTCTACTGATAAATTGGAGCTTGAGTCCTAATCCAATAGATAGATAAATTAGGAAATTTGCTTCCATTGAAACACAAAAGTCTAGGTTTAAATCCTCTTAGAGTTTTTGCCTGAAACAACTTCTGGGTCAAAATAATATTAGATCACTAGTATGATGAGTAGAGTCTCACTTAGAGGTGAATAAATCAATTAAATTCTTTCTTTTTGCACTGTTTTCTTCCTGTAGCCTCTGGTATTGTTTATTTCAACAAGTTATTCGTTCTTCTTCTTATGAATTTAGATCATTTTTCTAGTTCCTGTTATGACAGGGCTGTTCCAACCGTATGTCTTTGTTTAATGTTTATTTATATCTCATCTCTGCTCAGTTTTTTGGCCCTACTTCTTGCTGTGTGACTATTTATAACTGCACCAGGTTGAATCTGTGTGTAACTTTGATATCAACAAAGAATCTAAGGCTTATTCTTCATGTTTACTGACACCGGGATGAAGCTTATTCTGAGTGACAAGTTGGTTAAAATTTGACAAAGCTTCAGTTTGTCTCCTATCAAATAATAACTAAGTGATGCACAAAACTGAAATAGTCTGTCTTTAGTTTGGGTACAGCAGGTCAGACTGTTTAAATATCAACTTTCTAACATGCACGTGCTAATATCTTTAACATAACCGTTACCACTTACACAGTGTTTGTCCAGCAAACATTAGCCTCAGGGGTTAACCAATACTGGCCTTTGACAGCCAATATCAACACTGAATGTTTGTAGTTCATGAGTTTGATAACGGATCTTTCTAAACTGTCAGAATTTACCACACAAATGGAAATCAATGTCAAAAGTAAGAATATGGACTTTTAGCTGAAAACTGCAACCATTTCACATTTTATTTATGTATTGTCTTGTATAAATGCTACCATCTTTAAATATAGTGATAGAAGACGCTTTTATGCTCGGGATAATCAGTAATACAGAGCTGTGAGTAAAACCCAAGTGTAAACCTTGAGCTGTGAGAAATGATGCCCATTAAAAGTGCTTGAAAGCTGCAGTTCTTCAAGTGTCCACTTGAGGCAGACTGCAGAAATACAAAAACATAATTTACAGAGAAAGCAAAAAGATTTACGGCTAAAATGTTTTATGTCAGTGTAGCTAATATCCCTCCCAGTATATCGTACAATGCTTGTTATTTTGAAAGTTATTAAACTCACAGGTATTTCCCATTTAAGAGCTTGGCTGGCTTAAATAATGGGTGGGTACCTTGTAGCCGTCTGCAAAGAAGCTAAAGATGCACCCAAATGCAAACAAAGCGAGGTTGAATTCAACGAGTGGAGCCAGTTTTGCTCACTTTTAGTCAAACTGAGCCAAAAGGCAAATATGATTGAGGCTAATAAATGGTCAGTGCTCGATTTGCTTATCTTCCTGTTTGAGAATAATTTAATGACATTTCATGAAAGGTCTGGGAAGCATGTCATCATTCTGAACTCTCCTCCACGTATCTCAACATTTTCCTTTGATGGTTGTTAAGTGGTAAAAATACATATTTTGTGTGTGCAAATGAAACAAGTGAAGCAGCTGTATGCCCAAAGTTGGCCTCAGCCCAGTCAGAGTTGCAGTAACTCATCCTGAAAGGAAACATGAATATCTGTCTCCATCACAGCTCATCCCATCACTGTCAGGCCTCTCCAAACTGCTTGTGTCCATCTCCTGTTTGCGCTGAAACAAACAGTCACGATGCCCCATCATCAGAAAGTGTGATGAACTAATCTTCATCAGTGAACCCGCTCCATCACCTCACATGATGTTGTTATGTTTGTGTGTCTCTTTCTCAGACTGGTGTCCTCAATCCACGCCATCATGGCGACTACGGCAGGAGTCATCGTTGTGTCATCATGCCGGGGAAACATCATTAACGACAGGTTAGACCTCATGTCATCGATCACACCCATGAAACAGTGGTTACTGGTTTTAACTGCTGAGTGTCGTCTCAATCATTACGTGACACTTCCTGTCTATCCTTAATTTGTCTGGATGGTTCCTGCATGTGCATTTAATCCTGAACTGACACCTTGATACCTAACCGATACCTAAATATGGCTCTTTAGCTGTGGTAAAAATCAATCTTTCATTCATCTCAAAGGCAGTTCACCCTCCTTGTATTCAGCTGTCATCCAAACTCTGCCTTTGCGTTAAAGAGTTTGTACCATGCTACTGTTAGCTCACTATCTGCCTCCCTGCGCAGTTTAGGAAACTGTACCGCTACGCTAATGCTAGCCCTTTAATCCCACTGAGTTTCTGGCCAGTCCAGGAAAGGCCCAGTCAGAGGCTGCTAATCTCTGCTGACCCTCCCCTTCACCCACAGGGCTTAATTCCTCCTCCACGCTGCTCAGTTCTGCTGTCCTGTGACGTGCACAAGGCCTGCAGCTTATCAAACACATGCTCCGGAGTCAGACCCATGAATACTCTAATACTTTGTCACAATCTGTCACTTGATTTAGCCCTCATAGCCTCATTCGTAAGAACTTCCTGCAGCATGAAAATGCACGGCAGAGAAAATGAGCTGTTTCTTTTGGCACAAGAAATCTGACCGCCCCATCCTAGCAGTGTTTTTATCAAAGGGCTGAGTTCATGACCCGTGCACAGCATCACATAGGGACTCACCAAGTAAACAGCTGAGATCTGAAACCCAGGAATAACAAGACTGCCTGCATTCAACTGAACAGGGAAAAGACCAACACTATCATATGATTCATTCAGTCGATGGAGAGGTCAAAAGTTACAGGAAACTTCGGATTACTTGGAAATTCTGTCGATATCACATGGTTCAAAGTGAAGAGCGTTGAATTTAATGACACCTCTAATACATTAGCCTTACACAGGACTCCAACACTGAGCCTTCACTCACTCATTGCACCTCGAAATGGTGCATTGTTCATATCCCAGTGTATTGATTACACATTGCAGTATGGTGTTGCAGACGCATGAGAGTCACAGCTTGTAAACACACAGAGTGAGTGCAGACAATGTGTACACATGGCTTGCACACACACACACACACAGATGCACTCAGTACTATTCCATCATTGCCAGAATCTTCCTCCCAATCCAACCATGTTTACTACCTCAGTCCGGGTCAGAGAGAGTGAGACTTGGCTACATCTTTGCAGCTACACATTGCAGACCTTGCATAGCAGAGATGCAAATAATCTACCTGGAAATGTCAGTATGTAAAAGCTTTTAGAGCAGTGGTTCCCATCGCTTTCCAACTCAGGGCCCACTTTTAAATCTCAAAAATGTTTGTAAGGACGCCAGGTAATGCCCTTTTAGTTAACCTTGTTTCCATAAATATTTTTCATATCCTTTTAAGCATAAATTAGTTTTAACATTTTAGAAATTGTCCCCCCATAAAAAGAATAATTAAAGGAAAACACGCCATTTTGGAAATGATTTGGCCACCCACTTGCAGTACCATTGCGGCCCACCAGGGGGTCACTGCTCCCAGGTTGGAAATCACTGCTTTAAAACATGTCGTTACTAGCTAGCTAGCTTTTAGATGATCTATGCAGCCTAAATTCAAACCATCCTGTATGCAAAAACACTTTGAAAAAACTACTGTTGTGTCTGTTTCATGGCATAAAGAATGGAAAGAATGGGACTTCTTATTTTAACTTTGTAAACAACAATTGCAGAAGTATGGACAGAAGACAAACAATGCTTGCTCTTCCAGTGTTAGGTTTTTAAGTCCTAAAGCCTCTGCTTATACGACACTAAATTTTTATTGTTGTTTGTTGTTTTTTTTCTTTTTGTTAGCTCTGAAATTTAGGTCTTCAGGATTGATGGTGCAAGAAAAAGTGCAACGAACACAGACCCTGAACCCTAAAGTGTTGTAGTTTTGTAGTTCATCATGATGATACATTTTCTAATTTATACAATATGACTTAGTTGCATGAAATTATTACAGATTCTGCCTCCTATATACGCAGTAGTTGAAGGCCACTGTAAATAACAGTGGGGTCTGTTGGTGTTCTTGCTTTGTAGTCTAAATAGTCAAAGATAAGGCCTAGAGGAAGCGTGGAGGATGGTGTGCTCTTGTATTTAAATAGGGACGCCTGGGGTGTTTCACCTGTATTTTCCATTGCAAATATAAACACAACAGAATCGACTCATGCAGCTATCATCCTCCTCGAGCTGTTTGTTGTGCCTTACTGCTCTAAATCTCCATCCGCTGACCTTAAGAGCCGAGGATTCCAGCGAGAGGTCGGAGGTCAGTGGCTCAGCTCTGCCCGGCAGCTTTACTGCGTTCTGTCCACATAATTAACCATCACTGTAATCGCTGCTCATTAGAGCGCTGCAGCCGTCCAAGCTGTTTGTGATGATGTACTTATATAAGCCTGCCTTAAACCTCTGCATGTTAAAGCCAGAGAAGAGAGGCAGGGGGGTAAATGATCGTCTGTGTGCTCACTTCTGCTCAAAGAAAAGGTCACTCAGCTGCTTATCTGGTCTTTCTACCAACTCTTCTTATTGATGTAATACTCTTCTATCAGTCAAGTGTGAGATGAACTATCTAGACCTTGTATTGTAAGACAGCTAAATATGAAGGAGGGCATTATGCTTGTTTTTAAAGCTTCAAACTCTCCTTCCCACTTCCCATTGTCCCGTAACATGATTTGCGGCTCCAAAAATCCCTTTTTTTCACCCTGGTGTTTAAAAAAACTTTTATTCCAGACTCAACTTAAAAGACTGCTTTTCAGTTGCTATGTCTTTAAGACTCCCTGCTCCACAAACCCCCTTCATTCTGATTGGCCAGCCGTCTAGAGGTCCACTGGGAAGGATAATGGCAGACATGAACTAGTTTGGAGATCCCTATGTAGTGACCTTATCATTTCAGCTAGTCTCTTGAAGATCTCGTGCTATATTTAGAATCTCGGGTTTGGATCAGTTTACAAACAGATTCAGAGATTTAAACAACATACTACAAACGTGTAGAGTTTTGAGAATCTGCACACACTCAATACAAACATTCAGCATATCAATGTTCAGAGTGTGGAGATGCAGAGTACCTGCTCTTTAAGTAGGACTCTTATTTTGAAATCTCAATTGGATTGTAATTTTACCCACTCCAAAATGATTTTATGTGTACTTCTTCAGTATTCTTACATTTCACATTGTAGAATTGAAGCTGCGCTGCAAAATAGTGTTACAAATGTAAATCTTTCTTTACCTTTTCACTCCCTAAAAACAACTCTAGTGATAATATCTGAGCATCAAACCATTGCACAGCTCGCTCTGAACTAGTTTTGGACTATTTTCTCCCAACATATTGGAAACAATCTTACATAACATTCTGCAGATCTTTTAATGTGCAGATTTTTTTTCCCACACTCATCATATTTTGATGGAATGGATGAAATGAGTCATATTGGTGTGAAAATGAGACAGAAGCTTGAATGCTTTGAATGACTCTCTTTTTGATTCTTCTTCAGGCACTGGTTGGCCACCCACTTTGTCATCTGGTACGGAGTGCCCTACATGACGTACGACATCTTCGCCATGTACCTCAGTCACTTCCACCGCTTCCGGGTCAAAGGGCACGAGGACTACAAGCAGCACTCGCTGAGGACGATCAACTCGTTCGTACGCAGAGAGTTCCTGCTGGTGTTGCATCACATCGCCCTGCTCACCATCCTGCTGCCCATCACGCTGGTGAGGAGGGGGAGGAGGGAGGGGGTGATTTAAGCAGCTCTGATTAGCTTGTGTTGTTGTGTGTAGTCAAGGCCAATTATTCAAGAGAAGAAGATGAGGTAAGCTTCTCTGATAGTGATGGATGACCAGCTCGCTGCGGTGACTGTCCTGCAGCTCTGTTGCTAAAACGATTAGCATCACAGTCTCCTCATCAGAGGGATTACTGACTGTTTACTACACATGCTATGGATCTTATTACGCTGTTGAATGTAGGAAAAAGGAAACAGCTTGTTTTGAGTTTTCGGTCATAATTGCTACCAAAACCACAGAACATCACAAAGTATTGGTCCATTAAATGAGTCATCATCAAATATTTAGGCTAAGTGGGAGATAATGCTGCTGTTAGCTTCTCAATTAGGATTTCCTGCTTTTCTGTTTTCTAACTTCTGATTTTTTATTTTAAGATACAAATTGAGAAAAGAAGACCTGAACTCTGAAAAGCAACATAGAAATAACATTCCCGCATAAAGACTTGTTTTTACTTATGTATTTATTATATGACATTTATAAAAAGAAAATGGTAAACATTGCTGCTTAAAAGCAAAGATTATACAAACTTGGTGGTTAAATTCAATCAAATTAACCACCAACTAGTAACAAAAAATGTGTAGTAGGAGCAAAACAATAACCCTGACAGCTTTGTCGAGCTGTTCCCAAAACATTTGACACAAAGTCAAAACATTTAAGTTGCGCAGAAACATGTTGAATGCAACTAAAGTCAAAACATAAGGTTAGATAAGACCAATTTGTAATAAAAGCACTGGGGAGGAAGGGAAAAGAATGAATGAATTATGATGTAGACATGATATCTAATCAAGGAACACACCAAACTGATTCTGGTATTAGGGGTTGATCAGATACAGACCCAAAAAGCTTGATTGGATTTTGGCGGCAAAAGGAACGATCTATTGGGCAGAGTCATTGAGCTCATTTATTCAAATCAATTCAGAAAAGCCTGAAGTTGCCAAAACATAATTGTGATACCATTTGGCTAATTCAAAAGTCAAAGTTTCAGCATCAGAATCGGCCTTGAAATTTTAGATTTCAAAATTGTGCCTTGTAATCTTCTTTTCTGGATTTCTAAGGCTGATAATGATATTGAAACATGCTCTTTCTTGTGATATCATGCCGCCAGTAATCTGTATTACTTAGTAGAGAAGTACACTGGTATACCTTAGTGTTTAAAAGATTTATAACCTTTCTGTTTTAATAGGATAATCTCTCAGAACTATTCATCAAACCGGATCATCAACTTAACGGCAAAGAGTGCACATGGCCTGAAGCTGTTTGTGCTGTTTGTGTAGCCTGTTAGTTGGAAGTATTCACTACATGTTCAAACACACAACCTTCATATCAAACTGCTAGTGTCACTGACTTTACACTCAGAGAAAAGTAAAATCATGTAGATTTTTCTTGCAGTTTAATGATCTAAAGAGGAACTTTACCTTCTGCATTAGATAGCAAAAAAAGTTGCAGGACAAACAGGTTCCCTCAGGATTACTGTTGAGAAAAAACTTCCGACCTTTGCTGAGATTCACCAGCTGGAGACATCAGCTGTTACAGATTTGAAAAGGAAGCGGCCAATCACAGATTTCAGATCCTGCTCACTTGTATCGTGTCTCTGCAAAGATTTTTTTGGCTCACTTGAGCTGCTTGGCATCGGAGCCCATCAGCGTAAGCGAGATTGATATTGAAGAATCATATCAATAAATTGGAGCTTTACTGGATGGCTGTGTGGAAAAACAGCGTGCACTTAATTAAATCTGATGCTATGTGGTGTTAAAGCTGCAGTTTTACTGTCAGGGAGGACAGTCCTGGGATATCCTATGATTTACAACCACCCTGTGACATGTGCAACTTATTAGAATGATGTTGTAATCTCTGAGGTTCTGCTGCTTTAATTACAGAGCTGCATGTTATACTTTGTATTATAAGTAGGCTGAGTCTCCCCTTTAACACAGCAGCCAGTGTTATTTCAAAGGTTTCATTTCATGGTTGTGTCAGAGGTGGATTAAAATAATTAATACTGAAATCCATTATGTTAAATTCAAACTGCTTGTAGAACAAACTATTCAGATCTTAGCAGAGCGGTAACACCTGGATCAACTTTATTTCAATGGATAAAAGATTTTTCAGACTCGAAGGAAGTAAATTCCCGGTTAGACTGAGTAACTGGTGTTTACTTCCCTCAATCAGACAGCAACAAATTACCCTTTGTATTTTTTTTCATACCCTTTAAATGGAAGTTTTGCATGAAAGGAAACGAAGAGGAAGAAGGAACTTAAGGTGTGGGCGGTCGTCTTTTGAATTATGAGTTTTGGTGGCGAGTTCAGAGGAAGGCAAAGATATTGTACGATATCGTTTCAAAGCTTGGAGAAGATATCTAAATGAATAAACAGTTTGTGGGGAAGGAAAGCGGGGCAAAGAGAGGAAGCAGTGAGAAAAGAGTGGAGTGCAGTGGCTTTTAGTGAAAGTATGACCTGCAAATTGAAAACTTACTGAACTGTTAAACCTGAGTTCACTGTGAACAAGGTCCGAGCAGTGACGTGAACCCTTTCAAGAGTCTGAGCTGGATTTGTAATCAGATTTGTACAGATTTACCTTTTTTCTCTTAAAATGTTATCAAGACTTTGAGAATCTTGCCTCAGACTGAGAGATTACAGCTGAATACAACACTCAGTCTACTCAGGTTAGTCCGCCAGGTGCAGGTGAAACCCAGCCCTTTTGTTTGCAGTAGCAGTCAGTTGCAATAAGAGCTCACATTACCTTACATTATTCAACTCCAGCTGTAGTCATCCTCTCTTTTCTCTCAACTCTCCACCCCTCCCTCTCATCCTCCTCTTGTTTCCTCACTCATCAGCTTTATGCAACTGCAGCTTACCTGGCTAACACATGAGCAGGTAGTGTTAGCTGGCCTGTTATTAAGGGACAGTGGTCGGGTTTCCAGGAAGGAGGGAGGAAGGGTTTCTCTGTCCAATAGTGAATCACAATCAGCCTTATTGGTTGTTTGTGATGGATCTTTGTAGAGGAGTAAAAGAAGTACTAGTAGCTGTATGGTTTGAAAAAATATCAAGAATTTGTTACTTTTTTCACTCAATTGGTTGCCAAATTAAAGATTCCCACAATTTCTTAAATAAAATCCCAAAACTCGAGTTCTTGATGTTGTGCGGTCCTATAAATGTATGGGTCAAAGTCAGTTTTCGCGTCACAGAAGCTAAGCAATGGCACAAGCGTCTGGAAGTAATTTCAATTAAAACGCCAGATCTTGGGAATTTACTTGTCTTAAAGTAAGAAAACACATTTACAAAAAACACAAGCAATTTACAAAATTGAGCACAGTTCGTCCAGTACAAGGTCAGAGTCTGCAGGTAAAATTGTGTGAAATTGTCGACTGAGTGTGGCTAATGTTAGCAAAGCTGGTCCCTCAGATGCATCTGTCCAAAATCTTCAGAAATGGTCGGATTAGATATTTATTCCAGCCAAAATATGTCCAAATCAACCCATGCTACAAGATTTCACCATTCATCTGTGTTTGTTTACATCCAGATAGCACAGCCTGAATCAATGCTTCTGTCCTAGTTTGAGGCAAGTTGCTGAAATACAGCTAAGACACAACTTGTCTTACCAGTAATTTGTTAAATGACTTTTGATTTTGGTTCTTATCAATGATTTCTCATCTATTTTACTCAGAAAACGCATACCAGTATGTAAAAAGCAACTGAAAAGGACTGAGGATACCATTGGCTGCATGTAAAGATAGATGCTGCTAACTGTTGGACAAAAGTGAAACCAAAATGATGCCTTATAGAGGGGTTGGTGGAACAAGTGTTAGAAGTTTCAAATAGATCCTTAGACACAAGCTACTGTAAGGTTCAGATTTGAGCAACATTTGATTTAACTTAAATTTAAACAAAAGAGCTGGCATCAGACTTCTGAATCTCTTTTCCTTTTTTGAAAACTAATGGAGTCAACAGCTGTTCAGTATTTATTTCAGAGAGCAGAGTAAACTGTGAATCATGCTGAAAGCAGTGTCTTGAACATAAAACACAACAATAAACCTTCCCTGGCAGCTGGGGGTGAGATGGTGTAGCCAGGTGGTTTGTTAGCCGTGGTGTAAAGTTCCTCTTTGTGGTCAGAGTTATTCTTTTACAGGCAGATGGCAAAGCCATGTCTGGAGCCACTCATCCTTTATTCATTACAAGCACACAGTAGGGCCAAGCTACCAGACAGCGCTGGTCTTTTGTGTGGAGTCTCTTTATCCATCCAGGCTGACTCACCTATTCTAGGATGGCCTCTTCCACTGCGCAGCGCCGAGCCGCTGGTCAATATTTGAAAGCTTCATTCATTACTTATGAACAGGACATCACTCTTCGTTCCGCTGCGGCTTGCCTCACGTTGACATGTTAACATTGGGTAGTAGAAAAAGCTTTTGCGGCTTTGGTTTTGTTGAAAAAGAATGAAAAGTGTAGAGATTATGCTGCCTAAGACTTCAAGAAGGCTTCTCAGTGTCAGTCTAAGCTTCAAGTTCTTTTAATTTTATTGGTGTTGAATGCTAGTTGACTTTAGCCTCTTGAAGTTGGGCTAGAAACTTCTACCCTGCAGCACCTTGAGGTACCACAAGTTTAAAGCAAGACTTCATTGCAAAACCAGAATACGCTGTTTGGCATTAGCAGAGAAGATTTGGCAGAGATTCAAAGGTGCATCCCACCTACTCATTTCTGCATTAAAGAAATGCATGTTCCTACAAGAGAGATGAGGTCAATATCAGGTGAAATACCTCAGTTTGGATCTCACCACCTTTTCCTGCTGACTCAGACTCCTGTTGGTCTGTAACATCTGTCATGATTCTCATATTCCCAGAGTTGATTTTATATTCAGCTGTAAGGAAGCAATTAAGCTCTGCCAGGGAATACATTTTTCTGCACACTCACATGGCGCTATCTTGGAAGATGACGTCTGTATTTCATGAACCTCAGCCAATGCTCAGTATCTTTTAAAGCCTCGTCCTGTGTTGGAGACTTGCTCTTTGTATTTCAGCTGTTCATGTTTGTTTGCTCACTCTGTGTGTTCTCTGTTTATCTGCTCCACAGTTCTTCAGAAGGGAACAGGGAGATTTCTTCATCGGCTGCTTGTTTCTAACGGAGCTCAGCACGCCCTTTGTGTCCCTGGGGAAAATACTGATTCAGGTGAGGCAGCACGTACACAGGTGCTTTCAGCAGACGAGAACTGGGAACTCTAACAGCTGTCGTGAACTCGGTTTATCTTTTAGTCCAAAAGCCAAAGCTGCTGACACTCTGTCAAGGAGGTATTTTAAGATTGGCTGCCACAATGTGTCGGACAGTTTAAGTACCACAGAGAAAGGTTTGGGCCTTCATTTGCTAAATAAAATGTAGATTGGCCAATTACGTAAAGCGACCTTTACAAAGCACAAAAGATCTGCAAATGGTGTCACCTTTTCAGGTTCAAGGAAGCAAATCTATAATCACAACCACATATGCATCCAACCATCCATCTGTTTATTCATCCATCCATCCAACTATTAACATTTCCATCACGCATCAATCTGTTCATCTACCCATCCCACTGTCAATTCAGATATCATTATATTCCACCATCCAACCATACGTCCATCCATCCATCCAACATCAATCAAACTGTCAAACCAACTGTCAGTCTTAACATGCAACAAAATATCTTTCAATCCATTAAACCATCCTTTCGTGCATCCATCTTTCCTTCCATCAGTCCATCCATCCATCCATCCAACCAATCAACCAAACGTCAATCCACTGTCAAAATCCAGCCGCCAGTCTTTCACTTCCCGAACATCAATCCATCCATCTATCCATCCATCCATCCATCCCTCACCCCAACCCGCTTCAGTTCAACCATCATTACGTTCAGCCATCCAACTAGAAGTAAAAACAAACTAGTTAAAAAAATGATAGAATAAAATTAATAAATAAAATAAATCAACATTAATAGGTATCAACCTGTTAATGCTTTGTAAAGTGTCTTGAGATAACTTTTGTTATGATTTGGTGCTTTATAAATAAAGATTCATTGATTGATTGATAGGCCATCCATCCATCCATCCATCCATCCATCCTGCCAACACCTATCAAACTTTTAAACCAACTAACAGTCTTCACATGCAACAAACTGTCTTCCCATCCATTTTTCCATCCTTCCATGCATCCAACTGAATTCCAATCTGACACCAACTGTCCATTAGTCCATCTAGCCATCCAACCAAACAGCCAAACATCAATCCACTGTCAAAATCCAGCCATCAGTCTTTCACTTGCCAAACTAACTATCCATCCATCCAGTTATCTCTCCATTTATCCGACAAACTAACCAACCAACCGTCAAAATCCTACCAGCAGTCTTTCATCCACCAAACCATGTATTGATCAATTCACGTTTCCTTCTATTCTTTCGTTAATCCATCCATCTATCCTTTTAACCAACTGTCAAAGTGCAAACATCAGTCTTTCATCCATCTAACCTTGCACCCATCTTTCCACCCATCCATTTATCCAATGGTCCATGAATCAAGCAAAATGTCAGTCCAACCATCTTCCCATCAATCCCTCCATCTATTCATCCATCCAACAGTCTTTACCCACTTAACCAACTATCCATTCATGCATTCATCCAATTTGTATTCCATTCAACCATCCATCTTTCATGCATCTGTCTTTCTGTCCATCTCTCTATACATCTATCCAACTGTCCATCCTAATGTAAATCCAACTAACAAACAAAGTCTAAGATCCCATTGACCTATCAAATTAAGAGCAAGAAAAACACAAACAGCGAGTAGACAGTCGTTAACTCAGGTTAGCTTTTACTGTTTGGGTAAAGTCTCAGGAATAGATTTATAACAATCCCAAAAGGTTCTCATTTGTTGCTTACTGGCCTACTTCCTGCAATGTTAACATCACATTGCTTTCAAGGCCACGGATCATCCCTTTAACAATATTAGTGTAATGGGATGCCTGATGTTATGTGAAAATGGATCCCATGTGTAGTACTTCCCAGCTCAGCACAGGCTGGTCCTGAGTGCTAATGCAACGGAGACAAAGATGAAGCCAGTGTCCGTTTGTCTGCGCAACATTTTATTTATCATGAGCAATTTGTAGTTCCTTAATGACGTCTGGGAAAAGCGAATACAGATGAATTTGAGATGTAAAACTGTGGTTCTTATTCTTCCCTTATAGTACTTAAAAGATGAGCTCTAATTGGCTCAACATGGACATTTCAGTTGTATTTAAAAACATTAGTGCAGGTAATCTTACTGTGTACAAGCTTTATATCATAGCTCACACATGCCAGACATCGATAGTACACGCCTGGGCCTCCTAGCATCAATGCTATCAGTCTTTTCCAGGCCCACAGAAAGTCGTTTATCTTCTTTATTGTGCATTTCCTGCTCAGGTCATGTGCTGCTCCTTGCATCATCAAAAACCAACGCGTGTGCATTTCATTTGAGATGGTGCTTATGTCACTGTAGCATCAATAATTAAAGTGCAGCGCTCACAAAAAAAAAGATACCAGTCAGTTTCAGGATCCAGCTCAGAGGCTGTGACGCGTTTACCTCCACCATCCACATACTGAGTGTTTCATCCTACACGTATGAGCTGCTCAGTCAGAGGCTGCAGAAACACTGTCATCTAAGAATAGAAGAGGAGTCTTTCCGTGTCTCAGTCAAAGCAGTGAAGTGTGGACTCTCAGGTCTGTGCTGACATCTGGTGTCAGCAGTGAAAAAGCAAAGCCAAGCTGCAGCTCTCCTCAGTGTGCTTTTAAAGGCTGCCCTCCTTTGGACTACATCAGCACTGACAAAGTCTGCAGGAGGTTTTACTGCTGATTCCTGGTGACTACAGGGCCTCCTGCATGTTCCCTTTTCTTACCTCAAAGAGAGAAAAAATGTCACAGAAACAGGTGTAATTGTTAAGAGTTAAGATTCTTTCTAGAGAGAGTTTTGGGGGCAAAAGAGAGCCAATATATCGGCGGATATCCGATATACATGAAAACAAGTTGTTATAGTACCCAAAATATGATTTGGGGTATGACACAGCAACGTTAAAACACAGAATTATAGTCTTTTATTTGATAAAGGTAGACGTGTATTGGCAGCAGCATTTATCTTTGTTTATTGCGCAAAAAAGCATTTTACACAATGTTAGAACGCCACATTATAGTCTTATATTGGGTAATGTTGGACATGTGAATTAGCAGGAGCATTTATCATTGGCAGAGAGCAGTCTGACACAGACACACAGGAGCAGGAACGACACGATCTCCACACAGAAAATAAAAAAGTTTATACATCGTCTTCATAATGGCCGATGTCGATTAATTGGTGACACGCTATAATCGTCCCAATTAATCGGTTGGGCTCTGATTCTTTCTGATCAGGTGCAGGTGAGTCCAGGATGGGTCACTAAGAACATAAACATTGGATAAAGAAGTGAGATAGAGTTGTCTAATTTGCAGAGACAAACCAATAACAGCAAAAGTGAAAGCCAGGATGGAAAGCAAAGTGATTAATTTCACTGTTTTAATACTTTCTAAAATTCACCCCTCCTCACTTTTCCCATGCCCCTTGTTCTTTTTTTCTCCCTCTCCAGCTCAGTCTACAGGACTGCTGGCTTCACAAGGCCAACGGCGGCATGGTACTGCTCACCTTCTTCATGTGCCGCATCGCCCTCTTCCCCTACATGTACTGGGTGTACGGTCAACACTACGGCATCCCGCTCTACAGCGTCCCCTTCCACCTGCCGCTGACCGCCAACCTGGGCAACTCGTGCATCCTGGCGCCGCAGGTCTACTGGTTCGTCCTGCTCTGCCGAAAGGGCTACCGTCTTTACAAGCGTAGTCGCAGTCAGGACTCGTCTCCTGTGGCCTCGGTCACTGACAATACAAAGGAGGATTGATATCCGGTTCACAACTGCTCGCTCAAGCCGCACACTCAGCTACTAATGCAACTACTTCTGCAAAAGGCACTACTTTGACTTAACACATTTGAAACCCAACCACTGTACTGTAGTACACCAGGACTGCCTGCGATGTCCCACAGCTCCTGGGCATTTACCACACTCTTCAACCCCTCTGTTACAAACCTGCTGCTGAAGTGGACCTCTCCCTCCTTGGATATAGTTCTACTACTGAAGTTCTTTTTTTTGTCTCCTGAATTTGGCTTTTTCTGGGATCTTTTTGAAGTGCTACTGCGACTGATAACATATAGGACTCTGAAGAAAAGTCCTTTTTGCTTCACTGAGAGTAAAACGTGGAATAAAAGCTGCAGAAACTGAAGACGAAACCTCCATGGAGAGACTTTATCTTATCTCTGACTCCTACTGTGTTTACAGCCTCTGCTGATTCTGAAAGGTCTGTTATGGTGTGAGCGGCTTATACGACAGGTTGTATTTATTATTTTATGGATTTGCTGTGATCTGTCGGAGAGCTGCGCGTCCTCCCCCATCCATTCACTAATCACACACACACACACACACACACACAAACACACACACACAAGGATCAGGTGGGATGAAAGCTCTGGCAGGAAAGATGCTGAAGATTACACGTCCCCTCATCGACATTTCAAAGCTGCAACATGGTTTTATTTGCTTACACCCTGTTAATGTGATAGATTTTTGACTACTTACCTCTGTTCTTTTTGGTGGAAGTTCTCACAACAGTTTGCAAACGTGCAGCAAAAATCCACCAATGCCATTGGTCATTTGCATAAATTTGTGCTGCTTTGTCTTTTATTCTAGGGTCAAAACTACTTCTTAGGCACCCAAACTACTCCCATAGTCCAAGTAAAGAAAGTATAAAGCCATACAGAAGAATATATCTCACGCTGTGCAGGATCCAGCTTTTGTATATCACATTTGAGGGTTTTTATTTACTTAAACAAAGCAGAGAGCATCTTAGATTTCTTGCTACTTTCATCTTTTAACTCCTCAATCTTTAGTTTAGGAGAAACTGGAGCTAACGTAGGGCAGCTTGGAACGCCATCTTTGAGAGTAACTTATGCGAGTTCTGGAGGTCGGTCTCACCTTGTACAGGTACAGGTTGGCTTGTCTGACCACAGAAGGGTCATCGCGGACATGTGAGGTCAACACCTACTATGAGACACACTCAGGGCAAAGGTCAGAGCAATAAGGTGAGCAGAGGCTCGCCGGGTCGGACTCTTACAGAGGGGGAAGATTTCTGAGCCTCATAATTTATCAGGAGTGATCTTTAATCAATATCAAGTCATCGCCGCTTAGTTTCTGGGAGGCTCCAGAGATTCCTATGCACTCATGAATCAGCTGTTGCATTAAGCACTTCACACAGGGCTGTATATATACGACATGTTTTTACATCGTGTTTTAGTTCCATCACGAGAAAGCTAGTTTTAAAACGTATATCTAAACATCATAGTTAGACCTGAGAGGACCAGTTTTATCTTTTTGTTGGATTCACAGTTGCATTAAGACATTTATCTTCTAATCTTTCACGAGAGATGCTTCACATTAGAGTTGAATTTCTTCATATCAAAGACGAAAGAGATCATAATATTTCCACAGGGTTGACTTGGTTTTCACTCTGGACCCTTAAATCATTTATCTTCAAATTATCCCCCCGTTCTTTGAGCTTTAACGACGATTCATAAATGGCCTTTTTATGCCCTGTAAATTTAATCTATGCAAAAAAAAAAAAAAAACTGGTTGTGGTGCATGTGTACAACATTAATGTCAAGCTAAATCACATAAATACATCGTGTTGCATTTAAATACTTTGGGACCATTTATTTACATTTACTCCACGTTTCCGCTGGGACTCATCGTCATCATGAATCATCAGTCTTAGATTGCTTTCTTACAGAAATACCTCACCAAAGTTTCCACTAAATTAAAACATTTTAATGCTTCAAATTAAATAACTTAATCAATTTTTTTTAGCATACAGAAGTACATACAGCTGCATATTTATTCTCCCATTTTCTGTCAAACTATTACGATGAGAGAGCTTTTCAACAAAGTAGTTTTAATTAGCAGGAACGCATTTGACCTCAAATAATCCCAACTTTCATGCAGGAAGGAAATGAATATCAAGTTTGGTTGTGAAGGCGTTAGTGTATAAATCATCGAACAGCCTTTTTGATCAGAAATAATGGCGCCCTCTGGTGGTTTAATATCATTCATCATCATTTTGTCATCAAAATAACAATTGTGTCATCATTCAGTGTTTTTACCTGCACACATAAACCCTCGGTTTGGTTGTTTTTAGGCGTAGCTGTTTACACAGAACTTGGAAACCTGTTTATTTATATCACTAACAACTCATTTTAGTCACTTTATGACCTGTATACCAAAATTAATTACTTGGATACCTGGGTGATAGTGTTTACATACTGCAGTTTCCTGGACTCAACCTGAGTCCCTGGTACAACTATAAAGCGTTTACAAGCAGCAACACAGAAACCAGTTTATGTCAAAAACCCTTCCAGGATTATAGTGTGAATGTAAATGCACTTAATTTGAACACAAAACATGTTTTTCCCTCATTATAAGAAGAGAAGAGTCATAAGACTGTTGCATTGAGCCATAGGTGAGTGTCTTAAGGAAGAAAAAAAAAGGTGGGAATTAATTTAGGAACATAAATTCAGGCGTAGGTAATAGATAGAGCTTACTGTTCATGCTGTAAAGTCCAAGATTTTTTTCATTTTGATTTGGTTAAAAGCAAGAACAGTGGCCCTCTGATTGAAAGATTTTCTGAATTGAGTCTACTCTAAGTGTTTAAACTGCTTAAAAAATATATTCTTGGGCACTGATGCATCTTGGGATCTGTAGTGTACCTCTCATTTCTGATGAGGAAAGCCTTCTTGCTTGAGGACAGACAGCCTGTTTGCTGACTGGCAGTGTGAGGATGAGGCAGTAAGAAGAGCCCATCAGCTGAATGATGGGTTTGTTTGTCTGCTTTGGCTCCAGTCCAGGAGGGGGCAGGCCTCTTTTTGTCCACTGCTGACCGGGCTACTCTTACTGGAAACATCCCAGGCTCTTTGTTTTGCTTTATAGGCCAATGTACCCTCACTGTTCTTCTTTTTCCTGCTGTCCTGTTGCAGCTCAGTGCTTTACTGCAACATGTCTCCTTATATCTTTGGGTGAAATGATTCATACCTCAAAGGCAAAACAGCCATAAGATGTAACTCTGAAATGGCATCGATTTGATCATCATTTGATGCTGTATCCCACAATTTTAGTCAAAAGCTTTATTCAACTTGCCTCAGTCTTATGTCTGATGGACTCTGCAGTGATGCAAATTTGCTCAGAGTTCTTTCCTCTGCTGCCATCTGGTGTTAGGATGATCCAATCGTCCATTCACTTCCCTGTGAAACTGCATGTTTCTTATGTAATCTGCTGCCTTTATGTAAAAACAGTTAAAGATTTCAGCCACAGTAACCTCTCCATTCCCTTATTAACGTGTTATTTATTGTCTCCTGATGCTTTTGGCTGGATTCCATCAGATACTTTCACTGATGTGTTATATGAAATACCCCGAACCACAATAAAGAGACCACCATATCTCGCCAGCGAGCTCTTAAAGCAGCGTTTAAACTTCATTTTAAGTTGCATATTTGAGAGTCTGGGATGTGAAGAAATGTTCATCTACGATCTCTAAGACGCGGCTGAAACTGTCAATTGCAACAGCAACGGAAATGTCTTATTTGGCAGATTTCTGGAGAAGAACTTCTACGTACTTCTAAGGTTGATTGCACTGACTCCCTTAGATGGACCACTTAGCTCTGAAATAATGGATTCAATATAGAAACTGTAACATTCCACATTGTCTTTAGTTGTGTCATTAACCGTTCATTCTCCTTCAGCAGTTTCAAAGGTCCCTCAAAAACATAAAGGTCTATGAATAGTAGAATGTATCTCCAGACTTCAAATATAATTTTAGCATTTGTTTAATGACACCAAGGACACCAAATGTTGATCACACTCCCTGAGGAAAGTTATTCCTTTAGGGAGATCCCCAATATGTTACAAACCGTTACAAACCTTAAAGGGCTTTTTATGTGTTAGCCTTTGCAGAGTTAATGAGATATCCCAGTCAACAATACTCAAAAGAACAACAAATACTTCAACAGAAAATTGAAAAGATGTGCTGAAAAACCTCTGGTTCCATTTGTGGCTATTTTGGGCCAATCTTAAGGCTTGTGTTGGACATTTTCCCAGGGGTTCTCCAGATGCTGCATTGGCGTTGGTGTTTAACCAATCACTG
The DNA here is from genome assembly GCA_008086565.1 of Thalassoma bifasciatum. Taxonomy (NCBI): domain Eukaryota; kingdom Metazoa; phylum Chordata; class Actinopteri; order Labriformes; family Labridae; genus Thalassoma; species Thalassoma bifasciatum. The sequence goes on from RPOG01000807.1 coordinate 113,980, forward strand.
AACAGTACGCCTTGAAAGGTTGCCCTTGGGATGAGAGCACACACTGGAAAAAAGAAGCTGAGTGGAATCAGTAGGATCATGATTGGTCTCACTTCTTGTTGTGGAGTGTCTTGAAAAGATACCACGAAATAGTTCCTTCAGTCTGAAACACCCTACTTATTATCGCTTTTAAAAAAAAGACAAAAAAACACTCATCATCATCATCATCAGATTATCAGGTCTGACCTGGAGTTATCCCAGTGTTTATTCCTCATACCTTTCATAACCACAGGAAGACAAGCCACATTGTTTTCTAGAAGTCTGGATAACTGCCATATGCAGTCACGTTGCACACTTCTCATCTGATCCAAAACCTGAGAGTCTCTCTGCAACTGTCATGAAAAGGTGTACATTTTACGCGGAGAGCGCATTTCTTAACATTTATTCTTAGACACTTGATAGTTTCTTACTGTAGAAAGTCTTACACTCATCCTCTTTGCTCAGGGTTTGATGAAGTTGTTATTCTGGGATGAAATTATGACTCTGGTTCTGGAAATGGTCCCATCTAGTTCGGTATCAGCATTTTATTCTCGATTCTTCCACATCTGAGGGTTGGTAAACCAAAGACTGTGCAGCACTTTGGTGTGAGAGATCCATTCGATTTTCAACATTTTCAGACATGCCTTAGATGCCACGACCTATTTCTTACTTAAAAACAAAACCTATAGTTGCTCTGGAGGTGGAAAACTTGGCGGGTACGTGATGGATTATAGAAATACAGATTTAAGATCCGTTTAAATTTTCGCTAACACGCACACTAAACACAGTATAGAGTGAAGTCGACTGTATGGGGAACATTTCACTGTATTCCTGGCACATGTTGTGATATAGCTCATGTAATAATACTGAAAACTTTAGCTGTTACAAAGTACAGTGGGAAAAAAACAAAAAACATAAAAAGCTGGAAAAGATGGGTTGTTTTTGTTTGAACTTGTTTATAAAGAGATAATTGTGCTGTGGCTTTTGTACAATAGGAACATGGACATCGTAACTTAAAGTTAGCCCAACATTGCTGAGTCATATCAAGCTCCTAGTTAACACTTGATGTACTGTGCATTATTCTTGTACAAGCAAAGGTCAACACTAGGTTAGAGCTTACTCACCATACAAGTGTGCCTAACAGTTTACACCCCCTCCAGCAGAATTTTCTGATTTTTTTTGGCCATTCCCCCAAAAATATGAATGTATTAACAAACAACTGAGTTTACTCTTTTTAAACCATAATGACAACAGAAACTTCAAAAATGACCCTGTTCATTTTTTTTATACACACACTTATTAAATAGCAAATAGATCACAGGTGAGGATGGTTACCTTTAGTAGACATTCAAACACGTTTGTGTTCACTTTTGTGCATTTATCAGGACAATATCACCAGAGTTGTGTAAACTTCTCAACAGGGTCATTTTTGAAGTTTCTGTTGTCATTATGATTTAAAAAGAGAAAACTTTTTTTTTCATTTTAAATAAATGTCTTCACCCAACCACTAACCATGAGTGACAGAAAGGATTTTGTGTTATCATTCATATTTTCTGAGAAAAGGCCAAAAAAATAAATAATTCTCCCTTTTTATTGATGTTAAAGGGCCTGTTACAACCAACTAGCATATTGGTATTAAATGTGGTACTAATCTGGTATTAAAAAAATGAAGCAGTTACAGGAGTGTTAACAGTTTGGTTCAAATAATGTAAAAAGTTACCCAGAAAGTCAAAGTCCTGCCTGTTTGCTTCTTGCTGAGTCAACCAAAAGCTAGGATGAGTCAGCATTTTCCCAAAACCTGCATAGTTGGGCTCCAGAGCTTGGCTTCAAAAACGAATAGGTTTTTTTACCTAGATATTAAAGTTATCTTGTAATTATAACTGGACTTAGTGTCACTAAAGTTTACACAGTGGCTCCAGATTCAGTGCGTATCATCTGAGTGCTAGCGAAGACTATGCTAAGACTTGATACCTTCACTGGAATAACTGTTGCAAATGTTGGTGTCCATGTTCCCATTTCCAAAAGGACAAGCTGAGGGAAGCATTTATTTATTTGCAAGTTATTTAACATCAAAAGTGATTAAAAAAAATATATATATATATATAATTGACTGATATGCTAATGGTGAGAAGCTAACGCACATTCTGGTCACATTTTGCAGTTTCTGTAAATGAGAATGATAACTCGAGTGTGGGAACTTTTGCTCCCCCATATCGCTGTTTATGATTTTGCTGCTTCATATTTATCATTCAGGGCAAATGTGGGACAGAGTAACGGACTTAAGTTTGAGCTGATATGAACCAAGATGATGTAAATGTAGAATAAGACACTCAAATGACTTTGGTTGGAAGCGATGATTTTTGATTTTTTTTTAAAGCGCTGCATGAACCTGAGTGATGCTGGGGCTGATTTTGATCTGTGGACAGTGAACCAAATTTGGTCTCCAGTGCCTTTTGAAAAATCTATTTGTGATATCCACAAAACTCAGTATGTGAAAGAGCTAAGAAGGCAGGCAGTGTTTACAGGTTGTGGCTGTATTTACCATGATAACCATCGTCTGTTTCCTTGTATTCTCAAAAAACAAAAGGTACTCTTTCAGTCATTTCGGTATCACAGCATTCATTTGTGAGTCTTTTCTGTTTTATTATAAAGCTATTTCAAATAATTTGCCTCCTATTAACAATGATAATGTGAGAAAAGTAAAAAATTAAGGCCTTCATATGAAGAATTTGTTGTTTTTATATTTTGTAGCATTTAATCTTTTTTTCCCAAATTATCACAAATGCTGATAATGCTTTTCATAATGTTTAACTTAAGGCTCAAACCCTGGTGAAGTATAGATTTCCGTCTTGAATCTGTTTGCTGTGCTTCTTCTGTTTTAAGTCTTTTTATTTGTCAGTTTGCTAAATGTATATTTTGCAGATTTTGGTTTTAATCCGGACCCGCTGTCCATATATCACTCACTGTTATGCCATGGGTGTGTAACTGATTTAAATGCAGCACCTTTCACAACCTTTTAACACTTCCTGCCCCACATTATTTTTGATAGCGTGCTAATTTTTCATACATAAATATCAGATTTGATGCATCTGTCCTTTTTTGTAGCGTGACCTTTTTTGAGGAGATTTCCTATTTGAGAAGAGACTGGACTGTTTTACGAAAAATAGCTGAGAAATATTTGATTTAAGAGGAGTTATGTACTGTAGCTGCAACTTGTGAATTCAGAGCACCCCTTTAAAATTCAATAAATTTGATTTGATAGACTGTTTTGAACAAGCTGTGGTTTTGTTTTCAATGTCTTGTTTTGTCTGTACACCAACAGCAGCTGTGATTATATTCCTATGAAATAAGTTACAAATGTTTTACTTCAGTCTCATGAGCTTTTCTCAAGGTATCCACACAATTTTTTTGAATTATAATCCCCAATTCTTTAGATGTATGATTGTCTATAAATGGTCAAACTTCAAACTGGAAGTTGTATTATTATTAAAAAGATCAGAAATTTAATGCAAGCAGCAGGTTTCATCTCCAAATTAGAATTTATAAGATGCTTGTTAATGACCTGGGTCCATATGTACGTCCTGTCATTAAACAGGGTTCCTACACATCCTTAAAAAGTCTTAAATTCATTACAATGTTATATTCTGGTCTTACATAAATTACTCAAAGGTCTTTAATTTGTTAGGGCAGAATTTGTAAATATTTTATTGATTTTATTTTTGTTTCTTTTTGCGGGACTTTTCAAGAAGGAGATGTAGAATTAAAACTGTCTTACAAGCTGCTGATATAATTTATCTGTATCCTAGATAGGCAGTCTATGACTATGTGCCACTGTTTGCACCTTTACATACAGACATTAACCAATGAGCAACTTTATGTTCAATAAACAGTCAAAAAGTCAACTTGAGTGAGTCTCATTAAGTGGCACACGCTATGATCTGGCTGTAATGCAGCAGGACCCCCAAACCATCAACCATATTTATGTGTTTTTGGTCTTAAATTTCATTCAAAGCAGCATTAAAAAGGTCTTAAAAAGTCCTAAATTTGACTTGCTGAAAACCTGCAGGTACCCTGTTAAACAAACGGGACAGTTAGTCTTTGAATGCAGTTATAAAATGATTCAATGAGGAGCATGCACGACTGCAAACAATTGTCTTGTTACCTAATTGCCCCATGAAAGCTTCGGGAACCTCCTGGGAAACCGTTATCCAACAAATTTGAATTGTGTATCAACAGCAATACTCGTGGCAAGTGGTAACTGTGACAGAGAAGATCAGGGGAAAACGTTTGTTCAGCTGAAAAAAAATTAAGCTTCCCTACAAAAACATTGAATGGACAATCAGCTATCAGCTAGTCAAGTGGCGAATGAAATAGAACAGAGTTAATGCGTGTGGTGTTTCCAAGCGCACAGTTTAAGATCTCAGCGATAAAGTAAGCCACACGAGAACTGTTTTGCAAATCAAGCACCGCAACTAAGCTCAGCCTATTAATGAATATCTGTGCAAGCAGTTGAAAAATAAACTCTAACATGTCACCACACACATCTCGGAAGGAACGCATAGGAATAGGAATGCTTGAACTGAAAAAAAATGTTTTCTATATCAAAATTTCATTTATTTTACCTTTGCATATGTCAACTTAGATGGTAACACGTTTTCACAATGCTGTTGCTGTTAAACAGATGCATAGGTGTGTTAATCCTGCCATTAGTAACTATAATGATAGGGTCTGCTGCCATTAATTTAATGCTCTTTTGGGTTGTTAACTTGCCTTATGTCTACAACTAACAGATTTTTTTTCACCATAAGCACAAACAGTCCATTTATATAGCTAATTGCTAGATGTGCATACAGGCCCAGATATATAGAAAAAGGCCCGCCAGAGGAGCCGAGGGCCTCAGAAGTAAAGATAGGAAGAAGTTTGATACTCTGTGAGAGACTGAGTGGGCAAATAGTTCAACACTTGCTGCAAGGGAAAGGATCTTTGGGCGGTGCGATGTTAAAAACAGACACATCTCTGTAGTGGAAATCACTGCATGGGCTTAAAATCACTTCAACATTTGTTTTCTGAACACATTTTGTTCGTGCATTCACAAATTTAGTTTAATTTATAATATTTCAATGTACCAAGTAAATATTTGAAATATCCCAGAATTACAGAAACTCTATAATTTAATTTAATCACTGCATGCTTGCTTTTATCTCCCCTGTCACATGCTTTATGAAATCGCATTAATATCAGCTGACAATGTTCAGTGTTTGTGATCATTGGATCATCTTTCTGCTGTAATGAGGAGTCACTGCCACCCAGAGGCGCTGCTGCCTCAGGATGATACTAAGATGATCCTTCAAAGGAGTTTTTGACAGTGTTGTAATGAAGCCATCCTGCTTCCTCTGTGGTCAAATCGACAAATGTCATTCACTCTGAAACGAGGGAATTACAAACACTTAACCACTAATAAATGATCTATTTTTCAAAACTTTAAGTCTTGAAGGTGGATTTTTCTCTCGTTTTTATAGATGTGTAAAAAGTATTTACAGGTGTCTTGAGATGAAATGATGAAAAATAAAAAGAATTTCAACACAGTGTAAGATAAAAGACAGTTAAGTATGAAAAGCCTTGATTAACAATGGGGAAAAAAATAAAAAGAAATGTATCATAATGCTTGAAAATGTGGTAAAACTCTTGTTGAAGAATTGTTGGTCTTAAAGTATGAGGATGCTTTTAAGCTTCTTTTAGATTAAACATGTTGTCTAAACTGTGTTGATGTTTTCCATTTTCCTAACTGGACAAAATAAGGAGCTTATAACCTCAAAAGTTTTAAAGATTTTAGAAACGCAATCTGAATCTGATGAATGAAAACCTTTAATTCTCTCCTTCACTCATGTCTTTCTTTTTTAAACATGAAATGTACTGCTCAAAAAAGGAAATGGAACATAAAAACAACAAATTTTAGATCTCAATAAACGAAATATTGCAACTGAAAATCTTTTTTCAAAATATAATAGTGTGTTGGGAACAAAATAACACAAAAATGATCAACGTAAATCAAAATTATTGGACGAAAGTGTGATAAACTTGGAGTTATCCCTTTATTTTTTCGAGCAGTACATTTTCAATATGTTTCGTTTGACCCTTTTAGAAAACCCTCAGCTGAGCCCCTGTAAGACTGACTTTAATTTTCTCTTTGACGTAGATGCTAAAATTTTCGAAACTGAAAACCAAGAAACTGCCGTCCAAGTCTATAATATCAGAGTTTTACAAGAAGCAACAAGAGACAAAAACATTTGAATTATCCCAGCCCCTCCTATCCCCATTTGATCTTTTCCTGCCCCTCTGTTGGTCCTAAAATACTAAGGCAAACCTGTCGCTCTGGAGCTGAGGGGACACAGATAGCTCAGACACTGGACTGGGGTAGTAGAGGCAAACGTCTAGGAAACACATGGTAGGTGCTGAACCAGAGGGGGGATCAAAACTGTCTGCCAATTCATCTGGACCCCCTTTGAAAGGTTAGTTTGATGATTCCTAAGTCCCTGCATGCACCCCGAACTTGATCTGTCCCCGCTGTACGTAATCTCTTTTCCCTGGATAACACTGTGCATGGGTTTTCATAGCTTATAAATAACGACTGCTCTTACTTCAACCAGATGGGGAGAGAGAGTAAGAGAATATGCACGTTGAGAGAAGTCCTCCATGGAGGTTGATGGGACTCATGAGTTACAGCCAAGGAAGGATCCTCCCAGCGACACAGATCATCTTCTAAAACCAGTCTGAACTTCAACTCTTCTGGAAAGTTTGACATGTAGAAGGAATCTTTGAAAGTCTTTAAAGAAAGGAATTTCTTTGGAAGTGAACTTTTTTGATTCAAGGACCTGGAAAAGGAAAAAAAGAGGTTTTGTTGACTGAGTTGTCTTGAATCTGAAGGACGTTAGAGTCATTAAAGAAGCAATGGATGAAGCCACAAAGAATGTCCAGGATGGGATGGTGAGCGAGGCTCTGGTTCAATTCCAGACCACCTTGCAAGCAGCCGTCAGGGAGGTGCACGTGGATGTAAGTGCCTTTAAGCAGCGCATAGAGCAAAGGATTGAAGATCTGTGCCTTTCCCATGGACCCTTGGCTGGGGCGGTTACCAGGCTGCAGGAGGAAAACCTGCAGCTCAGGGCGAAGCTGGAGGCCCTGAGCCGCCTGGTGGAGGGTCTCTCTGGGGTCAAGATCGACAGAAGTTCTGCTGAAGTTCAGGGGAAGAACGTGGAGGATGGTATCGAGAATGGACACGTGCAGATACAAGCCAAGACCCAAGAAGACCAGAGGGACCTGGTCAATTCTGAAAAAGCTGAAGACAGCCAGTCAGGTCTGTCCGCTTTAGCGTTCCCTGAATCGGCGTCAGCTGGGGGATTAAACCATGCTTCTGCTGCAGCAGCTGCTGCTTCTACAGGAAAAAATTCAAGCCTTACTCCATGGAGGGCCAAGAGACATGCTGAAATCAACGTGAGTACTTATCCTGTTTTATCCAATCAATGAAAGCAGTGAAGCATAACTCAACCAACTCTGACCATTGTGACACCATTTGTAACACCACATCATATTAATAGTTGCTGTAGGGTTTCACAAATGGTTAGAAAACTCAAGTAGAAACAAACTCATTGGTCGACAGCCATCCCCAAGAAGAAGCAAACAAACATGAGGACAAACATTGACATTGAGATGATGATAGTTTCAGACAGCAGTGCAAACAACAATGGTGGAAATTTATCTTCTATTATTGGTAATGCTTGAAAATTCACAAAAGGAAATAACAACAACAGTCCAAAAAGATTATCCACCAAAATTTGCAGGAGGAGACAACAACAAACTCCAAGACGACATAAATTATTTGTCAATAAGACATGAGTTTATACTGAGTAACTGATTGTTAGTGAAGAGCTTAAAGAGCTAAGAGTAGAAGTCTAAATGTGCTTTTCAACAGCAGGAACTTTCCTCAGAAACAAGGGACTTTTTAAGAAACCATGTTCATTTCCACTGCAGCAACCAGGTACTAAAATATATATGAACTGAGGGAATTGATATACTCCTGAAAACAGTAACACCTCAGAGGTAGTATTTTCCAGAGTTCCAGGAACTGTTTTTGAGTTCACCCTCCATTCATAATAACACCACAACAAACTTGTATGCTCTGAGCCTGACTGGGTCTTGGTGGAAATGCAAACAACAACAGTGAAACAGAACCATTTACTTCTTGGTAGAGAAATTTCTGTGACTAAAAGCAAAAAAATAAAATAAAAATGTTGATAGCATATGCCTAGGCAGTCCTGAACCAGCACCAACTATGAGCTTAATCAAAATGGAAAGTATGAAGCCACCTCCCTATGTATTCCAGATATGAGCCGGAGAACTTTAAAAAATTATGATACCTCATAGAAACGTTTCTCTCATCTTTACGCTAAAGTAGTATGACGATGTCATCTGGCTGCATGGTGTTCGGGTGTTTTTTATTCTGAGAGGTTAGTTTCTCATTAGTTATTGGACGTTAAAAACCGCGATATAAGTTTCGTTTTACGATAGTTGACAGCTGCTGTTCGTGAGTAGTTTTTATCAGGGATATAAGAAACTTCGGGAAAGAGCCAAAAGGAGACTAAACCTTCTGAAGAAGAAGAAATAAATATTTTTATTTCTCTTTTTTACTTGGCTCCACCGGAAATTCTCTACTGCGCAGACTCTGGCTGCACAATGGCGGCTGGAGAAACGTGTTTTTTTGGCTTAAAAAATGTAGAACGGTGACAGGCAGAAGCACGCTGTCCATTCTATATACAGTCATTGATTTTACAGGTGAGATTTCCACAGAGGGGTCTGATAATCAAAGCTATGCCTCCCATAACATTTTTGCTTGCCAGGCAGCAACCCTGTTGATTTGATCATTTTCAGTAATCTAGCTCCAGGGAGCACTAAAATACCCAAGACACAGAGGTCCTGATTGCTACTAGAGAGTAAAATTCTATCAGTAATTTATAACACTGAGAAAGACCAAACACATAGCTGGAAGGTCACAGATTTATTTATTTGGCACCTCAGTGATGGACAGCACTGTGTTTTTATTGGCTTGAGACCCCCCCCCTTGCATTGTAACGTCCTCAAGAACCACAAGGTTGTGTTTCTCAAGCTGCACTAATGCCGGCCAGGAACCAAACTTGTGTCAGTACACTAACAGCACTCCATCTTGCCAAGGAATCTTAGTGGTTCTGTCTTTGTGTTTGGAGGGGGGCCTCTGATTAGTGTTTGGCTTCAAACAGGCACACCTGACTTTCCAAACCTCTCATCGGTTTACCAGGCCGGCCACAAATCCCATTCACAAAGCTGTGCTTACTGTGTGACGACGTGATGTGAAGGCAAAAGGTCACAAGGGATCACCACCAACCTGTTTCATCAGAACATCCTGATGTGTTTTCAAACCCAAAGGCTTCACTGTACCAAGATTAATCTACTTTGTCTGACATGTTTATGGACGGGGTTTTCCTGGTCTTTAAAAACCTCCATTAGATAATAGCAAGGTTTTAAATCCGTGTAGAGGGGCTTTTTATTGAACTTGAGGACTGTGGTTTGTTAATCCAATTCATATTTAACCCCTGACTCCAGCTTCATACATGTAAGTATGATCTGTATGTGTTGGCTGTACATCATCGATAATAAGCCATCCTACATAATCCTTCCATCGGCCAAAACAAACTTAAAGCACCCCACCTGAAACATACATGCCTACACACTGGCAGCTTTCCCTACCCCCCACTTAGGCTCATGACCAGCTTTTAGAACAGCAGGTCCTCCAAAAGGGCACATGTATTTTTGGGTGTGCGATTTGGGACTGAGCTTCAGCTCTTTGGAGCCTCTGCATACTTTATAGAAATGCCTGCAACACTCTCCCCAACTCAGGAACAAGGAAAGGAACCATTGGTTGAAACTTGAGTCTGAATAAGTAACAATTCTAAGTTGATTAAGTTAAACACTTCCGGAGGGAACTCATCGCCTCAGCCTGTGTTGTAGTAAACCAGCTGACAAACAGGATCCGAGTATGACACTACGTGCTGTTAGCGGAGCCAGCCGAAGACATATTGCGTTGCATTTTTATGACGTAACCCCGAAGCACACTCTGAAGGCATGTATATAAATAAAGCTCTGTACCCAAGTCTCTAAGGAATCCTGCTCCCCAGCCAATCTGAGTCTCAAATCTCCAGATGGAAAGTTGAATTGCATGAACATCCCTGTCAATAATACCCCTCATCCTGCACGCTGAAAGACACGGCCAGCTATCACGTCAAAACGCTCATCAGCCAACATTCCTGGACGCTGAAATCATTTCGTCTTTTCTCACCCGACTCTGATGGACCCGATTTCTACTCCAGTACTGGATGTCTTTGTGCCATCATTCTCAAATATGAAAATAACTTCAAAAGTCTAAAAGTTGATAGGTACAACGTAAGTTCTTATTCACGTCGTGCAACTTTTACAAGGGCAAAAACAGTCTCTCCCAATTCTAAATTTTTTTATTCCCGATGCAACTAATTTTATCTTCAAATGGCCCCACTTTGTTGATAACTGTGGGTAGTCTACTTTCCTAAGTAGAGGCTAGTTTATGCATGGGCAGCATAATAATGTCGATTAGTAAGATTGATTATATCTGCACAGTTGAAAGGTATAATAAATACAGTTGTGCTCATAAGCTTACATACCCTTGCAGAATTTATGGTTAATTGGTCATTTTTCAGAGAATATGAATGATAACACAAAAGCTTTTCTTTCACTCATGGTTAGTGGTTGGGTTAAGCCATTTATTAACAAACAACTGTGTTTACTCTCTTTAAATCACAATGACAACAGAAACTACCAAAATGACCCTGATCAAAAGTTTGCATACCCTGGTGATTTTGGCCTGATAACAACCACACTAGTCGACACAAATGGGTTTGAATGACTACTAAAGGTAACCATCCTCACCTGTGATCTATTACCTTATAATCAGTGTGTGTGTATAAAAGGTTAGTGAGTTTCTGAGCTCCTGTCAGATGCATGCATCTTTCACCCAGTGCTGCACTGACAATTCTGGATTCTGAGCCCCAGAGTTTAAAAATCTAAGTTTTGGAAAAACTGTTTGCAGTTTGTATATTTTATGACATAACTTTAAGATTAAAAACAGAGTGTGAAACATGCTGTTGCAGCATTAACTGGCAGAAGGATTTGTCAGTGGTTATATAACCATTGAACAGTTTTGCAGCCATCGCTTCAGAAACAATAGACATGCCTCTGTGAGTATGTCTGTTATCCTACCAAAGTATTTTTGCATGTGCTGAAAAGAGAGCCAAAGTGATACAGAGGTAAACCCAGGCCGGGCTGAGGGTATTTACAGGGTCAGACAGAGTCAGACTGTTATATCCTACAGGAGCGAGCATGGAGCCTAAAGATCACGGCGGTGCTAATCTCCCACCTGACGACCAGTTGACGGACTGGCTGAAATGACTTTATTGCAAGGATCACTGCGGGGTCTCTTGAAAGCAAAAGTCTGGGGGGTTCGAGGAGGGGGCAAACCCTGGCCGAGCTTCAGGCTGATATACTGAGACACAGTTTGAAGCACTCAGGTTAACTGCCTGATTTCCAAAGCATCCATTTGGGGCTATATTGGGATGTAAGAAGAGTGGAGCGGAAACTCTTGCAAAGGGACTGATTGCAATTTCTAAAATAGCCTCTCTGCGGGAACACGGGTTTGTTGGCCACAGCTGTCAGTGAAGAGGTTTTCAGCTGTTAACAGCTGAAGATCACACTTTCAGAGAAATGACTACACACACACACACTCACACATCCGCACAGAAACAAACTTATCACTGACAATAAAGGCCAGAGGTTATTTTTAGCTCCACAGCATGCAGCGCTCTGAGAGACAATAGAGCTATCTGTGTTTGTTGTGGTTAACAATGCAGGGACTGATGTTGCTAAGCTAAAGGTTCAAACAGACAGGGACTATCTGCTGCACATATTACCCAAGGCACTTATCTCCACAAATCTCTGCACCTTATCTTTACTGCCCCTTCTTCAGGTCTAATGAAAAAGCCGACAAAGGTTAAAGCCCAAACTTTAAACAAGCAGTGATCCTGTCTTAGTCACCTCAGGGGTCATGTTCTCACAAAGAAATGTGAGAAACAGATCAAATGTTTTCTGTTTGTATGGATTTGTATGATTCATAACTCCCATTTTTTTGTTTATATATGTAAAGTAATCGATGAAATGCAGAACCATAAATGTGTTTTGATTATGGAAGACATTTTGTGGCCCAAACTTGAGGTCTTTTGTTAGAAATAACCCAGAAATTCTGATTTCTAAGTTGACACAACACAGCAGACTTGTGTGGGTTTATACTTTGAACACCAGTGTCAACATGCCTACAAAGAAACCAACAAAAAAATGGGTATCAGTTAAATTTAGGTTGTGCAAATTCAACATGTCAGCTTCCTGCATGATCCCATAATGTAAAATATTCTTGTACTGATGTTCTATTGCAGGAATATCAACCCTGTGGTGCATAGTGGGGACTACAGTGGACACCTATTTAGAATAAATTCACTTCTAAATTCAATGGTTCATGTGGTGGAAATTCATATTAGCCTGTGTCAGGATATTTTTACCCTTCTTAGGGCCAGAAAAAATGTTTTCAATTTTTTTCCAAACCTATATGTATGTTTAAAAATGTTATAAACAAACATTTGAGGGTAAAAATGCATATAGATTATGCATTATTCAGTGTTAAAATGGATGAAAGAGAGTTAAAATGTTTCGCAAAGCATTAAAAAGATTATTCATGAAATAACCAAAAAAAAAACAAAAAAGGCCTCATATTTATATTAAGTTCACACTGTTTTATGTTGAATGCTCAATTACAAATGTCTGGAAAAAAAATGGAAAACTTTTTTCATGCTTTAAGACAAACAAAAACACTCAAGGGAAAAATCCTGACACTGTCTTAAATAATTCATGCATCAGAGGGTTAATGTTTCTCTAGTTAGAGGAAGTGAAAGTTTTCAGTTTTGTGAATAACTAATAGAATCATGTTTTACTTTTCTGTCTGTCCTGAACAGGGCACTGACACAAAAGGAGAGAAAACTGTTGCTCCAGCTGCACAAGAGAACGGAAAACAAGGTAGATAACTGACAATCAGAGACTTTCCACACAGGTTACCTGCCGAGGTGACTTCACCTTTAGTTTGCTTTTCTTCCTCAGAAAGTTCATCAGTGATTTCTGACGTGACTCAAACCGTTGAAGCTGCGCCTCAGTCTCACCGACCTCTCACCTCCGTCACCAAACCAAACCCAGAGTCTCCTGCTCTCACAAACTCTCTGTTCTCGTCGGTGGAATCAACCAACATACCTGGTCGGATGGTTTTCTAAACTTATATTAGATAAATGTTTATATTCATGAACAGTCTGTTACTTTACAGCATGATAACTACTGGAAGGTTTGAGTGAAGAGAGGTAGCAAAACTGTGAAAGAAAAGATGGTGTAGCCATGTTAAATCACTGTAAAACAAGAATAAAGTGAAGTTTTCAGTATTTCATCTTTCATTATTTTCTTGCTAGCATTATGAGTCTGAATAAAACCTTAAATTCCATATAAATAATGTATAAGAGTTAATAATAGATATCTTAAAAAGCAAATACTGTTCATCTGGAATGTAATCTATTTAAAGTTAAGTGATGTTTGATACACACAATCTTAGTTTTTATGCATTAATTCTGCACAAATTAATACTTTCAGTGGTTTTTGATAAGAAAATTGAACACCTATGCTTGAAAAATGTATCTTTCTGAATAGTAAGTACCATTATTCTTTAAAAAAAACTGAGCTGAGTTAGAAAGAGTAAAATAACTGACATTAAAACCATTCATTTTCCCCCTTTCAGACCAGCAGGACCCAGGTCTTCTCACCAAACCCCATCAACCTCTCACTTCAGTGATGAAATCCAGCACTGAAGCTCCAGCTCTCCCTCAGCCTCCTCCCTCTGTTTCCTTTCCAGTGACAGAAACCTCAGCAGAGCCTCCTGCCATATGTTGTAAGTAAAAAAAACTATTAATTCTCTGTCTCTCTAATTCTAACGAAACATACAACCATCCATCTCATTTACACTTAACATATTACTTCATGTTTTCATCTAATTGTTTGTTTTTGCTCATCAAATTGGAATGCTAACCAGAGATATTAAATCAGTATTTGGGACCTGATGACTTATAATCATACATGTCACTTAGACTGCATTCTGTATTCAGATTATGCCTTTTTCAGATAGCAAGCCCCATCTTCCTGTCACTGCTATGACCACAAAACTCAGTCCAGAGGGTTTGAACGCAACTAAACCCGCCCTGTCTCCAGCACTGGCTCCTAAAGCAGCGGTTCATACTGCAGCAGATGCTCCAACAGGAGAATACCTGTTCACAAGAGGTCAGATAAAGGGTTCCTGTTTGTTTTGTTCTCGCATTAGCTGCTTCTTGATTGAAAAATCCAGAAAAAACAGTCCAAGGACATATGTATTAAGACAACAATTCAGCAGGATGCTTCCTTCTCAAACAGCTTTAGATCAACATTAATTATTTTTCTGATGAAGTGATCATGACTCACAAATATGAAACAAAACTAGGATGCATTCTCGAGGACTTCTCCTGTGTTTCAACAGCTGCTTTCGATTAATATCCACAGACACATTCAGCTGAAGGTCTCCAGTTTAGAGAGTCACTTTTTAAACTGTAACACCGGGAGCTGACAGAGACACATTCACATTATTATACTCAAAAAAGAACATTGTTTGGGAGTTACTGAACTGCACAATTAATCACAAATGTTTGACCAAAAATCTAGAAAGTGCCACCCCTGAGACAGAGCTATTCCCAGGAGTAAATTTATTACCCCAGAACTAAATTTGGAACTAGCTCCCCTGGTTGTAAAGTCTCTAGTTACTATAAAAAGTTCCTGAGGTTGAAAAGAACCTATTGTCACATCTCTGAAGAAGTTTTTGGCTTCACTTTAGGGGCAGTGTTGTGTCTTTAATATTTTTATGTAGTCTATGGTCCAGACACCAGCTCGTCATCACTTACTCTCTTCTGACTAATCTTCCTCTAATTCTCCAAACAGACTTTAAAGAAATATTAACTAACTTTCAAGATAACAAACTTTTTAACATCGACTAAATAATCCAGCCTCATAATTAAAACATCCATGAAATCCATTTGATTTCCAGCTCAAAAATTGAATAGTTAGATTTTTTTTCTCTCTGTTCAGGTGCAACTGGAGCGATAGATATAAGATCCCAGGTTTCCACAGAGCAGTCATCTCAGAATCTGCCTCATCTTCCGCTCACAGCGGTAACCAAAGTCAGCTCTGAGGCTTCACCTGCAACCAAACCTGAGCTGAGTCCGTCTGTACCAGAGTCACCGACCATAAAGAGAGGGGATTATCCCTTTAAACGTGGTCAGTGAAAACCTCCAAGAATCTTTCTTCCTCCAGTTTGATCCATCAGGAAGTTTGACAATATAAAAACAAACCATTAATTCAAGGCTGATACTTGTATAGAGACCAGAAAGGTATTTTTATATGTTTTATTTGCTTTATATTTTGCTCCTCATTAGATGTAAGTCAACCCAAGCTCCAGCTGCCTCTTTCTGCGATGTCTACTACAACCACAGAGTCTACATCTTCTGCAACAACAGCTCAGACCTCAAGTCTTTCAGCGTCACAGGATTTCAATGCAAAACCTGGGGAATATCCCTTTAAGAGAGGTGAGGCAAACCAAAAAGTGCCACAAATTCAAACAAACAAGTCTTATTTTTATTTGTCAGTTCTTTCAAAATATTCATGAACTACTTTGTTTTCTTTACTTTTTTGTCTCCCTACATTAATTTAGTCCCAGTTCTGAAGACTCCAAGTCCCAGTTTAAAGAGAAGTGTGAGCTTTCCTCAGCCTGCAGGTAAAACATGAGCCTCTACGTCAACATTTAATACAGCCATTCCTTTTCTTTGTCTGACCTCCTTTGTCTCCCTCTGTAGAGAAACTTCTCCCCTCCAAGTCAATCATAAAGTCTGGTTTCTCGCCCAGCCTGGAGAAGTAAATCTTGACTATAAAGCATAATTCACCAAACATTGGAAGATAAACTCCAGCTTCATTTGAATGTTTTCTGCTGTTCATGAACAGGAAATCAAGCAAGTCAGCAAACGTTGAGTTTAAGACGGATGTGATGAAATCCCAAACTCTTCCCCGATCCAATGGTGCTCAGGCCAAACGAGCGCTCTTTGAGCGGATGAACTCAGAGCCCACAAAGTGAGTTCCTCACCACGTGATTGTCCTTACGTATTTACATAAGTTTGTGTTAATGAAGTTATTTCTCTCTTGAATAGAGCGAAGGACTCCAAACCTAAACTGAAGCGCTCTCAGAGTTTTGGGATGTCCAGTGCCAGTGGGATTAAACAGATTCTGTTGGAGTGGTGTCGCTCCAAGACCATCGGCTATCAGGTACAGGTTTTATGTTTCTCATAGTATTAGAAATTCTCTGGAAGCTTCTTTGTCCCATATGCATACTCCTTAACTAACAGCGCGATCAATAACAGCAGATAGCTCTCTCCAACTTGTCGTCAATGTGAAGAAACTGACTGGAATTCAGTGAAATTTTATCAAACATGATAAGTTTAATGCCCAAAAAGTCCCCAGATTTCAATAACAGTTGTTGTTGAAACACTTGTTCTCTCAGAACATCGATATCCAGAACTTCTCGTCCAGCTGGAGTGACGGGATGGCGTTCTGCGCTCTGGTTCACTCTTTCTTCCCCCTGGAGTTTGACTACAACGTGCTGAATCCTGCAAACCGCAGACAAAACCTCCAGCAGGCCTTCACCACCGCAGAGTAAGCTGGACTCAAGAACATTGATTAAGACAGCGAATGAAGGCTACTGAGCTTAAATCAGAGGTTTAAATTTAAATTCTTAATCAAACTCCTGCATGAAAACCACACTGAGGAGTGTTTATGTGAATAGGTTTAACAGTCAAGAGTATCATTCTCTGTGGTAAATGTGAGATCAGAACGAGAATCATTTAATATGACAGAATTTCCAGACTCAGCTAAAATGAATACGAGCTGACGCCATGCTGGAAACAAAACTTTGTTGCATGGCAACAGTGAAGGAGGCTTCTAGGTTGCTGGATTCTGGAATGCTGTGGGGGGCCTTAAAGAGACAGTAGCTGGAATTAAACGCTCAGACAGAGGCTGGAATAGGGTTTTCACAAAGATGCCAGTCCAAGAGAAATATTTTTTGAGCAGTAAACCATGTAAAGCTATTATAAGATAAAACACGATTTAAAAGTACTCTGGCTCCACCAATCATTTATGTAATCACAAAGTGTATGTCAGAAACAATGGACCACATTGGGGTAATCCAAATGATAAGCTTCTTGGTGCACATCTCATTTATCGTAACAGTTTGTTCGTCGTCTTTTTCAGGCAGCAGGCCGACTGTCTCCGTCTGATCGAGGTGGAGGACATGCTGGAGATGGGGGACAAGCCAGACCCCATGTGTGTGTTCACATACGTCCAGTCTCTCTACAACCACCTGAAGAAGTTTGAGTAACTCTGTATCAGAGTAGATCACAAGCCTTAGATGTTACTAAGCTCAGTGTCTCATCAGAGCTGTTCTGCAGATCAATAACACACCAATGTTTAGGGAGCGCACTGACAGAAACCACTGCTGGTAGATCAGTTGATTTGTTTTATACTGTATGAGTGTGCCGACCTGTTTTCTGCAGAAACTGATTCTTACAGTACAGTTTGTGTTACAGAGAGAAGTTGTCTTTGTGTAGTTCTCAGAATCAGTTGTAGAGAAAAGGAGATAAATATCGTCTCTGCTTTGAACAATGAGTTTGTGAGACCTGTTGTTGATCAATCAGTGATTGGAATCAGCAATGTTAAAAAAGTTATGAACCTGTGCAATTATAATCTGGAATAATGCCTGAATTAAGTTCTGAAACATGAAAAAAATAAAGCACTTTTCTTATAGTTTTTTTTCTTTTTTTTATCACAGTGTGACTGTTTTTAAATTACACATGGTAGAAAAATGAGATTTAAATCCTTTGAACAATTATACTCGTAAAGGTATGCTTGGTTTCATGTCTTTTTTGTTATCAAGGCTGAATTTTGGACAGTGGGACAGTAACATTCAGAGAATATGCTTAGTCTAACCACCAAATCATTCACTTTTTCTAAAGTTAATCATATCTAAAGATTTTTTTTTTCTTTTTATTTGGTCTTTTTAAGTTTGTTGTGTCTCTCTGTGTGCTAATTTGAGTCTATTTTTGGTAGTTTAGTGCCCAGTCATGTTCACTAATAAACCTGCAAACATAAGGATAGAAAGACATATTCTATATGGGTAATTCTTGAGAAATTCATGATAATATGAATTGATTTCATGTCCAGGCACACTCCAAGCAAAGTTCAAATAGGTGTCTAGTTCTATTTCTATTTATTTATTAACATTCAATGTGCTCCAAGTAAGAGAAATCCATAGGGTAATTTCAAATTGGTATTAAATATAAGCTCTGATTCTCAAACTTGTCAAACCAGGTCTCTGTAACATCTGCAGGATGTTGCCATCATGTGGTAGAGTAAGTGTAGTGCACAAAGGCTTAAACATGGTTTGAAATACACAGCATTTCTTTATCTTCAGTAATATCAATTTACTCCCTCTTTAACATACAGCAATGTTTACATGCAAAAAGTCAGCCAAGAAGTGAAAAGCCCTTTGGGATAAAATTATAACATTTCACTTGGCTGTCACATAACGACAAAAAAAACAAAACTTTTTTTTCTTTAACTAAAAGCTAAAAGTTAATTAGATTGATAAAGTTTTCTGATTTTAAAGGCTTGGTGTTTGAAATTTTTTGATTATTATGATCACAGTGGTCTTGTACAGGAAAAACAAACCACATTTCCCACCTATTCTTGCTGGGAACTATTGCTCAAAATTGCAGTACTTCCCTAATGAGATGTGTGCACTTCTTGCACACATCTCAGTCCACATTGGATTATAGAAGCAAATTTTTGCTAGTTGAATATATTTAAAATGAAAAACTAGATCTGCTTAGATTTTTCTTTTTTTCCCCAAATCAAGTTAAAATTTTAAGACAAAAAGTCAAATTGATGAGATAATAAGTCAAAATTTTGCCTTTATAATTCCAAAATTTTTAAGTTTTGTCTCATATTTTTGACATTTCATCTCCAAATTTCGACTTTTTATCTCAGAATTTTTATGGACTCAATAAAAAAAAAATCTCAATTTTGCCATGTTTTAATTTTTATTGTTTAAACTGATGGAAATGGACTTCCATATTACATCTGAACCTTCTGTCTTCCAATTTTGTTAGATGAATTAATGACCAATGCATTTTTTTAAAAAGAGATTTCTTAATGAGAATAATAAAGTTTTGTGGTAGTGCTCATATAGAGCAAGTAAAATCTAAAAGAACTTCAGATTGCTTTGCTTTGGTTTCAGGGGAACAATACTAGACTTAAAACAGGTATTTTATGTAAACTTAGTCAGTCAAGGCAAGGTGACATGCTTGTCTGATAATTGAAATCTGGCATCTGTTTACATTATTAAGACTTATAGACTCATTATTTGGCATTTTGGGTTTATCCTATTGACAAAAAAAAATAAAGCAAAAACAAACCCTTTCAATTTAGCACGTGAATAAGCAATAAAGCAGCATTAAAAATTCTTTATTATTCTCATAAAAAGAAATATTCAAATGTAAAAAAAAAAAAAAAAACTTGAATGAAACTCCTCTTCATGTGTAAAGTGGTCTGGAATATTCCTGTGGACGCATGAACTCACGGTCCGTGAACGCAGCGCTTCCCATTGACCAGGCTTCCCTTCCGGTAGATGAGGTCAACTTTTCCCCAGATCCGCCATTTCAGTCCCGGAGTTTCTTGTTGCACATTAGTTTGGATTTTTTGTTTTATTTTGTTGTTTTAACACTCACACAGTTTTTGTGTTAAATCCCGTGACTCTGCAGAAGCCAAATTAACCTCCACGCTTTTAAAATAACTCGTGGAAGTTTGTGAATTTGAAGTAATAAACATTTTTCGGGGCAGCGTTAGTGTACTAAAGTTTTTGTATGAGTTGCGGATAGGGAGAGGCGAAGGGGAAAGGCCTCAAGCCTCAGGCAGGATCTCGTAGCCATGGCCGGTAATTTTGATGCCGAAGACCGTGGGAGCTGGTACTGGGGGAGGCTGGGTCGTCAGGAAGCGGTTTCTCTCTTACAGGGACAGAGACATGGTGTTTTTCTGGTCAGAGACTCAATAACCAGCCCTGGAGACTACGTGCTTTCTGTGTCAGAAAACTCCAAAGTGTCCCACTATATCATCAACAGTATCAGCAACAACCGGCAGTCTGGTACAGGTAATGATTCATTACTTATCTTACAGCTTAGAGCCTCATTAAATCCTTATATATCATCTCATGATAACTTCAATATCCTCATTTTGATTATGGATCTTAGGGAGTTAGCACCGTTACGTTACACTCCTCCCAACTGACGCCAAACCCCATTTAAATAAGTAGTAATTTTACAGTTAGTCCATTTACCTACCAATAAATCTCACATTTATCAAAGAGTGTCTCATTAATCTGTGTTTATAAGTGTTACCCTTTAATTCGGTGTAGATATCATCGGAAAATATTGATTCTCTGGGACAATAAATGTAAATTTTGATGTGGTTTACACTGATTGCTACCACCCATTTAGCGTTAGCTTAGCCACCTAGCCTGACTACCGTTGAGAAGATAGTTTTTTTTTATCATATTACGAATTTAACAAACACAATACATTTTGTACAATAGAGGTGTTTAGATTAAAAAAAAAAAAACCATCATGAATATTTCTAGAGAAACAGGGCTTTGACTAAACGAATTCACTTCATAGACTCAAAAGATTGTTAATCAAATTGCCCAGTTAACTTTTAACACTTATACAGACCGCATTTTTTTTTTTTTTTTTTAATAATAATTTATTCTTAAAACCCCTATCCAGCCTCTTGGATATACTGCAAAATACCCCAAAATACTCACAGATTACGAAGTAGCTTCATAACCAACACATTTATTTAAAACACTCCTTTTCTATTTGAAGTTGACATTTTCTATAAGATAAACAAGAATAATGTATAGAAGCTGATATCCCCTAGTTAGAAGTGTCAAAATGAAATAGTTTTGTTGGAATTTTTTATAAGGGGATAAAAATCAAATTTTAACTCTCAATTTTGACTTATAATCACATATTTTATCTTTTTTACGTAATTATCTGACAATTTTGGAGTTTTATCTAAAAAATTTGACTTGTATCTCAGATTTTTGACTTTTATATCTATAAATCTTGACTTTTTTTTCCTCAAAATTTTGACTATTTGTCTTATAATGTTGACTACAGGCATTTTTAAAAAAAAAAAAATGGTAGAAAAAGGCGTCTGCCAGTTTAGTACTTAGCTATACACATCAATAGTTTATAGAACAAGCTGAGAAAAGTCAAGACATTTTGGACACTCAGAGATAATTTTTTGACTGACAAGGAGGACACGTCTGGGCAAAAGAGGACGTTTGGTTCCTCTATATTAGCAAAAGTTCAATCTTTCATACCTTCATTTCACATTCATGTCAGGTTACAAATTATTAGGAAATTAACTTTTCATATGTATTTTGAATATCAATTTATGACTCAAAATGCAATTCTGAAAACTATTCTGAGTAAATTTAAGCCTTTTTATACTGTGATAAATTCAGATTTACAGAGTGCACATTCATTATCAATCATGCTGTTCAAAGTGTACTTTGTTGGTGCTGGGGACTCAGGAGAGTTTAGTACGTCGACTTCTAAATCTTGCACAAAATCCCTCCATAATTCCATGTAGTGTACCCACTTTTTCTGTATGAAGAAATAAGCAGAAGTGTATAGCAGTGAGAATGAATTCCATGACTAGACATATACAGGACTGTGTGGTATGAAATGAGGGGTAAGTACAGCGCAGTGATTGCATAACTATGTATTTGTGAATGAGCCACATAATGGTCAGTGTTCTGCTTTTTAGGCACAGTTGGAGGAGTTTTGTTGGATAGGAGCATCCTGCATTCATGCATTTATCTGTTCAGAGGGAGGGCTGTGTAGGAGCTGGACGGTGGTGTTGGGGTGGGCTTGGCTGCTGCTACTGCTGCTGCAGGATTTGAATGGAAATGGGCAGGCTGGTCTGTCACTACTGGGGGATGACTGGTCGGATTGGCGTTCCAGGAATGTCTGTGATCCTGGTCTGTTGCACATACATAGGCCTGCTGCTTACAGGTCTGCTGATGGGACTGGAGCTCTCTGTTCTCTCTTGAGTTTCATTGAATTAATCTAGATTCTGCTTTAAACATGAAAAAATGTATTTAAAAAATGACATTTTGACAACTTGTCCTGGTCTGTCAAAGTACATGAAAGTAATTCAGCAAATCATGACTCGAAAGTATTTTTTGGAATGACACCAATGAGAGGAAGCAGTGCCCACGTCTTTGGATGGTTTGTAGACAAGAATGTAGCAGCGTGTTGTTTCTGCCTGCCCAAATCAGGATAATCACCGTTATTGTCCCACATCAAATATAAATGCATAAGATGCAGGTCACAGGCACTCCATTTTTTAGATATATTTGGATACAATTAGATGACTCTATTGCCAAGATGTGTTAACCAATAGAAATGTGTGTGTATTGTATTGGAGTTGATGTTTATGCTTATTTCTGTTGTGTTTTAACTTGAGCAAATTATCAAAATCTCCTACTTCCTCTCCCAGGTTCAGCTCCCCCCAGGTTTAGGATCGGAGACCAGGAGTTTGAGGCTCTTCCTTCTCTGCTAGAGTTTTATAAGATCCACTACCTGGACACCACCACACTAATAGAGCCCATAAACAAGGCCAGGCACTCGGGGTTCATCAGCACCTCTGCTGGCGCCCCACAGCAGCCTGAGGAGGCAGAATTCGTACGGGCGCTCTTTGACTTCGCGGGGAACGACGAGGAGGATCTCCCGTTCCGCAGGGGGGACATCCTGAGGGTGCTGGAGAAGCCCGAGGAGCAGTGGTGGAACGCTGCAAACCAGGAAGGCCGGGCAGGGATGATTCCCGTCCCTTATGTGGAGAAGTACCGGCCTGCTTCACCCACTGCGACTGGCCTTAGTCCCCCTGTCGCTGGGACTGGACAAGGGGGGCTTGTTGGAGGGGTAACAGGCAGCACAGATGGACCGGGGGCCCCACAGGGTAACCCTCTGGCAGATCCAGGCCAGTATGCTCAGCCTGTGGTCAACGCTCAGCTGCCTAACCTACAGAACGGGCCCGTCTACGCCCGAGCCATTCAGAAAAGGGTGCCCAACGCTTACGACAAGACGGCGCTCGCACTCGAGGTAGTTACACACTCACTGTTTTTTCTCTCCATTCACTGTTGAACTCTTTGAGCTTCTGTCTTTGTTTCTTTTTCTGTACCCTGCCTCAGCGATGACAGTGTAGATTGTCCCGACTATTAATGGCTTACTCATGCATGTGGGAATACACACAAAGTATCTTTAGAAATGCAAGCTGACACATGAAGACACTCACAGCGGGGTTGGCTCTATAGACAGACACAGATCCTTTACAGTGGCCTCTCTTTATCTACACATTGAGGTCTATTGAATTAAAATATTCATTACCACTGGAGCCCAGTGGAACAAGGCTCGCTGTTTGTTGTTTGATTGGATCGGCGGAACAAACAGTGTCTGCTTGGATTAGTAGATAAAATGCAAACATTGTTAGATGTTGTACAGAATGTTTGACATCAGCTGATTTGTTCAGGGGCATTTTCGGACCAGACTCTTGAGGGGGGACTCCTCCTAAAGCAGTAATTCACCTTTTCGAGCTCAGGGCCCACTTTTAAGTCTCAGAAATATTTGCAGCCTGCCCTGTAACAATAACCCAAAATGTAACGACTCGCAACGAAAGAAAAAAATGTAATTTAACCTGAAATGTGATAACTGGTCAAGGTAACAGAAGGGTCTGAAATGTAATTAAAAATAATGTAATAAACCTAAAATGTAATAACTGGTCAATAAGGCAACAGAAGCTGAAATGAGAACATGACAACTTATGCTTTTGTTACACTTTGGGTTTTATTACATTTCAGGCAGTTGTTACATTTGGTTTCATTATTACATATTGGGCTCTAACGTGCCTTCGTAAAGGACTTTTATATGAACAATTGAACATTTTCAATAACTCTTAATACGTTTCTCCATAAGTTTTAGGGTTTTAAAACATTATTCTGTATATTTGTATCCTTATATAATAAACCCCACCACTATCACGACCACCACCCACACACTCTCACAAAAATAATACTATTTTGGAAATCATCAGGCGGCCCACTTGCAATACCTTCGCGGCCCACGGGTTGGGAATCGGTGCTCCAAAGAATCACCCGTTTGGGGACTATCATGACGAAACTTGTGTTAATGACTCCAGAAAAAAAAAATCCTGCAAAGTTGAGGTGAGCTGGTGTTAACCTAACCTCTACCCCCCTGAATGCTCTACCTCAGTCTGTCCCTGTGGGTCTTGAGAAAGGCTCATCTGGAAAATTTCAACACCCTGTTGTCTGGAAATTTCCGTGCTCAAGAAGGCTAAACACAGGGTTTCCCTTAAAGGTTAAATGTTCTGTGTTTATATCCCATATATGTCGCAGCCACAGGGGGCAGGCTGGGGTCAAGTGGCATGAAGAGGGAAGTAAAACCAATCCCTGTTTCTTTATTGTAAGAGGAATGGGGCGTAAACTGCTCCACAATGTAATTAGTTTCGAAATGTCTTTTGTCATATGTGTTGTTAAGCTTTTGCTCATCTGAAAACAACAGGTTCATGGTAGGTAAGTTTGTTTCAGAAGTAACAGACTCTTCATGGAGACCATTTGCACCCAACCTGGAGTTATTAGAGAAGATTTTTGATACGTTGTAGCCTTTTTCCACGATGCCAGTTCCAGAATACTACTACTACTTCAGAATCAGGCTTCGTTCGGTGTTTTCACCACCAAAGAACTGGCCTGCAGACGTCAGAAACAGTTTACAGTCATGCTTCTGACACAGAGCAGACTCGATGACATAACACTCTTTACAAACCTCCTCTTCTCCTCCTGCTGCTGTCATATAAAGGAAGGTCACAATATATTTGTTTAGCCTGCTAAGTAAGCACAGAGAGAAGTCATGATTTAGAGAGCTGTCACTATAGATAAGGAGCCTTTATTATTTGCTCATTTAACGTGAGCTGAGTTGTTCAAATTTTAATCTTGTATTTAAAGTTGGCTGAAAAAC
Organism: Thalassoma bifasciatum; assembly: GCA_008086565.1. Lineage (NCBI taxonomy): Eukaryota > Metazoa > Chordata > Actinopteri > Labriformes > Labridae > Thalassoma > Thalassoma bifasciatum. The sequence continues at coordinate 139,413 of RPOG01000807.1, forward strand.
AGTTTAAGATGTGGAATTAAATGCATCTTCAAGCTGATGTGCATCTTTTTTGTCCATTTGTTCAGCAATAGTTCTGGTGTTTTGACCTGTTTTTAGTATATTTTTCTTGATTGCTACCATACAGCAATTCCACACAGTTACGCTGCCATCGAGCTGAACAATAGCGACCACAAATAGCTACAGAGACAGTGACAAAGCTGCATTGACGTCAGAAATAGGAAGCAGTTAAATGTTTGCAACTTTGAACTGGGGTGGGAATCAAGAACTAATTCCTGTTCAGAACCAATCAGCAACGGTTCCATTGATATCATTGGTCTTTATTCTCAACTATTCCCTTATTCATTCTTGACATTACGCTGAAGCAGACGGACCATACGTTGACTATTCAGCCCCAGCTAGCTTAGCTTAGCACATGAATAACAGTTCCTGAAGAAATCAGGACACACAGAAATGTACATTACTCTCTCACGACATATGTTCAAATGTCATGTCACACTGTTCAAATGATCACCAAAGTCTTTTTATTATTATTATTATTATTATTATTATTATTATTATTATGATCTTTGCCTAAACTATTTGCCAGCCACCTATGGTAAAATCAGCTACTTCCTCAGTTGATCAGATCCTGTGATTTTACCCCTGTATAATAATGGACTATGTAAAAGGAGGAAGAGAGGAGAGAATGGATTTTTTTTTTTTAATATTGGGGGTGTTGAAGACACTAGGGGTGCTAGGACCAATATTTTCGTCAGTAATCCATGTAAAAGTGTAATATGGCACCTTTGAAAATAATTATAAAACCCCCCCTTTAATTATTTCCTGCCACTTAAAGTCAAATGGGATATTTTTGCGCCTGTTAAAGCCTTTGGAAATATTTGTAAATGTGGACAGCCATGTACTTCAGATATCAGTCAAACTGGGATGTCTCTTTGATGGTTTCCTGTCCTGGGAAAGTAAAGAAGAAGATGGGTCAGTCGATATGTGAGCTTAATGGAGTATTTTCCAGCCATCAAGCTCATATTGATGCTTCAACTTGCTTTAACTGATGACCACACAGCAGAGTGAATACCATCTGCCTGCATTTACATGTTTCTGTATTTTGTTGTTTGGCAGGTTGGAGACAAAGTGAAAGTGACCAAGATTAACGTGAACGGCCAGTGGGAGGGTGAGTGCAAGGGCAAGAGAGGCCACTTCCCCTTCACTCACGTCCGACTGTTGGAACAGCACCACGGGGATGATGAGAGCTGAGAAATGCACATCCCTTTCTCTTTTTCTGTTTTTTTTTAAGCTCAAAAAGGAAAAGATTTAAAGAAGCACACAGTGTATGGACCTATAAAGCAGTCAGACACTCCTGAAAATGAAAAGACATGTTGGATGATTCTGAAGAGTTTACACTAAAGTCAGACTGATATCGGTTTGCCTTTATTAACTAGAAAAGCACAGTGCCTCTACTGGTCTCCTCCACTTCAGCCGCCAAAAAGTCATTTAATGTTTTTTTTTCCCCTGATAAATAACATTTCCAAGTTTAAATTAATGAATGCTCTTCTCCAAAGTCTTGTAAATCTGTTGTGTAGAGGCTGAATTGTCTCACAGTTGAGAGAAACATGTAACACAATCTTTCAAGACTAGAAAGGAGTTTTATTCATTTGCTTATTACTTGATGCAGCTTTACACAAAACCTTTTAGCTTCGTTGAATGAGCAAACTTGCCCAGCTCTTGCGCAGTAGTTGTGTTTAAGCTTAACACAGGTTATTTTGATATTAGAACTCAATTTATCATGTAATCAGAGCTAAAGTATGATGAAGTCAAGCTCACTGTGGGCACAAAACGAAGCAAACTACTGGTGTTGAAGCAGCTTCTGGGGCACTAAGCTGTTCTGACCTTCAAAGAGCCCTAAAAGAAAGTTTAATATCATGAAAGGCTTTTGAAAAGGAATGAAATTTTCAATAAAGGTCTTTGTCAAATGTCCGTTTCAAAACCAAAACCAGCAGTATTTGGCACCGATATCAGTCCATCTGTAGTTTACATGCCTCCAGCCCAGTATTGAAGTCTGTTCTACACACACAGGACAGAGTCTGGTCTTCCCTTCCAGTGGTATCTGTGTATCACCACCCACTCCTCTTCATTCATACACAGACGGGAAAAAATCGATTACAGACAGGAGACAAAACACTCGGCTTCTCTCCCAGAATCATGACTCAGTGAGTTTTTGTAGAGCCAGACTGTGAAGCTCGGAGTGAAAACAAGCAAAGACTCCGTCTGCTGGAGAAAGACTGTTCCTCCTCCTCAGAAATGAATCCACCGACTTACTACACCCCACACTACAAACCCTGTCCTCTTTTTTTGTACTAAAAGTGGAAAATACTATCGAATTGACTTTATATATATACACACCTTACATGCTAGAATATCCTCTCCTTTATATTTTTTTCCCCTTTTTCTTACCAGAGACTGTACACCTGTTATGTATTCCTCTTCAAACACATTCAGCAGCAGATACAACATTCATGTACAGAGGAAGACAAAGATCCCCGCGGCTGTTTTTAGAAGAGGAGAAAGGTGGAGATGATTTTATTTTTGGCATCCAGCAGGTTATTTATGACACTTTGATCTGGAGATGTTTTCAAGATCAGATCTGCCCTGGAACTCGAGTGAGATTTCGTTTCACAGGTATGACAGGTAGAACCAATGTTGTGTAATTTCCTGTGTGACTATGACGCCCTGGTTTGCTGAAGCTTTATCGTTTCCTATCAGCTTTTTTTTTTTTTTTTTTTTACACAGTTTTGAATCTGTCATTTCTCACAGAGCTTTTATTATTGCACAAGCCTACTGAACAATGAGATGAGCATCGTTAACATAATTTCACTTACAAAGCCCTTCTAGTGATAATAGATAGTAGATAGATTACAGTGCCAGTTAAGAGCCTCAGATGAATCTTTTTGTTCCTGAGCAAACGAAGCACACAGCTGCCTAAAACCTCATTTTCACTCCTTCTCATACAAAACTTTTTAGAGATGCACTGATGTAGCATAAATATTGGCTGATATCAGCACTTTTGATGACTCCTAGCTGATTTGGCAGTATGCTAAGAACACGTGTCAGTAGCCAGTTAATCTGTTGTGTCAGTTCAATACCAGCATGCTAACACGCTCTCCTGCTGACTCCTAGAAGAAGTTTTTCTTTGAGTTTAACACCTCACCTGTTCGAAAAACTCTGACACACAGGTGTGAGATTTTTTTTCCTCACTGGTTAAGCAAGTGAGGAAATGTCACCGTAGATCTTCAACAGTAAGTTAAAAAAAGCTGATAATTGATTTTATTTTTTATATGTACTGTTATCAGCCCTGATTTTTCCAATTGGTGCATCTCTGCAGAGTTTATACAGATTTATTTTCATAGTAAATATTGTTTTATACTTTGCACCGTAGGTCCTCATTCCATAAATTTTCATTAACATTACAACAATAACATTTTTTCCCTCTAGATATGACTTTTGATAAGTTCCTTCAACAAGTAAGCTCACTCTTTGAGTTTTGCATTCCTGGGCTGAATACCACTCACCAATATTTTATTATCACTATTGCTATTCTGTTAACGAAATGTACAACTCTTATTTGCATCAGTTTTTTCACAATGAGGAAGAGTGATGCGTGTTTCTATCCAAGCTTCCCTTGTCCAAAAAAGATGAGTCTTTGTAGGAATGTAAAGGCTTAAAATTAAAGTTCTGATCAGTCATGAAGACACAGCAAAACACTTTCAACCATTCATGCATTTATTTCTCTGCTTTCTGATGTATATGTGATACATTTTCACACCCTCCCGACATCATGTACAATATTTATGACAAAGAAAGTTTGCTTTGAAGGTGTACATCTTGCACAGACATTGCAGCTGAAACAGACTAATTTGGAGTAACATTTTTGAGTATTTGCTAATTGATTCCCATTTGGACAATTAAACCCAAGCAGGAAAATTTCCCAGCACTAGTCAAAGAAATGGAAAAAAAAGTGTTTGACTTATGTTGTTTTTTTCTTTAAAATTACCAACTAATGCAGATGTTTTTTTCACCAACATTCAAGGGCAAATTACGGTTTGACTTTTGAACCTCTTCTGTTTTAACAAGCTTATAAAACAGTTATCGTAAAAAGTGTTCCAACATTAAGATTGCATTCATTATAGCCATGCTACCATTTAATGTAACCTGAGTTTAAGAAGTGTTTACAGTGAAAAATTCCCATATTTCCTTCCCAAATTGAGGGGTTATTTTTGTATGCAACTTAAGGACCATATTTGTGTCACTTTGATACCTTTAACAAGGAAATTGAGCCAAGTTTATTTGTTAAATAAAGCTTTGTGTGTATCAAAAAACACTTAAGACTGATGTAAGTCTCCATTACTAGTTTGTAAGTTGAAAGTATAACATATATTTGTAATCGTAACACATGCCAGTCATTGAATAAAGTGGTTCAACTAGCATCATATAACTACATAAGTTGTAACTACTTTAGTGGTTATGTAGAGCTTAATAAAGTAAATAGCAGAGCTGCAGATTTGATTATTTTCATTGTGCTGACGATTTAAAAAATGCAGTGCCAAAAAAATACAGCCCTGGATCACTTGGTTTTCTTAAATCAAACAAGCCCTGAAACCCAAACACGACTTTTTCCATCAAATATGACAGAAACTAAGTGTATTTTCTAATCTATGAACTTAATATGAAAATGTTTGAAGCTCTTTATTCATTTTGAGACTCGTTAAATCAGTTAATTGTGAGCTGTGGTGCTGCAATTTGTGTAAGTCATTTTTTGTGAAGCAGAATGTCTTTAAAAATCTGAAATAAGCTGTTTGATATGTCGAAAAACATCAACTCAAAATGATCTTTTGTATTTCAACAAATGATGCAGAAACACCCTAAAAAAAAAATCTACTGTTTTGTAAGTAATCCGTATCAAATGTGATCCTAAAGAAAATGTTACAACAATGGATGTTCTCTGAAAGAAAAGAAGTAATCGTGTTTCTTGTCTATTTACCCTGCTTGGCATTTATGTAAAGTGTTTTCAAATGCACTGTGCTGATTTGTTTTTAACTATTCTCATTTCAAAGACATGAGACATGATGAGTTATAACTGTAGCTCAGCTGTATCACATCAGCTAACGACCAATGAATCCTTCTGTTATGATGCCACTAATGATGCTAAGATGTGCACCTTATCTCCTCTACAGCTCATTTTAACTTCCATGTTTTCTTTTATCTTTGCCTTTGTGCCATTTTTACCACTTCCAGGAGCACCAGATCAAGCCAAAATAGGATTTTTGAAAGAGAGATTGTACAATGTGTCAAAGCTCTATTAAAGCATATTATTTTGAAGTTGAAACTTTCTGTTTTTTTATTTTCTGAAGCATGTAATGTGTTAATAATATACCTGGTCAATAAAAGTATACCTAATTGTCAGTTTGGGCCTGACTTTGCTGTCTTCATGTGGAAGTATTGCTGAATTGCACTTTATATTTGCAATATGCTGATGTTGCATTTCACCCTAGTCTTGTACATGAGTGAGTGCAGCTCTTTCACATCCAGACTCTTGTGCTGCTAGAGAAAAATGTAGTACTTTGAAGTACAACAGAGCCTTAGTTTCAATTCATTCTTTGTTCAGGATGTTGACAGTCAGTGGATAGGTTTAAATTTACCTTTTCATAGCAGTGTAACATTTAGGATGAGGTACATTTTATGGCCAGGGTTAAAATTCGAGAAGACTGATGAAATATGTCCCAAAGAGAGAGAAAAATGCTCTCTGATATTAAAGTGTGCATCCAACAGATGGATTGTCAAGGAAGTAGTTTCAAAAGCAAATATGATGGGTTTTTTTATTTTTTGGTAATCTGAAAAAAATGATCAACCCTCCTGTTGTCTTTAGACCAGTTTGACCAGATCTCAGCAGTTGTTTTGTTATAACTTTGGTTTTCTTTCTTATAACTGATAGCAAATTACATGGATGGTTCCATGTTCTGCTACTTACATTTAAAATTAGTTATGACTTTTATTGTTAAATTATGTATGTTTTATATAAATGTACAGCACTCTTGGACAGAAAATGGATCCGTTAACAGTCAGCAGCAGTCACAAAAACTACAGTACTTTGACTGTTAAAGAATTCTCTTTAACTTATACCTTATTGTTTCTGGACTACCTGTGATGTGTTTGAGCCCTTGGATGGTGACATTTTTCCTCATGACTTCAATTTTTAGTCTAAAAACTCTGACTTTTTATCTCAAAATTTTGACATCTCAAATTGTTCATCTTTTCACTTGAAATTTTGACTTTTTTCCCTCATGATTTCAACTTTTTATCTCTAAAATCTGAGGTAATTTGTAATATCTTTTTTTTTGGTCCCAAAATTTAGACCTAATAACCCTGCTACAAAAACCAGAATGGACCAGCATGAGTTTTATGCTGGTGCATGCTGGTTTTTGTGGCAGGGAGGGGCCAAAAAAAGTCTTTTAAAAAAGCTATGTTTTCATGTTTTTTTATTTTAAATGGTGGAAATGGGCTTCTATGGATGAAGGTTTCGTACCGGCAAGAATTTAACACTACTTTCACCCCTGCTGAAATACCTGTCTGTGATAACACATCAACATGTGCACCTTGGATAATAACCTTAGTGCAAAAAAAAATAAATAAAAAAAATAAAAAAAATCAGAATTTTAGCAGTTTTATTTTCCTCATAGATACGGTATACTTTTATGTGAACAAGGTCTTTCATACCATACATTACAAAAGTAATTGCAAAATACATGTAAATATGTTGGAAACATCACAACTTCACAAAAATGGAGGAAAAAATTGGACATTTTTCACCCTGTATTTCATAAATAGTCAGAACAGGTTGTGCAGAATAAACTGAAGACAACAGGAGGGTTAATTCAACTGAATAAGATGACTACACAGATAGCAGATATATATTGCAGAAGTTACTTGATGGAGTATTTTATGGCAATCTCAGAGAGTGGTTTATTTCTGGACTTGGCACGAGCGTGTAGGCGTGGATGAAGCTGCTGCCTGCGTGGGTTTCCCGGATGGAACAGCGACGCCATCTTTACGCCAGAGCTGCCGGTGGGTCTCGGGTTCAGCGGAGCGACAGTTTCTGATCCACCGAACAGGAATCAGCCCGATATCCTTTCCCCTTTCCTTCCACCGGGACGCCAGGAGCAGTCCCCACACTCGAGCACCATGACGGACAGAGAGGACCTAGTTTACCAGGCGAAGCTCACCGAACAAGCGGAGAGATATGACGGTAAGGCTCCGGTCGCTGCTGCCCCTTTTTCTCCGCGTCTCTGTCTCTGCGCAGGGGGCTTAAAGACTCAGGTAGAAACGGTTCACATGGATCTGCTGGGCGAGACACAAAATGGCGGAGATTTCTCCAACAGAATGAAACAGTAACCGCTCAACTAACCGGTTTAACCCCCTAATTAACAACCTTCTACTGCATGAAGAGCCTGTATTGACCCGTGATCTAGAGGTAGTTAACATTTAGCTTACGTTAGTTATCCAACTACAGCTTTAGCCTTTCTTCGGCCACGACACGCGTCACGCCAAACTATTGAGAATTACACTGGTGTAGTCCTACTTCTTATTCTGTCAGCATTGCGTACATGCACATCTAAATCCGCCCCAAAACGATAATAATATCAACCACGTTATACACATGATGAATATCAATGGAAAATACAACTGTAATACTATGATCTTTTTTTTTTACACACACATTTTTTTATTACATACACATCATATTTCCTAGAACACTACTACTCTACCAAAGAAAATCCTGTTTTAACTGTAACTGATGGATCATGAATCATGATTGTGAATATAATGTAGAGGGAGGGAGACGGTTGCTGATGGGCGATCGACATTAATTTAAGCTGGAGAGAGAAAGAGAGAGAGTGGCGCATTGTACAGTTGTTATTCGTTTACTTTAACAAAGTTGAGTCGTGTCTTTCACTGTAACCCCATTTATTCCACAAACTGAACCCTCTGTTCAACATAAATCCATTGTTACTCGAGCAAAGCAACGTATCAAACCTGCAACGAGGTGACTAGCAGGGGCGTGTCCGGACTTTTTAGACTGGGGTGCCCCGGCCCATTTACGAAGCAATGGGCATGAATAATGTGAGCCCACACTCATATAATATAATTTATATTCACTTTTTTATGCTTAAAAATTACAATCTCTTCACATAGTTATACTACGACAAAAAATAATTTAATGCTCCCTTATGTTAGCCGTTATTTTTTCTACCCTCTGCTTGTTTGTCGATTCATTCCTCCTATGTGTACAGTATATATTTCTTAAAAGCCCGTTTTAGCTTTTCTCACAATATTTTGTTGTCGTTAAGCACAACACTGCTCCGAGCTAAGTTTTTAAGTCCAGATAAATGGGCTAATAATGGGTACTATTCACATTTGAACCTATTCGGTATCGGTGCCTGGTACCTGGGCATACCGGTACATAACGGCACCAATTTTTGGTACCTTTGTGTGTGCTTATGTGGTAATAAGTGTGAATCTTTTTAATAATACAACTTTGAAATATTTCAATTTAACATAATTATTTCTCAATACATAAACTTAATTTAGTATATCAAAACAACATCTGACTGTTTGTACTGTAATATCACCATTTCACAAACAAGAGGAAAACCCTCAACTAAACTTAACCACAACTTGATAAATTAACTACAACTATGCATTGATTTTACTTAATAACACACAAATTAAAACCCAGCTCTGCACACTTCTTGTCATGTCTGGCATGGAAAATCACCTTCTCTCCCACCCTCTCACAGTCAGGATGTGTTTAGGTACTGAAACATGGTACCATTTGATTTCACATGATTGGTTATTCTGTACTACTGACCAGATATGGTCAGTACCCACCCCTAACCTGGGCTTTGATACTGAGAATGATGCTTTGGCATCTTTAGACTCTTCCTACTTTGTAAACCAAAATGCTACGCTGCTTCAGTTATCTTCCATCTCTCTATTTAGGCTCTACTGAGCAGAAATGAAATAATTCATGTCATAATAACTGGTGTATGTCATAGACACCATGGCTTTGTGATGGATGAGCCAATATTGCAACCTGCAGTGATCATTATCAGCTTGAATATTGAATGGTAAGTCGTGTATTCGAGCACCAACAAATCTGTCAAGTATTATCAAGATTAATTGCTTTGTATCTAAGCTGTCAATGAATTTGATGAATAAAAGAATCACTGTCAATCCAGCTACCAAATCCTACAGTCATGTCAGAACATATCTGTATTGTCAGTACAAAACTAAGCATTTATTTTACATTGTAGAAAATGGGAAGAACATTGAAAACCACAAGATTCTGTATTTGAAAGACGAAAAACAGCATATTTGACATTTTTTCCCCCAAATAATGTTTTAAAAAGTTTGCTCTCTGTGATTATTGGCTAATTGTTGTATCCCAACAATTAGCCAATTGTGTACACAGCTGCTCGTAACATCCTTAATTACGCAACATGTCAGAGCAAGACACTGACCAAACATGGCATAAGCATCAATTTATGCCCATATAACACATGGGCTGTGTACACAGGGAGGCTGATGGTGGAATACCAGGGAACAATATCTGTAATAGGAAAAACAAACTGTAGAAGAGAGGATCTGAAGCCAAGTTTTAATATCAGGGTGATTTATCTCTCAGCACAAAGTCATTTAACTGGAGCTGCCTTTTCTGCCTTTGTTAGAGCAACACACCCCGCAAAACTGGATAATGGATGTGCCAAAGAGATGTGACTCACCAGTATCTTTTATTGGTCCGTAGTTTTATTCTCAGTGATGATTAGTGATGATTATGCTTTAGAAAATGATAAATATGAAGGACTACTTTCGATTTTGTCTGCAGCCTCTGCTCTTATTAATGTCACAATAAAGTAACAACAGCATGTTAGTATGACTCCTAACACGCAGGGTTCTCACTTCTCTTCTTCTGTCTGGCTAAATAATTGTTGAATAGTTGTTGCTCATTAACTGATCTTCAGCATTACATGGTTATAAAGTCTCAGAGAGCTGGATGAGCCACAATCCTCAGTGTCCACTGCGCACTCCTGTTGACGTTTTGGCCTTGCTGCATCCGAGAGCATCTGTGTCACCTAGTTATGAAGCGTGCATAACTCCTCATTCTGCTCTTTTCTGCACACAGTACATCTGGTCTGTTATAAGACTGATGAGTCTCTGCATCGGCCAATCAAGTAGGTTCATATTTGAAGCAGGTTTCTGTGCGGAAAAGCTGGTCTTACATGATGAATTCAGCAATAAAAGATGACATGTTTTGCCTTCTTCCTTTATTATTTGTCTCCCCATCCCATCAAATCTACCTCCTCTAGTGCTGTTTTGTCTGCTTTGTAGTGATTTAGTTTGGTGGCATAAGTAGGTTGCTGCCATCCCCACACTCAAACATGCTTTTTCCATTTGCAAAAAAATAAGCCCTTGACAGAAAAGCGAGCTATCTCAGAATGACATTTCAGAACTGGGTTGAGCTGGAAATGTTTGGAGAAAATTTTACCACTACTACTGATAACAAGCACCAGCTTGCTCATCTTGTGCAGATAAATAAATAGTGTCTGCAAAAATCAAGAATAACAACAGCTCTAGGGATGGGCAACTAATTGCAAATTAGATTAAATCATAAGAGATTGTTTCATGTTGCACACATTTGTTAAGAAATGCAGGTTTTGTGTGCACAGTTTTGCCAGAATATTCCAGAAATTGTCAGATTAACTGATGAATCCCAACTGCAAACTTAGTTTTTGGCAGCAACTGGATAATGATGTCTCAGTTATTGATGCTCAGAGAACATGCTGTTTATCATGTTAAAGAGAAAAAGCTTTTTATAGCATGGACCACACAGAGCGCAGCTTTGAAGATCATCTGTAACGTTCTTTTGTAGCAACCCAAGAAGTTGGTTTCCATGAAGAGGGTGGCAGAGTTACAAGGTAGAAGCTGCTATTTTAGGCCCTCCCTAAATCAGGGCAAAGAAGTCTCATTCTTTTTTTCCCCCCAAAGACAATTTTACATTATTCACAGATCAAGCAAATCTGCAGCTGAGGTCAGCATGAAACTCTTTAATCATAGGTATAAAAGATTCACAGCTTTCCTTTGATTTCCCTGGTTTCTAAAAAGGAAGAAACAGGCCCCTGTGTGTTAATCTACAATTCCCAAAGTGCACTTAAGCAAGAGACTAAAATTCTGCTACCACCATCTCTAATAACAGTTTGGGGTTTGAGATAATGTTAATGTACCATCTGCAGCTATAGGATCTTTCAAACTCTTGGTCCACTCAGCACTTTGCTCTCAGCCTCGTCTACTTGGTAACAATGGAAAATGACACGGATGTAAAAGGTTTAATGACCCGTGCAACTATTGCTGCAATCACAACCAGAGCAGTTGTCAGTAAACAAAGGTGAAATCATGGCTGCACAAAGAACTGAATTTTTTTTTGTTATGGAAACACAAGTGTTTGTAGTAAACACAACACAAAGATACATTTATGGCAGCAGCAGCAGTACAGCTACAGTACAGGTAAAAGAGTCTGATGTGCAAAAATTAAAGAGATGGTTGGTGACAAACAGCTGGTGAGAACGAATTCTTGGCATATAACTGTTCAGGGGGACCGAAAATGATAAAATACATGCCCTAAAATTAATTATTTTACATTAATGACCACTCTTACAATTCTTCAAGATTTCTGTATTGTTCCTATGAATCACTAGATGTGTTAGTGATTGATTCTGCTCAGTCAAAATCCAGTCATGATAGTTCACTCATCTGAAAAGAAGGGATGGACCGATTATTGGCTTGGGCCAATTATTTGCACTGATATTTGCATTTTGATGCATATCAGCATCGGCCTTCTTTTTTTCCAATGGCAGATAAGAGAATAGTATTTAGAAAGAACCCATTATTTTATTCTATGTTGTTGGTTACGATCAGGCACATTAAGATGAGACTTTTTTAAGATCACTTAGAAAGTCCTCACTCATTTTAATAAACATCTGCTTAAAGGCATTCAGACAAAGTTAAGTGTTGAACTTGTATTTTCAAAATTTTACCACCAGTATTTTGACTTTCACTGCAAATGAATATCAGCTGCAAATATTGGTTATCAGCTTCCTTGACTACTAATACCCATTATCAGTATGGGCCCTGAAAAGTCCATTTCCATTTGTCTCTACTGAAAAGCACAACTTGAAAGACGTCAAGCCAAAACTGAAGAAGTAACATTCATAAAACCATTCGAAATTATCTGGAAAAAAGGCCAAACATTAGTGCATAATAATTAATCATAATGCCAGATATAGGTGTAGACCAGTCCACACCCCCTTTATGTTTTTTTTTCTTTTCTGTGTGACTGAAGCTCCCCCAAAGGTTTCTTTTAGCCTGAAAGTTCAGGATTTTTTAGTTCTTTGTAAAAAAAAATTCCCAGTAACTACACAGATCAATCCCTAGATGTAAAAAAAAAGAAATAAATAAAAGTAGTTGCAGCACACCACCAGACCAGGAGAGGGCAGTGTGACCGCAATGAAAGCTCTTTAGCAAAGATTAGGAGAATGTGCAGGAGGCCGTTCGCCTGTTTGCATGGAGGACTTTCCGCCTGTGCTGGATTTTGATTGTGCGATTACACTGCTGATGTAATTGCACTTGTGGCACAGATGTTAAAAAAAAAAAGCCTCAATCAGTTTGACTGGCTGGATGCTGTGTCTGGACTTAAAAAGGAGACTTCAATGGACGACTTCCACCAGCACTATCTTTAGGGGTAAATTTATTACCTAAGAACTGAAGCTATCAATTTGGGGTTGCGTAGGGCTTGTGGGTTTTCCTTTTTTTATAATCTGTGTCTATCACATCCTTGATGACTAAATAAATGCAAAAATACTTTCATTACGGACAACAGATTGATAAGAAAAACACAAATGATACTTACTACAACTTATGCTTGATATCCAATATCTCAGCTGCTTGAAATGATCTTTATTGTGCCCACTTAATTTCACTTTGTTGCAGGGTATTGAAAGCAATCTCTTGAGTTTAGCTTTAAACCTTGTAAAGCTGAAGGAAATGTGTAAAAAAGCCACAGTGAGGTCATGGGGTTTATCTGAGAGCAGGTGGGGCTGCAGGGGTGAAGTGATCAAAGCAGCAGAGTGCTCCTCCTGGCTTTCTACCACAGTGTATCAGGTTTCCTCAGCATGCTGCATTGAGCCCTGCTATAGGCCTCTGCAGATAACACCACCCTGTCTGCAAGTTAAAAGCCAAATGATTGACACTTAGCTCTTACCTCCAGGGTAGCAGCTTTAGCATTGGAGGTGTGACCACTCTGTTGCACAGAATAACCAGAAAAAAGATAATGTCTGCTCTTCCTATTAGCATAACTCATAACTCAAGGCTGTTTTCTATTAGTTTAGCATTTCAGCATATCAGTGATTTAGATTCAGGAGTTGTTCCAGAAATCGGGTAAAAGCAGCAGCAGTGATATATTCTAGTGTGTGTTGCTTCAGCCTTTTGTGTCTGAAGCATCCATAATGTGTCTGTTTCATGTCACTCTCCATGGAAATGGTTTGTTGTGCTCCTTCAGCGTTGAATCGTTGTCATCGCCGATTGATCCCTGGATTGTCTATCCTTTTTTCATATGCCGCCTCATTGCTTCACCTTGGTGACGAGGAATTTAAAAACATAAGATAGATGTCACTTTGGTTTTAGCTGAGCTCCGTGGTTTGCTATCCTTGAACGCTTCTCTCAATCATGCTATATGTGTCCATAGGAGGTGAATCTGTGCATTAGAGGAGTCATTCTTGGACCGAGTCCCAGACACTCCATCAAGAAAATGCTGTGGATGACAGAAGCTTTTAAAGGCTCCACATCGTGATTTAAAACCTCTGTTAATGGAAGGACAGTCTGCTTATTTACTATTAAGAGAAAGGATTTATTTACCTCTTTACCCCAAACTGTGATGATTATTGATGTAGAAAAGACTGTTCTAAAAATTCAACCAAGCATGCAGCCAAAAGTTCTTCATCGAGAAACAAACTGTCTGGGAACAGGAGTTGAAATTTACAGAAGCAGGCAAACAAAACAGAGCAGAAATGTGCAGTAAATGATCTGACTGTGTGAAGGATTTAACTTTCAAAAGACAAAGGGGACTCTGCTTGGGGTAAAAGGTTCAATCAGAGAGTCATTAGTGGTTAATTTGATGGTCGGTGTTGTTTGACACCTAGTGGGTTTCTGTCAATGCGTCTAGCCAAAGTGAACACACAGGACTTTTCATCTGCAGGAACTAAGGACTTAAGTTAGCACTTGAGGAGTTGGTAGTTTGATTCAAAATAATTCGAGAGCTGTTTTGTGGTTCTGGAAACAGTGGAAATTAGGGATGGATACCTTTCACATTTGAACCGATTCAGTACCGATGCCCGGTACCTGGGAATTGATACCAGTACTCAACAGTACCTCTGTGGGTGTTTTTATGTATAAGTGTTAATTTGTTTGATAATAAAATGTAGAAATATTTCAATTTAACATAACTGTTTGTCAATATACAAACTTTAACAGATAGATCAAAACAACATCCAACTGTTTGTACTGTAACATCGCAGTTTCACAAATTTCTTCAACATGAAAACCATTCACTTAAATCAACTACAACTAAATGATTTCACCACAACTTTGCAGTGTTTTTTCTTAATAATGCACAAATAAAAACCCAGCTCTACACACTTTATTCCATGTCTGGCATGGAAAACCACCTACTCTTCCATTTCCTCAGAGTCAGGAAGTGTTTAAGTACGGAAACATGGTACCATTTGATTTTTTAATAAGGACTTTGTACTACTGACAGAATTTGGTTGGCACTTATAAGAAAACCAAATTTGGTATCCAACCCTACATTGGTATCAATAAAATTTTATCGAAACCTATCCCTAGTGATGTTTTGCAGTTATTTTAACCAGCATGATTTGCATGATCTACATGAGTCTCCAGGTATATTGAGAATGCAGACAAACGTTGTGCCATGAGAGTCACACAGTTCTTGGAAATGTTTTACCAGGAACTTAAACTTCTAGTTGGAAAAACACCTTAAATTGGACCTGTCACAGTTCTTTGCATGAGGTAGAATAATGACTGAAAAATCACCGCAGTAAATACTGCAAGATAATAACTTCAAAGACTGTGCTCTGCACCAATGTAGGATTTTATCCCAACACCATGCTGAGCTCTCTGCTGCTCTGTTTGTATTAATGGTATGAAAAGCTGTGCCTCATGCTGCTCGTCTCCACGTGTCCCTCAGAAATGGTGGAGTCCATGAAGAAGGTGGCCAGTATGGACGTGGAGCTGACAGTGGAGGAGAGGAACCTGCTGTCTGTAGCGTACAAGAACGTGATCGGAGCCAGGCGAGCCTCCTGGAGGATAATCAGCAGCCTCGAACAGAAAGAAGAAAACAAAGGAGGAGAGGACAAACTAAAGATGATCCGAGAATACAGGAAAGCGGTGAGACACTGTCATTATCTCAAACCTGCTGTGTGTGGCTGCTGGAAGAGATTTTGAGCAGTGAGGGAGTTCTTCTTTATACTTTCCATCTGTGGCAAGATTTGATCATGACACATTCTCTACTTTCAACTATAAACCAATTCAGAGCTGAACTTTGAACACACAAATAGTTAACTATTTACCAAAAGGTCCTAAAGGTTTTAATTTGTGTGACACTATTTGACAGCTGGGATCCTTGTGTGATGCCTGAAACACCTCAAAACAAAAACAGTCCATCGTTATTTTTGGACAGAGCACTTATTTTCTCTCTGGTTTAATCAAACTTTGGACGAGAATCCGACTAGAAGGTGACTTGGATAAGAGATCAGATGCTAAAAGTAAGCAGCAAAAGTTTTGGATCAGTTACGGTCATGAAAAACAATCTCCTGTGGATGAGGCAGACAGATCTGACGTCTCTGCCTTGTTTGTGTGAGAGGTGTGGTTGTTTCACTCTTTAGGAAAATCTAATTTCCATATTCACAGGGCGAGACGCCAGAGATGCTCTTGTCTTTTTGGCAGCGCTTATAAAAGCTCTCCTCGCTGACCTCTCCACTTTGAGAGGAAATGGTGAGATTTCACAGCCCACCAACACTTGTCTGAGTGAAATAATGAGGTGGGCAGCAACCATGAGTCAGCTTCAAATCAATTCTTCTTCCCTTCTGTTGCAGCCCGCTCCCAGCCACCGGTAGCACCAGCGTGTTGACTAAGGAAAGACATTTTATCTGAGTTAATGTAGGATAATAGACGTCTCCTCCAGTGCAATATGCGAAGGTTGTTATTTTGTACCCTTCAAATCCCCACACGTCGACAGGTTTCAATCTCAGATATCTGTCATTACAGATCCAGGGATATTCATGTATTTTTCATCCTGTGTCACCACACAGTGAAGTGAAATGCCAGATTTCTGATGCCTGACACAGACCCTGTCACACAGACACGCAGACATCCACTCTGTGATAAATGCCCCCACAGGGAGCGACCAAAAGGCTGCCCTGCACGTCTGCCAGCTTTGAGCTCCTGTTTCTATCATGGTAGACAGAATATTTGAGAGGACGATCAATACTTGGAGCAAAATTAGAAGAAATGTTGACGTTATTGTAATTAGTGGGTGGCTGTCTTAACACTTTAACATTGACTCTCGGCTTTAAACTCAGACTACACCTCTGTAAATACAACCTTAGACTCCGCCTTTTGAAGATACTATTTTCTTTATGACCCCACTTGTGCCTGACTGAAATGTGTGTCTGTGTGTGTTTCCTCTTGATTTTTTTGTCCTGCAGGTCGAGAAAGAGCTGAAATCAATCTGCAACGACATTCTGGATGTACTGGACAAGCACCTCATTTTAGCTGCAACGACGGGAGAGTCTAAGGTTTTCTACTACAAAATGTACGTGTCTGAAATTCACTCATCTTTTAAAGCAAAGTTTTTACTCCATTATAAAACATACAGTGTTACACCCTTATTTCACCCTTATCCTTTTCCTTTAAAAACTCTACAATGTCTGAAATGATCAGTGAGGTGAAAGAGTAATAGCACAGGAGTGAAAGTTAAAGCCAATACATTAATATTTAACAGACTAAAGAGGCGACAAATGACAGAAAAGAATCATTTGAATGTTCAAAAAATAAAATTGTGAATAAACTTCTTAGCTATGTCACACTCTAAATACTGAACTAGTGAATATTCAACAATGTCAAGACATGTTTTAATAACTCAGCAGCAAGAAAGAATTCTTAGACACTCAAAATGTAGACATTGTCATGTTTCCTGTTGCTGAACTTTGGTGTGTTTATGATAATTTGAGGCAAAAATTAGACTTTTCCTGGGGATATAATGCATAGACCCAGTAGAGCTATAAGCCAACTACTGTACTACTTAATATAAAATGAAGTGGGATAATACTGATTTTAAATTTGGAATCAGAGAATAAAACAACTCGTAATCTTTTCCTTCATAACATAGTTTCAAGCCATGGCTCTCATATTATCCTTTTTCATACCAGTACCTCTATAATTGGATCAAACGTTTCCATTTGGCTGCCAACTCAAAAAAGCAATCCTTTACAGTTGATAAATTCAATTTTTTTTTTCATTTGACAGGTTTTTGGCTGATATTAGTCTTTATTTAAATCTTTTGAGTAGATTTTTCTGTTTTTCTGACCTTGAATCTTTTAGTCATGAGAAACAATTCCATTTCTCTTGATCGCTCTGGTCTTCTTCTGACTCTCCATCTACAAATCACTGTGCTGTTCTTCTTTATTTACTTGACTTGGTTCACTCGGGGCAGTAGATGCACACTGTTTTGCCTCTGGTAGCTTTTAGCTTGATATATTGTTCTTCCTTTCAGCAGGCTCTGAATGCTGAAGGCCGACTGTGTCTCGGCTTTAATATAGAGCAACTCTCAAGATTCTTTTTACGCCCATACTATTTTAACACCAGCATTAAAAAACAGTTTATTACAGAGCTGTGAAAAACTAATGTGCGTCTTGAAGCTTTTTATTTCTAAAGTCGTCTCGTTGGTCTTTGATTTAATGAACTTAACTGTGAGAAGAAGTTGAAGAAATGATATAAACAAGCAGTTATTCGTGGAAGACTATGGAGGGATGCAGTTAAAGGATTTAAATAATCATCATTTGGTTTGGGGGTTATAAACCATCTCTATAATGTCTGTAACACATTGTATTCTTTCTTAACATGTTGTTTTCTGTGTTCAGGAAGGGAGATTACCACAGGTACCTGGCAGAGTTCGCCACAGGCAACGACAGGAAGGAGGCAGCAGAGAACAGTTTGGTTGCATACAAAGCTGCTAGCGACATCGCCATGATTGAACTCCCTCCAACACACCCCATACGCCTGGGACTGGCCCTTAACTTTTCAGTTTTCTATTATGAAATCCTCAATTCACCAGACCGTGCATGCGGGTAGGTCCAACCAACTTTTGTATCTTCACCTTGTTTGATCCCATGATGCGCTCATCTACTTTCATGAAATGGTAGCTGCTTTCAAAAGAGAGAGCTCTGATAAAGTGACTGTGCACTTTTGCTCGGTGCCAGAAGAGAGACAGAAAAGGTCACCCAGTTACAGAGGAGGACAGTCAAGAATTTAGAAAAGGGAACAACCAAGACATTTGTCTAAGGAGCTACTAGAACAAACAGAAGGTTGGACTCACCTTTTGCTTTCAGAGAAAAGGTCCTTAACAACTAAATCACTCAGTGAAACTATAACTTGAATACATGAGACAGTGGTGAAAAGTCTTTGCATAAAAATGAAAAAAGATCGAAGAATAGGAGTATAAAAGTCAGACAAAGTCTGAACCAGTTACTGGAAAGAGCTGTATTTGTCTTCTTGGAAGAAAGAAGTATATCCACATGTTCTAAACTTTCATCTAAGTGCTTCTCAAGCCAACATTAAAGGAAACTGTGTGTCCCAGCTGTTGGCTGACAGTCGTGCAGGATGTTGGCCTAATGATTCTCAGAATACATCAACGTAAAAATAGTTCTAAAAGGGAACAGATTGATAATTACTCCATCCCAGAGGCAGAGAGTCTGATGTGTCTGGATTGAAACTACCAGACTTAAAACAGCCGGTGTTTTACTGCAGACTATAAATGTTATATTTAACTGTTAATTGTGTGTAACTTTGTCTCCTCCTTCGCAGTTTGGCGAAACTGGCGTTCGACAACGCCATCGCAGAACTGGACACGCTGAGCGAGGAGAGCTATAAGGACTCAACACTTATCATGCAGTTGCTACGTGACAACTTGACACTATGGACCTCAGACGTGCAGGGAGATGGTGAGGGAGCTTTTTTCTTTCTTTTCTAGACTTCTGCAGCTGCTATCCATCTCTGATCCCACCTTTCTTTTCCAGCGACTCGTGATTGCTTCGGGGAACGTGCATTTCAAGCAAAAATCCTCTCAGATTACTTTCAGTCACTGGGGACTGTGGCACAGTTGTTCAAATAGCCCCTCAGGTGCAGGTGCTTTCTGCACAGTTGATATAGCAGAGGATAAGCTAGTTTTACCTGTTAAAGCTTCTCTACCTCTTTTTAGGTCAGTTTTTGTAGATTTTGTAGACCCTGATCGAAACCTCTGACTTAAAGTATCTTATCAGCATGAATTGAATTACCTACTGGTGCCTGAGCCATTGTTAAATGGTCACTGATAGTGTCGGTGATGATAAAAACATAGCATGACTCGACACCTTGAAACAAATGACTAATCTTTTCTGTAACTCTCCCATCATCGTAGCAGTTTTCCTCCCTGGTTTCTCTCTCAGGCTCGGCTCTCACTCACCGCTCTAATCATCTCTCATCTTTTCCTCGTTCCTCTGTAGAGTCTTAAGGACCGCCTTCTTCCTTCACTCCTCCTCCATTATAGAGGTGTATGTTGTAAGTCATTCTCTCTGTCCCTGACTGTCGCTGCTGCTTCTGTCACTCCTGTCTCACCGCCCTGACACTTCACTGACTTTCCCCTCCTCACATCCAGTCAAACGTCGTCGAATGTTTTTGGTTTGAAGATATTTGTTGTTTGCTCACAGCTGCTGATGTGAATTTGAAATGTTCTCCTTTGTTCTTCACCTGGTTTGTACCTTGTGTCTGCATAAATACAAGTGCTGTGCTGTGTTTTATGTCTTCAGGGTGTTCACGTTTGGGATCCTCGAATACCGATTTTTTCCCATAACCTCTGATACACGCTGCCGATTTCCTTGGGCCGATATTTGGTGCCAATTCTGCTTTTGCTCCCTCAATCTAGATTATAAAAATGACACAATGATTGATTGTAGAAATTGTTGAAGCACATCAGCAAGTTCTTATATTTCTTTCTTTCTTATCCTTCAAATCTAATCTTGTGTCCTGAAGTTTGTCCCTGCCCACCTGCTGTTGACGAAAGTCAGTCATAAAAGACAGGACGTTTTATTCCATTTTGTTAAATATTCACAGCGTCTGTCTGCAAATTGGTTATCCTGTCGGCATGTTGGCAGCGATTCAGTGCTTTGTGAGGTGCCAAAACAATATTTTTGTGTTAATGGAAGTTCTTGTAAATCTTTTAAGGCAAGGGATGACAGTAGGGAGATAAGCTGATGTGGGTGTAGCAGTAAATGAGGACAGAGGTGAACAAATGTATGTTGTAAGTTTCAGAAACACAATAACGTTGAAGCCTCATGAGCCTCGAAGGCAAAAGAAAACCATTTCATAAGGTTTATAAAATGACATTCAAAGCTTTTAAAAGTGAAAGTGAGATATAAAAGACTTAAACAGGGGTTTGCAATAAAATCAAGTCCAGGTTAATCTTCAGTCTGAGACCTGAGTCAATGTTCTCCTCATTACCTGCTCTGAGTCATCCTGCTTGCGTCCATCCTGCTCCTCCTCCTCCTCAGCTCCAGTGAACGCAGCAGATCAGAGTGTTAAAACAGCCTTTTGAACCTGTGAATGCAGCCTGTTGAGGTGTGAGTCTAACTGCAGGAACAACATGTGACACCGCCGCCGTGTCTCCCGTGGCTTTCTCACATCCAACCCAGCTAGCTGCGGCGCTAATGAGCACTGTTACGCTCTCTATTTTAATCATGATGGATTCTGCAGCCTTTTGTTATTCCTGCCTCTTAATTCTTCATTACACGGATGGCTGTGCTGTCTCTATGGTAACCTTTCTGAGCAACCAGTCGGGCAGGTTCACGAGGCATTTTACTCTCTCCCTTTTTTTTTTTTTTTTTTTAATCTGACTGGGTTTGTTGTGAATTAACTCGCGCTCACTGGGCCGCATGTTGACACGCTCGGCGGTAAACACTGCAGTTTGTTGTGTGATTGAGGGACCGATCTCTAAACATGAATCAGCAGCTCAACTTTTCTGTTTAACATCTTTACAATCGCCTGTAAAGAGTGGCTCTCTAATCTCTCACCCTAACATTTGTTTAAGCAAATCACCTGCTTTCCTGTTTTCTGTTTCAACACACGTGCAAGAGGTTTAATCACACTGAATCTTGAAGTCTTTGGTCACACTTTTCTCATCTTCCTCTTCTGTATTTGTAAACAAACCTCATGTTGTTTGACATGTCACATGATCACTTCAGTGAAATCCCCAAACACAAACTGCATGTTCTTAACTCTTTTGGTCACAGCTGAAATGGTGAGTAACTGCACTGAAAATTAATCAGCAAAAATGTGGCTACAGAAAGTTTTCCAGTCGAACACGAAGAAGACTCCTTTTCACCGTCCTTGTTTGAATACTTTTCTGTTTTGGTTTCTGATTTCACACATGGTGGGTTAAAGCTGTTGGTAACAAAGTGAGTCATGTTGGGCTTCTGGGGAAAGAAAACCTGTTTCCTCCATCTGTCTTTATTTTCATTTACACTAATCTTAGTTTATCATGGAAAAGCCTTGTGAAAGAGTGTCATCACAAGTTTTTTTTTTACTCTGCTCTCTTCTGAAAATACAAACTTGATGAAGTAGTTTACCAATCAGAGTGTTTGAAAACCTCTGTGGTTGCTCTGTTAGACTTTGCTGTAACTCAAAATTGATATTCTCCATCACTCTATTGCACCACTAGTTATGTGATGTGTTTTGCTTGCACACAGTGAAAGATCTCCCCTTAAATTGAGCCCAATTCAACTTACATGAACACTTTTTAAATAGAAATAATCCTTTTCTTGTCCTCTTAAGAAAGAAGATATGATTATTTATTATTTTTTTGCAGCTGTTAAATATTTAACCTGTGTCTTTTGATGAAAATGCCTGTTAGTTTAAGTCACGTTCTTGTCATTTTTGATCTCTAGAGTTTGAGTTTAGTTGATTCACTTTCCCTCTATACTTTTAAAGTAACTTTTACATTTAGCACTGAATATGAGACATTTTGTTGCCCCTGAATTATTAGATGTGGTTAGTTCTGGCTGAATTAATTTTTTAAATAAATAAATAAATATAGAAATACTTCTTCTGGCACTAGATGGCAGCACCTGCAGTAACTCAACTTGAAGCACCTTGTTGCACCAAGGTTGTTTCCTCCAGTTTTAATTCTTGCTTGTGTTGTACATTGCTTCAGAAACCATCTGTTAACTAACATTTTTCTAGTTTTAAAACATGTAAAATGAGATTAAAGGTCCTGGAAATGGTTAAATTATCCTGGATTATTTAACAACTCACATATCCATTGTGACCTTAGTCTCAGGGCAACATCAAGAGAAAACAGAGTTGAACAATTGAATGTTGCAGCTCCAGTTTTTCATGCTAATCAAGTGCCACACTGTGATCTGTGGGTGTGTTTGCATTATTCTGCTCTATATTTGTCATAATTACTTAATTATAGTCATAGACTGGTCATTACATGCCCCAGTATCAAACCTAAAAAAATCTGGGTAAATTAATTTTAGTTAGTTAACTGTCCGTAATGGCTGAAATTGTCCTGGAAAATAATTTAAAGGACAGAATGGGAACCTTGTTTCTCATTCTGGACCCTTCCTCTCCTGTAATATCTGGTATAATAATGCAGCTCAAACTCTCCTCCCAATGTTAATCTGCTATACTGTCCCTGCAGATCGATAGAGTAAGAAAAGGTCATCACACTCTTATAAAAGTGGAGTTATTGAAGAATGATCCTTGCCCCAAGTCAAGTACAAAGACAAGACTTTTTCTGTGGACGCTATAGATCTATTTTAATCTTTTGCTTCATCTAAACATGCTATGGAGAACATTGAACTTTCATAATGGACGCAAGAATACACCTGCAGTTCTGTCTTCATCACAGACAGATGGGTCATTGAACAACATTTATCGACAACTTAATCACTCTGATGGTCATCACAGGGTTTCTACACATCCGCAAAAAGTCTTAAATTCATTGAAATGTTATATTCTGGTCTTAAATAAATTACACAAAGGTCTTAAATCTGTCAGGGCAGGATTTGTTAATGATTTTTTGTTGTTGTTTGTTTTTTGTGGGACTTTTCAAGAAGGATGCTTAGAGTGGATACTGTCTTAAAAGCTGCTGATATAAATTTTTATCTGCACCATTGGTCACTGTTTACACTTTAACATACAGCCATTAATCAGAGAGAATGACTTTGTTCAATAACCAGACAAAAAGTAAACTTGAATGACTCTTATAAAGAGACACATGCTATGATTTTGTTGTAATACAGCAGGATCCCCCAACCATTGACAATATTTATGTGTTTTAGATCTTCAGTTTTTTTAAAGTGGCATTAAAAAGGTCTTAAAAAGTCTAAAATTTGACTGACTGAAACCTGCAGGTACCCTGTGTAAACTTGCCCCAACATTGACCAAAATTCCCATTGATTTTAAATCAGCAAGCAGGGATTATAAATGCACAAGTTTTTAACTTAAATCCAAGAGCACAGATTTAAACATGGCTCTAGCTCAGTAGAATTTTTTATCATTCAATCCCATAAGACAATATAATGTCTGAATATTGCTTTTCTTTTTCAAACCAACAGTCTGAATCTGACGTGACAACAAAAAGCACTAAATGTTGAGTCATGAAGCTCAAACTAGTAATTTGTTGACACGCTGCTTGAGAAATGACAGACATCATCAGTTCTGAATAGTTGCAGATAAATGTTGCACGTCGGGTAAAAGTTGCGTCTCTTGAATCTGATCTTGTCAACCTCAATAACCCGCTCTGTGTTCTAACAGCATAGAAACATGTCGTGCTCGTCTGTAAAATAAAGTCGGAGCCGGTGTTTTGTTGCTCGATCCGTGTCACCCATCTTCTCACATCCACCTCTTTAATTGTTCCCTCTTCTTGTGTTTTTCTCAGGTGAAGAACAGAACAAAGAAGCACTGCAAGATGCGGAGGAAGAGACCCAGTGAGACCGAACAACACCAGACAAGCCCTCCTCCTCCTCCTCCTCTTCTTCCTCTTCTTCCTCCTCCATTGTTTCTCTCCTCCCAGCACTCGCTCCTGTCCCCAGCCACACTTCTCAGCTGGGTTTATCCTACAGCCCACTCTCTTTCTCTCTTTCTCTTCCTCCCTCTTCTTCTTCTCCATCTCTCCTCCCCCAGTATGCACGTCCTCTCCCGGGTCTCCTTCTCCACTCCTCCCTGGGGTTTTACCTTTATTTTGCAAGCCTGTACCCTTTAAGGTCCCTGTCCTCTTTTACTGTTTTTATTTCACTTTACTTTGCTGTATCATCTGTTGCCAAGTACGCTCGCCTGTATTTGTAACACACACATATGCAAGAGTTTATTTAAAGACGATTCTTTGCTGTTTTTCCTGTGTATGTGTGTTCATGAACAGTTACTCGTCCATGCTTCAGTCAGTCAGTCAGTCTGAAACATTTCAGTTTGCAAATTGAGGAAATCGAGCAGTGATGGGAGGTTTAAAAGGGATGCGTAAAAGCTTTTAAGAAGAACTAAGTGCCCTCTTTACTTTGTGGTTACCAAAACCTGCTCCTTTGACACATCATTTCTTTTCTTTTTCTTTTTTTCTTTTTAATAAAGTCGACAAAAAGCAGAATGTCCCCCCTCTCCAGCATCACTCTGACCTCTCTCCTTGTCCACTCTCGGACCAAGTATTGTTGCTGCGAGGCTGTAGAGCTTTTGCTAATGGCAGATAGTTAAGTAATGGCTTTTTAGCAGACAAACCGTGCGCGCGTGTGTGCGTGGGAGGGGAATGCGCAACACTCTTTGATTGTAATGTAATGCAGTTTTCTGCATTGGCACTATATAAGAAAAAAGCAGTTTGGGAAATAGAGGCCTGCTGTATCTTTACTCCCCTGATTCTTTCAGGTTTCCTCGTCTCAACTCTGTCTCTTTCTGACTCCTCTCTCTCTTTCTGTCTCTCTCTATCTCTCTCGTCCTCTCTTCCTTCTGTTCAGTACATGTAACGTGAATCTGATTTGTACTACTGGATGTTCTCACCGGAGCCACAAGTACCATCTGTATTCTTACTGAAACACAGCATGGAATTAACATTAAACTTCAAATTGACAAATGTTGAATCAACACGTCTGACATCTTGACTTTTTCTTTCAGCCTGGATTGTAGAAAAAAAAAAAAAAAAAAGCAAAAAGTGAATCTGTTTTAACCACCAGAGGGCAGTGCAGGCCTGCAGCAGAGCAGATCACCTCATGAAATCTAAAGCAGTGATTCTTTAATATTTACCCCGACACGTTTAAGACTTTTATCAGTAGAAGCACTTAAATCTTTTACTTTAACCAAACAAACTTTATCAAAGTGACACTTTTGCTCTGGGTCACTATGACATAATTCTTCTCTGAAAAATCTCCTCACAGGAAGGTTTCTTATTTATATCCTGGGGCACAGATGTGTTATCAGCCTATTAAGTGTCCGCAGGTCGTCCCAAACTGAGTCAGACCCCCAGGGGAGGCTTTAACACTCCTCTCTTAACACTCAAAGCATTAAGTCGTGTTATTTTTAGAAGTTTATCCCTCCCCATGGAGGACCAGTATTTCTAATCGGTGTGCTTTCTACTCACTGACCTCTGGTTTATGGAGCTTCATGCAGCTTTTTTTTTTTAGAGCATCAAAAGGTTTGACCTCAGTGAAGGTTTGACACGGGTCACAGATTCTTAAAACTTAATACAGACAAACTGCAGAGTTCCTCATCTGACATGGTCATAAAAAGTTTCCGTCTTTCATTGACCTCTTAAATTCACACACTGTCAAACTAATATACACACATATACATTGCTTGATAAACCATGTGTCCTATAAATGAGAATAAACCACCCAACGTCACGAAGAGCCTTTACTCTGACCTTTTGTTTTCAGAGATTTTTCACCATGTTGAACAGAAATGAGGGAAGAATCTCAAACTGATTTTATGGTTTTATTTCTAGGTTTGAGCCAGAAAACTGGAATTCTCTGTGACAAAATTTATTAGAATATGTCAAAAATACACAACCAAGAAAACACTTTTTTTCTGTTCAGGAATGAAAGTAAACAACTGTAATCTGCCAATCAAAACACAAAATTGTGCTTTACTTTTTTCTGCTTCTGTGGAAATGGGTCCACTTGAAACTCATGGATAACAAATAATTATAATCTAGCATTAAAGATATAACTTTTATTTAAGAGCCTGGTGGATGAACTTATACAGAAACATACGTTTTTTATTAGTCAATACACTTTCAATTTAGGGCTGTGAGTTAAAACACCGAACACTGGGTGATGATCCAGAAAAAAACTAAATGTAAGTTTAGATGTGTACGAGTGCTTGTATGTGCACATGTATGTTTTATGGACGTGTCTGAGTGTTTTTGAGTGCATGTATGTGCATATATGAAAGCGTGTGTATGTTCTTGAGCGTGTATGAATGTATTTGAGTTTTGTAGTCCGCTTTAAGAATCTGCATCTATACCATTATATGCATCTGTGTATCAATGAGCATATGCATGAATTTATAAATGTGTGTTTATGAGTGTATGTATGTATGAATGAATGATGTATATGAGTCAATATATTTGAGTTTATAAGTGTGTTTTTATGGCAGGGGTGTCCAAACTTTTTCGTAAAGGGCCGTATTGGAAAATGTGAAAATGACCAAGAGCCAGCGGCTCTTATGGACATGTTTACTAACAGAGGAAGTTACAAATGAGCGCTCTATTGGAAAACTTTTTCTTTTGAGGTGTCTCTGGCAAAAACAAACAAACCAAAAATGTTAAGTCAAACATGCTTGTGCTGTTATTGCAGACCTTTGAGATAAAACTAAACCTGTAAATAAATATGTAACAATTTTATGGCAGGATCAGGATTTGGACTTTATCACGTTTTTTTATACGACAATTATAAAAACATTTTTAACCCCAAATATCTCTGATCCTGCATTCTGAACCATTTTATGCTTCAACTTTTGTCTTTTTTTGACCATTTCATATCTTTAATTCAGTTTTTTGGTCCTCTCATGTGTTTTTTTTTTTAAATTCTAAACAACTTGGGGAACACATTATGCACCATGCCAAATGCAATTAAATGCCAGCTGTAAAAGTTGCGTTTTTGCAGATTTTACAGAGCTTCAGCTTTATAAAGTTGCCTTTGTACAGTCCAAATCTTTGTGACATGTTACCAGATATATTAAGATTTATTTCAAGCACTTGACAGATACTGTAAATGTAAACAGTTAGAACATAATTAATTTAAGTGAAAAAACTAACACATGGTAAGATGACAGCTGGGGGCCGCTTGAAAATAGATGGCGGGCCACAATTGGCCCCCCGCCCAGAGTGTTGACTAAGACAATTTCAACTTGAGTTGTGCATCTATATCCTGACTGGCCTCTGGGTATATGATTAGTCTGAAATCAGTCACAAAGGTCAGGTCAAAGAAAGCCAGGATAAAGCCTTGAACATGAACACCAACCAGGGCTGCACGGTGGCGCAGTGGGTAGCGCTCCAGCCTCACAGCAAGAAGGTTGATAGTTTGATATGGTGGGCCTTTCTGTGTGGAGTTTGCATGTTCTCCCCGTGCATGCGTGGGTTCTCTACCGGTACTCCGGCTTCCTCCCACAGTCCAAAAATATGCCCATGTTAGGTTAATTGATTATTCTAAATTGCCCGTAGGTGTGAGTGTGTGTGTGAATGGTTGTTTGTCTATATGTCAGCCCTGCGATTGACTGGCGACCAATCCAGGGTGTACCCTGCCTCTCGCCCAATGACAGCTGGGATAGGCTCCAGCCACCCGTGACCCTGAATAGCAAGATAGACGGTTAAGAAAATGGATGGATGGATGAACACCAACCGAGATTTGTTGTTACCTCAACTCTTTTTTTTACACCAAATAACGACAGTACAATACATTTTGAAATTTGATTTTACTTAAAAAAGTTTAAAATAAAGATGTACAATTGAACCAAAATAAGACGCCATATTACAGTTCAGCTCTAGAGACAGATGGCAGGACAGAAAGGCATGACCTGAAATATTTCCCTGTCGGAGCAAACCTGTCGAGAACCGGGAACGAACAAACGAAAACATGTAAAACCAGCCGCACCGCTGGCTGAGGATGTGGCGCCTTGTTCGCTATTGCAGATTGTCCTTCGGTTGTTTAAAAGAGATGAGGACACTTCAGACGGCGAGACCGGAGCAAATACATTTCTGCTACAGCGGGTCCAGCCTCCCCGGAGGATCCACAGTGTTTCTGATCAAATTATTCAACGTACAAACAGTGGCTCTGGATCAAACATGGACACTTTCATTAACATAAAGTGAGAGAAATGGCATTTAAATTTCTTCTGGACTCACGTCTCCACACACAAAATGGCCTAAAAGATCTACCCAGATAGGACTTAACTGTCAACATTTAAAACCAGGAGACGGACAGTTTCTTTTGACGTTGTAAGTACAAAAAATAGATCAAAGAATGAGAAAATAGTCAAAATCTGATAGCAGAAAGTTGGTTTATAAAGCTCTACTCATGAGCAACTCTCTGGGTCTATTCTGCACAGTGAGGGGGCGTGGCTTAAGGGTTGGGGGTGGAGCTACTTAACATTCATAGTTGAATATATTAATGAATTTGTATTTAACAGGTATCAGAATATCTGGGCAGTCGATACCCTTTCACATTAAGAGTTTGAATGTTCCTACGTTATACAGTTACATTTTCAACACGTTACAAGTTTAAACACTGTCGTCCACACGTCTCCGCCTTCAGGTGGCATCGTCTTTTTCATTATTGCAATGAATAAAATCTTTAAAGATGATTTACAAAAGAACTGTCTGTCCACTACAGTATCTGCTATGTACATCTGTTTAAAAAGCAAGCATGTTACACAGTCGTCCCTATGTACAGCTAAATTCTTCATTTATTTTTCATGGAATATACATATTTACTTATTTTCACAGTTTCTATGTTTGCTCTTATATTCAATATCAATAGATTTCTTTGTCATAATTATGAATACAAATATTTTCTGTCGTTTCCTCTTGGCACCGGGCAACAACTTTCTCCCAGTGTTGATATCTCGCAAGATTGTTGTCCTTGAACGCTGCACACGTCGGTGTAGTAAACACTGTTCAGTTTGAAAACAATCGTGATTGTGGTTCAGGTTTTTTTTTTTTGTCTTTTTTTTTTTGCCAAATCACAGCAACCTCCCCCCCCAAAAAACGCACAGTTTTCATGTTCAAGTTTACAGTTTTCTGGTCTTCTTTGTTATCATTTGTCATGATGTTATTCATGTCCTTCCTCTCTGGTCCTCTTCCGTCACTGGATTTGACGTTTGAGCAGTTCCAGTGGATTCCCGTGAACCTTTGATTCAAACTTATGCCACACAGATAGAAAAATGGAGATTGTTCTGCATCTGGTTTCACAGATTTCTGAGTGAAATCATTGATGTGACCTCAGTCAGTGGGTTTGCTTTTGCTCCTCTTACAGTTCCCGTCTCGCCCACTCTGAGGTGACCAGTTGCGTTTCTGAATCCGGTTCTTTTTGTGGTGTGTTTCTGGTAGTTTCGGAGTGATTATTGTTTGTTCTCTTTATTGAAATAAGGCACTTGAGAGGTTTTTGGTTTTCATGGGAGCTCAGAGGACACCAGGGCGAGGCCAGAACTCTGTCGCAGGGGGGGTCCAGTGTGGACGGCTTTGGGACAGTCAGGCGTCAGCACTCGACCGTTCTCCCCGACACTGCCTGTGATGGACAGACGGGCCTTGTTCCTCATGGCCTCTGTAAATGTTAGCTGAGGAGAACAATAAAGAGAGAGGTTTGTGTACAAAGCGGGAGATAAGGTGGCAGTTTTACAGCTGCAGATTGGAGTTTTAGATATGTCTTTCAAAAAGTACCCTTTTTTTCTGCAGAGGCAAAAGCCATAATTCTGGAAAGAAAGAAACTTAATTCAGCTCTTTTGTAGAGTATGCTGGAAATGTTTTGACACGTGACTCAGGTCTGACTCATGCTTATTATCATGTCAAAGCAGGAATATGTC
Organism: Thalassoma bifasciatum; assembly: GCA_008086565.1. Taxonomy (NCBI): domain Eukaryota; kingdom Metazoa; phylum Chordata; class Actinopteri; order Labriformes; family Labridae; genus Thalassoma; species Thalassoma bifasciatum. The sequence goes on from RPOG01000807.1 coordinate 169,908, forward strand.
TCATACCATACAATTGAAACCAAATTTATTTTGCTACCATTAAAAAAATACTTTTCTGATCGGTCAAAACCCCATGATAACATTTGTTAATTCTCAACAGCAATTGCCGAGTGCAGTCTGATCAAACATGATGTTTCATGTTGTCTCTGCCTGTTGACTCTGTGGCAAAATGTTAGTTTCCATTGGCATTCTTGATTGGTAAATAAAGTGGCAAACTCTTAAGTTCTAGTTTAGTTTCCAATAAAAGAACAATGTAAAGCAATGCAGACACAACAGCAGAGCTGGTGAGAGCATCGTTAACTTATTAACAGATGCAACAATTATGTGTGTATATCTTTAACCTTGGTTTTGATGTGGAGGTCATTTAAGATGGCATCGTCATTTTCAAGACATGTGACTCATGAAATGTGCAGTAACTAGCTGAAACACGTGGAGGAAGTGGAAAGTTTGATACTTTTTCTTACTTTTTACAACCAGCTACTTGACATCCAAGATGGACGACTCTCTAAAATGACCAACACCACTCGCCAGTGGCATCTAAAGTTCAGTTATGTCTTAAATTCAGTCCTTTCGCTGCATTAGACACTGATTTCTTTCGTATCTCGTCGCTCTCTAGGTGCATGGATATCGAGTTTAAAAAGATTTAACAGTAACTTGAGTTAATATCTACCAAGAGCTCAATTCAAAGACACCTGATGGTTTTTAGGCGACACTATTGATTCTGTAAAGTCTTATTGTTTTTTGGGGCCTCAGTTTAAAGAATTAGCATTGAAGAACATTAGCTGATGTAGCAAGTAATCAGAGAAACAGGCTCATTTTCTGGCATAACCGAAACCCTTTTTGCAATGAGTGGAGTCTCCCTCTGCTGGCCATTGATATAAATGCAGGTTCAACCAATAATGCATTTTCTCTTCCACAACCTGAGGTCCTGTGACTGTCGTGTCATGGTGGAAGTCTTTAAATTTAGAGCTACACTTCTGTCTGTGCACAAATTATACATATAATTTCTTTTTTTCATTACTAGTCTTTAGTCCATGGGTGTCAAACTCTGGACAAAGCAATACCAAATGACTAGCTGCTATTATACAGTACATACATCAGTAAAACTTTGCATTAAATATGAATGCTCTGCTGGTGTTTTGTCACTTCAATTAGGACAGGACCTATAAACACTCTCTCCTCTGTTGACAGTTGTCATAGCGATTGATGAACTAGCATCCAAGAAGAGATGCCAGGTATCTGGCTTGGACACATCGGAGTAGATCAGTGTGCAGCAAACTGAGCTATAGTTCATAGCTGTGATTTCATCAAGGAATGTTATGATTTAATGGTTTATTATTATTATTATTATTATTCTTTAAAATGTATTATTAGCCTGTGGAAAAGGTTGCCATTGAAATTTAAATCAAGTAAAAAAAGAGGTGTTTGATATTGCATGTGTGTAACAGAATGAAGCTTCCATATTCAGTGTATAAGCAAAACTTATTGGGGTTCGTTGTTATATCTGGAGGAAGATTTTTTTTCAATAAATATCAAAGTTGGCCCACAGCTTTGTCCAAGTTTTAAATTTTGGCCAGGGGTGGAAGTAACTGGTTACAAATACTCAGATTGCCGTAATTAAGTAGTTTTTTGGGGTACTTGTACTTTTATGAGTAGATTTTCAAGTCTGTACTTTTACTTGTACTTAAGTAATCATTATGCCATGTAATCTACTTAGTTACTTTTAAAATCATAGTTGAGTACTGAGTATAATTTTCATTAATATCTAGACCTTTTATCTGCATTTTTGTAGCCAGTGAGGTGATTTGATAGCAAACAAGCCAATGAAAACCAGGACATATGGATGAAAAACAAAACAAAAAAATGTTAATGGATGTTAATGATTGATCGCTAATTTTGTGTGAAGAATTTAACCAGTTAAAAATGTATTTATGGATATTCTATCAATAGTAGTGGCAGCAACTGCACCTCATCTAATTTTGTTTTTTGTCTGCCTGAGACCTTTGCCGAATAAGGAAATAAAAACTTAAATTGAGAAAAAGAAAGACAAAAAAAAAACATTCAAAATGAACGAAAAACACTTGTTTTCTATCTTATCAGTTATTAATGATTATTGATTGTTAGCGTTTTAACTATTGGTAAAGCAAAACAAAAAATTTAGAGCCCTATCTGGAGAGGTGAAATAATCTTGACCTAAAACTCCAATCTGCATCAGCATCACATTCAACAGCAGTTAAAACAGCCTCACAGTATGAAAACAGAACAGCTGTATGTACGTTTAAATATGTGTACAGTATGTAGCAACCACAGAGTCAGAGAACACCTTTCATAGCCATTCAGTACAGGATCAAGCCAGCCCCAAACTACCAGGAAGTCTATTAGCGACAGAATTATTACACAGTGAGTGATAGTTGCAGGCAGAGGGACAGGGAGGCTGACTAAGCAACAGAGAAGCTAATGAAGAGTTTGCGCTGAAGTGCTGATGGGGGACACATAACCACTCTGGACAGATACACACCGAGTGTGAGAGCAGATCTTGAAGTCTAATGGTCAAAGACCTGAGGGAAATATCCGGAGGAAGCAGCTCACATCAATAAAATCCGCTCAGCTCCAGGGAAACTTCACTGAAGTTTACTTTAGCCTCACAATGTATGGTGTTTAAACATGGTGTTATTATATGGGTCTTCCTGTGTGCTCAGGGCTGGTTTCTCATTAAATTTGTTCTGTAGCTGTAGGGTGAGGGTGTATTGTTACTGACAGACTTGAGACAGTTCATTCCCTGAGCTACAGCGTGTACCGTGCAGGAAGTTAGAGAATGTGGAAGCCCTCACAAGGATGTAAAGAAGTTTAAATGGTTTGCTGTGACAGGACAAAGCAGTGGGGTGTTAAAGGCTTCGGCTAGATGGACGAATGCACTGCAGTTTCATGAAATGTCCTCACAAGTGTAGATTACTGTGTACAAGTAAGACGTTGGTCCTCATTTAACACGCCTTTTCTGCCCATATGCTTTGAAGCATGAGTGTAATTCACTTCAGGGTTAAGTCAGGTTTTTATTGGTCGTATTATTACCTCATCAAGATATATTCACTAAGGCTGCTCGATTATGATTATGAAAACTGCAGGAAATTGTCATCTCAATCCTGGAGCTCTGTAAGGATACAGCTTGTATAAAAAGACTTATGACACAACAGCTCCTCAAAAGTGAAGCCAACATGTTTGAAGCGCCCTAAACGTACAGGCAGTATAGGTATTAAAGCCTGTGCACAATATTTATTTCCCCTGTCATTTCTTTTTTTGCTGACTTACATCTCGAGTGCTAGTTCTGGCTCTTGTGTGCACATTATGAAAAAACAAACCCTAACAATTTGAACTGTCGGCAACCATAATTGTTTGCTTCACACAACTACAAGGATCTGTTCTGCTGCTGAGGGGGCTTTTAATGTAATATATGTCAGTTCAAGTGTGTTTTTGTAGGCAAAGGAAGCAGATATCACAGCTGCAAGAGTCGATCACTTCTCTGTAGACTCTGTCAGCATTAAGTCAGTGCGTTTACATACATGCAGCTCAGTCTGTTCTCAGTCTTGCATGCCGATCTCGTGCTGACTGAGCACATAGTTCAATTTCGTACGCTGAATGTGACCGTACTGAGAGTGACAGATATTTTGGCTTCACTTTTTGTGCAATGGAAAGAGGCGAAGACCTGTAATCTGTTATTATGCAGTCGAAAGATATATATTGTGCTCTATCAGAGCATGATATACACTCCTGCTCGAATCCACACTGTAGTAAAAGTAACTAAACCTAGTACCTATGCAGAAGCTTTTGTAGGTACACAGGCCAAAAGTTTGGACACACTTTCTCATTCAATGTGTTTTCTTTATTTTCATGACTATTTAAATTGTAGATTCTCACTGAAGGCATCAAAACTAAACCCCTGAATGAACACACGTGGAGTCATGTACCTAACAAAAAAAGATGAAATAACTGAAAACACGTTTTATATCCTAGTTTCTTTAAAATAGCCACCCTTCACTCTGATTACTGCTTTGTGTACTTTTGGCATTTTTCAAGAGGTCGTCACCTGAAATGGTTTTCACTTCACAGCTGTGTCTTATCAGGGTTATTTAGAGAAATTTCTTGATTTATCAATGGGGTTGGGACCATCAGTTGTGTTGTGCAGAAGTCAGGTTAAGTCACAGCCAACACCCTATTGGACAAAATTCATATTATGGCAAGAACCAATCAGCTAACTAAAGAAAAAGGAGAAGCCATCATTACTTAAAGGAATGAAGTCAGTCAGTCCAGTAAATAGTCATAAAAATAAAGAAAACGCAAATTGAATGAGAAGGTGTGTCCAAACTTTTGGCCTGTACTGTTTATCTAAAGAAACTCTGAGTATGTCAAACTCACTTCCCAAAGTAGGTTTCTGGCTAAAAAATTACGTCCATTTGAAGCAGCCTTTTAACTTCTGAATAGCTTTGTCAATATATTCTAAAACTGTTTTGGAATCTTGTGTCAGCTAAACTTTGCGTCACCTCGAATATTTCAAATCTACGTTTCTTCTTGATGAACTTTAATCCAAAAGCAGTTGTCAAAAGTGATAATAACCAAATTTTTATCCTAGTTTTTTACACCATTCACCCATATAAAAACACCAGTCACGACTGTTATCTCCACCTGAATTCAGAATGAGTAATGCTTTTTTGATTTTGGCAGGAAAATGGGTCACACGGTTTGCTCGCTCGATAAATGAGGGCCAACGTCTGCAGCCACACAAGCTGCGAAGCATTAGAGGCATTAGACGTCATGTCTGAGGATGACTCATCGCTTCCTGTCACATTGAGAAAAAGCTCCAAACGCAGACCAGGACGTCACATGACCACATACTGAGCAGATCAGACAGAGGAGTGGGAAGCGTTTTGCCACTGGTCACGACAGTCAGCATGGAGAAGCTAGCAGCGGGGGATTCGGGAGGTTTCACTTACAGTCTCTGCGCAGGGAGTTAGTGAGGGAGGGGGGGTAAAGGCTTTGGCAGACCCGCTATGAAAATCCCCAACTACATCTTATCAGCTTCCCCATCGCTGCCGTAAGCATTGAAAACCTCGCTAAACTCGGTTAAGTTGGGGATGCTGGGTCTGGGGCTCTGGTTCTGGCTAGGCTCGGGGCTATGGCGGGGGCTGCTTGTGTGGCAGGGGTAGCAGGGGTGCTGGGGGAGGTGGTAATTGGGGTTTTGGGGCTGGGATTGGGCCTCCACCTTCATTCTCTTGGCCTCGTTGCGGGACTTGTAGCAGAATTCAATGAGTGCCACCAGCATGGCCAGGCCCAGGCCCCCGACGAGGATGTAGAAGACCCCCGCCACGTTGCTCAGACTGAGGGCCTGGGACGACTTGTCCTGTAGCCGACGGGGGAGAGAAAGAAAACAATCTGCTGTCAGAGAAAGTTTTCGCAGAGTCTGAGCATAAACACTCAACATTTACACTCAATGAAAGCACTGATATTCTGAAAATCACACCAGGTTCACACCATGCACAGACACAAACAAACACACACACACACACACACACACACACACTCACGCTGCACTGCACATTTATCACTACTCTACCTCCTGCAACCATCTTGCCTCAAATGTTTCACAGAAATTCAAAATCAGTTCAACAAAATTCCAAAAGAGTCTTGTTTTCTCACTAACTCTCTGTGCAGATATGCAGATATTTTAACATTTGTACTTTCAGATTTCACCTCTGCTGAACAACGTTACTTGGTTTAACAGCAACTTTCCTCTCAAGAAACAATGACACTCTTTGGATATTCCTCACACACATTGTACTACAATATGCCACTCTTGCGTGACGGCTTCAGAATTACTTGTCTGTTAAACAAATTATTGACAGTTTTATTATGAAAAACAAGGATTAAGGATCATCTGATGAGCCTGCGCACTTGTTTTACGGCTGAACACTTCTAATCTCTTAACTGATGTACTGTTTGTTTGATGATTTCTATTGTTCTGTCCTGCTTTGTGTTAAATTTTCTGTGCTGTCGTCTTGTTCAGGACTCCCTTGTCAAAGAGATCATTGCATCTCAATGGAAACACCCCTGGTAAAATAAAGGCAAAATTAAATAAAAATCATTGTGGTCCTGAAATATCAGTCATTTTTTAAAGTCTAAAGAGTAGAATGCCGCCCACCACTCGCTGACTTTGACTCCTGCTGTAACTCTGCAATTCTCTATTTCCTGGATGTAAACAAGCACAGGTGACGGAAAGTATTTTGTAGGGCAGTGGTTCCCAACCGTTTTTGTCTTGTGCCTTTTTGTCATTCCTGTGTTCCTGCACTCATGCCTGTTGATTGTTCTTCAAAAGTAGAATTCACTGAAAATAAGTTTATTTTATCTCCTTGATTTCAACATTTAATTCTCTGGCATTTAAAAAAAAAACCTCAAATTAAACATAAAAATAAACTATATGTTGCCTTGAAAACAAATCAGTAATATACACAGATAAAAACAAAATCCAACTGATCAACCTGCCTTTGTTATATACAACTCATGTAACATTTACCAGAAAATAAATGAAGCTCTGTTAAACAAAGTCTACATTAAACATGCATTTAAGATCTAAAAAAGTTTGACATCTTTCTTGTGTTTTTCGCCATCTCCTCTGAACCCCTCCTAAATCCAGAACAACTAGACTTTACAGCCATTTATTCACATTAATATTGCTGCAGGTAAGCAACTGTTTTGATTTCGTCTCCCTGGGGAAACTAGTTGTCGCACACATGCACGGTTTTATTGACAGGCTTATCTCAGTCCTTCTAGGTTGGAAATTAATTATTACATGTTCCCACATACCTTCTGGTTGGGAATCACTCCAGTATAATGAGCTCTACTAACTTTGGTCATACTCCAAAAAAACAATTTGACATTGTTTAAGTTGATATCTGTGTGTCAAATAAATTTAGCTTACTTTCAATTGTTTCAATTTTGGCTCTGATTTAGAGTCATGAAATATTCTTTTATCAGTTTTATCTGGTGATGTCTGCAAAATTCTAATATTTTTTCTGATTTAGATTTTTCTTCAAAGCAGTTCATGATATTGTTGTGTTGTAAACAAAAACAGGCACAAACATGAGTCTTGTTCTGCCCAAGATTTCTGCCGCTTAAAGGGAAGTTTTTTCTTGCTGTTGTAAACTTGCTACAGGCTGTAAAAGTCTCTTATCTCATCTTTATATTAGGTCTCTGTTAACAAAATACCTGTTGATTTTTTTGGAAAGTGTTGTGATTCAGCACTATATGAATACAGACTGATTGACAAAAGTCTATTGATGCTGAGGTTTGTTGTGCACATGAACTAATTTCTGTGAGGAACTCAAAGCCTGTACATGTTCATACAGAATTTTTACCCACAAATTTCATCCTTCTTTCTATTAAAAGTCAAACAGCACTCATTGCTGACAGTTTCTCCTGTTACTGTTCTTATCTGGCTCTTACACCATGACTGACAATTTCTTTACGGTTATTTTTCAAGCCTTCAAGTCTTCTCAATGATGGCCTTGACTCCTTTAGCAGCTAAAAAGGCATATCTGTACAGGAGCTTTAAGCGATTTAATGAAGGCACTTTGACTGGATGGATTGTAGGAAGAGTGACATTGTTTCTGGAAACATTTTGCTGTTGATACAAAGTCAAACTATCTGCATTGCTGCATAAAACTGAGGGTAACTGAGAAAACAACTTTTAGCAGTTTTGGATGGACTAGCCCTTTAATTCCCCCCCAAAATTCCCAGCTCTGACTTTCACCTTTTAGCCCCCTTTTATTCAAATATATGCAGCTAATCTCCGTGCGCTCTGACTCCTGCTCCTTCCTGTCACTTATCTCGCCCAGATAAATCACCACAGTCCTTAAGGGGCGTTCAACTTATTACCTCGACACAAAAAAAGTCTGCCTGTCATGCTTGGTCTCATTTGCAGGTGATAGCTGCGTGTGTGTTCTGCACTTACGGATCTGATTAAGAGGACATGACTGATGTGGAAGCTGCATGCGGCTTTATTTAAAAGCCAGCAGCTCTCTTCCTGTCTTCCTGCTCTGCTGCATCAAACGTGTGGATGAGTCTACAACAGGCCGAAGCCCACATTAGTCCTGACGTGTAGTGTGGCACACGGGAGCGTCTGAACATGCCCCAGGATCCTCTGGGTGACAATCAGTGTAAGTGTGAGGCTTCATCTGCAGCTGCAAGTGCCGAGCTTAGCTGTTAGAGCTGTAACATGCCTTGTTTCTGTCAGTGTGTATCCCTCAGGCTACGCCTTAAGTCTCTACCTGCATGTCTGTCTGAGTATGAGGTGTGTGAGTCATATCAGCCAGCCTGCTGTAATAACAGAACAGAACTGCCAGAGTTATAAAAGACAAAAAGAGGAGGGGGAGGCTCCCAGGCTGGTGGAGACTGACCTTACTTCCAGAGTCCTTGGGTCCACACTCCCCTTTATCGTACCACCATTTGTTTTTCAGTTTGTCTAAGAATCCTGCTTCACTCAGTTTCAATACGACAAGGTTTACAGGCGCTCTTCAAATCACGGGGGATGGGGGAAGGGTTGGGTGGGGAAAATAACATAAATAACATCATAGGACATGTTATTTTATGTTATTCAATCAGAAGAAGCCCAACAAGAGCAGCTCAGTACTCTTTACAAAGTGACGAAGCCGGGATTGGGGCCCCGCGTTAGCTACATGTCTCTTTGCTCAATGGTTGAGATCATAATTTAGAGGGAGGGGTTAATTTGGAGCTATTTAGGGGGAAGGGGCGGAGCTAACAGACATATAAGCGGGGCCCCGGCTGCGTCGCTTTCTGGAACGGGAACATACTGCCGGGACCTTTTAGAAACAAAACACAGAGTCCGGTCCTGTCGACACAAAAGGATTTGCTCAAAAAATCCCAAGCGTATGCTGCTACCACATGCTAATTTACAAGCCAATGATGCTTAAGCGACATTTTTACCTCCCCGGTTCAACCCCCCACATAAGTGCAGCATTATCATTGTGTCGACAGACCTTACGCTCTTTTAAAAATTAGAGTTAACCTTCTGGTCGACCCGGCAGATGCTCCTGTTACCGACAAAAACACATTTCTCTTTTTTACCGCATCAACGTTCACATAGGCATAGCTTCATAGCGGCTAACCTTCTCGCCACCGCCTCCGCTGCCACACTCTCCTTTGTCGTACCACCACTTGTTTTTCAATTTGTCCAACAGGCCTTGCTCATTGAGTTTTAACACTGCCAGGTTAACTGCACTTCTTGAAAACGATAAAACATATTTTTGAGAGGGCATGAGTATGCTGTCCAATTTGGGAGGGAAGGGAGAGAGAGGGGGGAGAGGGGGAGGAGCAGCATTAAGAGAGAGAGGGACAAGGGTGGAAAAGTGCATTTTTGAAATTACATCCCATCCCAGGACCCGAACGCACACTGAACACAACTCTCTTTCCTTCAGTGTCATATTTAAAGATGCACAATGAGGGAAAATAACACTGGCATTATTTGTGTAGCCATGATGTGCAAATTTAAAAGCTTTAGCTCATTTTAACCATTTTTTTAGCTGAAGCTTTAGCCCGTAGCTAATGAAATTTGCCAGCCAAAATGAAGCCTAGTCAGAAAAATCGAAGCCAGTTTTTGGTGGGGTGTAAATCTGCAATTATTGGGACGCTAAACTTTGAATGCACGAAAAATAAAATTATCTAATTGCTCGAACCTCTTTTCCTTTAGTGATTCAGTTTTTTTTGTTACACTTTTATTAAGTGAAAGGACATTTTGAGAAAATGACACTGGAACTAAAGAGTAGCTCCAGAAATACCAGAAGTCACACTGACTTAGAGATGGGTATTGATAGGATTTTATCAATGAAGATTGATTCTGCTTATCGATACAATTCTTTATTCTTATCGATTCCTAAAGTAGCTTTACAGGTTTTCTCTGTCAGCAACATTATATACAGTTTATAAAAACATAGATATGAATTTGGTCACTGCATCTGGATATCTCAGGACATAAATACATAAAAATAAGTTAAAAAATCATTGTTATTGACTGAAATAAGCCACATAATGTCTTCAAGCGGTATTAGTAATGTCTTACAATATCAGCAAACCTGTAAGTTCAGTGTAATGTGCAATCCAGACACTTCCTCAATGGACAATCTTTGCTGAAAGCTGTTTTCAAAACCTATGCAAATGAAACTGCCTTTCTATAACTGAACTGACCAATTCTATTAAAATCAGCAATTCTGTAGAAACTCCTAAAAAAATAGAAATTAAGATAAAATGAATATTTTTAACACAATGAATTTAACTCAAGTATGTTATCTCCTGAATAAATGTTCTGTCTGTGTCAGGTTTAGTTAATGTTTCACAGCAGTTCTAATTTTGCAAAGTGAGAGTCCAATAATATTCTTAATGAAATAGGAATTTGAAATATTAAAAATTGGTCTAAATTCTTTTCTTTGGTGCAGGAAGTGATGGTTTAAAACTCTTTAATTTCAACCAAAAGTGTTGACAAACAGCACCATCAGTCCCAAAAACATTTGCATCAGCTGTTGTTTTGATAAACAAGACGCCTTGAGATTCTTGGCCCTTTTTTTCCTACGTGTTTTTGGTTTACGTCTGTTTCACAGGATTTCAGCATTGAGCTGCTCTAGAAATTCTTGACTGACTTGCACAAAATGTCTCTGAAAAGTTGCTTGAAACAAGTGAGCTCTTTTGATTTTGTGTCTGTTTGGCAGCTGTAGTGACGTCTGATGGCTGAGATTGACGGAGAAAGATTTGTTTCAATGTGCGTTTTGATCTTTGTAATTTATTCGCATCATTATGAAAATAAAAATAAATAAAAACAGAGATGAAATGGATCAGGTAGAAAAAGCAGGAAAGCTAAGACTTCATTGTTTGCTTCTGTCTTGTTTTCGGAGCTGTTTGAAACCACAGACCTGAACACCACTGATGCCTGCTCTTCACGGCGCTGGTGTGTTTTCTCGCTGATATCTGGACGAGTAGCTGACAGAAAACGATAATCCTCGAAAACAAGAAGACGGAGGCCCCTGAGAGGGTGGAGGACTACCGTGATCTGTCAGGGACTCCTCCTGGTCAAAGCAGGGGCTGAAAACTGGGATCATCAGCCTGACTGTGAAACAAACCAGCAGCTGCTCCGCTCTGCTTCAGGCTCCATGTGCAGAAGAATTTACAGAGAAACAACATGTGGGGTGAGGTGTGTGTTTGCTGTGAAGAGCATGAAGAGAGAGGAAAGACTTCTTTTATTTAAATCTGGGAGTTTAGAGAGGTCTACACTTGACCTATAAGCTATTCACACTTACTTTTCAACCTCATTGTTGCTGCACTTTCTTCAAAATGCATTTCTAATATTAGCAATTTGAAATAAGTTTAAGAGGTTCCAAATATCTCATAGGTTTGGATCAAGAGGCAAAAATTATCTAGCCAAATGCAACTCTATTAGCCCAAAAAAGAGGTTTAAGAGCAGTTATCTGATGCATTATCAATGTACAAGATACATGGAGCCTTTTTCCACTCCTCTGTTTTAATGCTATTTGTCTATTATTGTCTTTTTGGACAATTTTTGCTCCTAATAATCAAATATCCATGCATTGCCTGTGTTACATGTTTATTTTTCATTTTCAAATTACTTTATAATTATTCATTAAAACTTTTTCATCTCTGCCCTTATGCTTAAAGGTGCAGTCAGTAAATTTAGCGGCATATATGATATAATAGTCCTGCGTTTGTTGCAATAAGAGCAAAACCAGCTGAATAAAAATAATTTCTTAATTCTTTCTGTATTTCTCATACGCTGCTGTTTTGGTCCTGTGTGGTCACAATCTTCCATGACATGTTTCTACAGTAGCACAACAATGACTGACAAGTACCAAGCACTTCTCAGGACTTTGTGTAGCAATGCTGAAATTGCGGCAGTTGTGGTTTCTTATATTTTCAAAATAATCCGAAATTGATAAAAAAAAGAGAAGTGTTTGATTGCAAGACCGTTTACACAACAACTGTTATCAGGTGAAACGCAATTTTTTTTTAACTTTTTAGCCTCCAACCGAAAACGCAAACTTTTGAAAACGCAATCCAGAGTGGAACTTTTCCGAAACACCGTTTTCACAGTCTCTGTGTAAACACTACGCCGGGGAAATCTTGGATATGCTGACGTCACGTTCAGCTCTGTGTGCTGCTGAATCTACTGCCTGCCCTCTACCAAAAATTGCATTTATTGCACTATTTCTGCAATAAATGAAGAAGTTTTTAATATAAGCTCCAGATGACCGGCTCACTTCTTCTTCGGTCTCTATACTATTGTCGTGTGTACGGCTTCTACGCTTATATCGCCATCTACAGGCCTGACTTTCGTACTACAGCGTTTTCAGTCCCTCAGTGTATCCGTGTAGACTCACATTTTTTTCATTGCGTTTTCATGCCTATCAGGATGAAATGCTGTGAAACGAAGTTGAGCCTTTGGTTATCTGGCTCCTCTTCCCCTGAACCAGCTCTTTTTTTATGCTGCTTTAGGTTTAGACTGACACACAAGCTCCTGTTTCCCTCTCTGTTCTTTCTATCAGTCGATCTTCTGATCTTAATGTCCCATTAATGGTATTAACCACAGATCTCTCTGGGAGTCCCTGAGCTCGTCTTGTAGATTTCGCTGCCTGCTGCCATGGACCCGACAGACTCAAGCTGCTTTGACTTTTTACAGTTTCACCATCGTCATCGGTCACTAACTCCAACACAATGGAGGTGGACGTCTTTCTGACATGAGTCTGGTTCTGCCTAAGGTTTCTGCCAAAGTAGAGATTTTCCTTGCCACTATAACTTGCTGAATGCTGCAAAGTGCTGTATTCATGGTGGGTTATGATGAGATAAGACTCCTTAAGTTGTCTTAACCCTAAAACACGATTGCCGTGTGATTTTTATGTCAAGCATATTTCCCTGCTTCCATACCTGGTTGCTTAACAGGTATGTTAGGAAGATTTTCACTCAATATTAGTGTTAAATGAAGAAAAAAAGATAACCGTTCTCCAAACAAGGAATGGGTCAACGGAAGAAAAAAGTTCTCAGCTCAATTATTCTTTATTTCATGAAATCTTCTTTGATGACTCCCTTCGATGACTTTTGGGTTTTTCGTTTTTACAAGACTTTTCATACTGAAAAGTAGAAAAAGGGTGCTTCACTTTGCCATGCTTTGTTTCACTTCTATATATTTTAATGAGACATAGTTTATATTTGGTATTTTATACTGTGATAAAATATACCCAGTGATTGTAATGGTGTAACTGTTTCAAGCAACAGTGTTCTTGTATTTATGTTGGGTCTTCGTTGATGATATAATCTTAGCAAGACATATTAATGTTGATGACCTTACATTTGTTGGGATTTTGTGCTACATAAATAAAGTTAGTTTGACTGACTTGAAGTTTGCATCACACCACAGGAGCTTTTTGTCCTCAAAGGCCACCATACATTCACTGAAAGGGAGGAATGATCATTGGTTGATTCAGTGTAGAATCTGATTTCTACGCACTGCACCTTTAAAGAGCTCTCTTGGTTTCATCTGAAAATACAAACTCAGAGGAAACTGTTTATTTGAAGTCTCCAAACTGAACTTCTTTCAGAGTTTTACTCACATAAGTGTCTGTTCCTCCTCCAGCGAGAGGACTGTTTGTCCTTTCACCACCTCCGGCTACAAGTCAGGACAAACGATCCTGTTGGAACCTCTTTACTGGAAATAACAAACCTAATATTGGGTTATTGTTTTCACTCTTTAATTACACATGACTAATGATAGCGCCGCTCCCCTTAAGTGGAGTTACTCAGAGCCTTTATAGAACCTGCACTCCCTGCTGCTCTCTAACACGTGAATGTTGTGCTCTGGCGTTCTCAACAGGAGGAAATTAAAGTACAAGCAATCACAGAGCCGTTTCTCACTGTGCCGCAGACACACCTGTGAATTTTAGCCCTGAGTGTATTTTTCCTTCCGCCTCAGTGAGGTCTTTCTGCCGGGCTTTGATGGATGAGCTCGTGGATTGAATGTGCTTCTCCCCACAGTAATGACACTGCATTCAGTGGCAGGTCTGTAAATTCCACTATGTGCAGGAGGCAGTGACAGAGTCTGGCACAGTCACCCAGGGCTGTGCTTTCAAACGGCTCCCAAACTGCTATTTCAGTCACTTAGTAGAAAAGAAAGAACCACTCAGCCATGAAGGAACACTGAAGTAGCATTAGCAAAAAACATCTCTACTAATTAAATCTGTTGTAAAAATGCAGATTATTCAAACAGACATTTCTCTAAAAGAAGACATTTCTCAGATGAGCTTCAATCATGCCATTCAGACAGCAAGCACAAGCACAAAGACTTACCTGGGGAGGAGAGCTGCAAAGAAACAGAATGAAATAACCACAGCTGCTTCATCACACTGACCCCCCCCCACGTGCATGCAACAAACACAGATGTAAAAAAAGCAGCTACTTCTGCCCTGAAACAAAGACATAAACACGCCCCACCCACCCACACCGAGCAGTCAGAGGACACAGATAGAGATAGAAAAGGCGGCACACCAGGGAAGGTGGAATACCATAACAACACGTAGAACATATTGTTACACTATTCCACCCACCTTAACTGTGAACCCTTGGGTGTAGCTACTCCGTAGCCTTTGGAGTCCAAGTTTCCTCCCACTTTCATAGTGTCGCACGGCTTTCGCTGTTCTGTGTACTCGTTCATGGTGGACTCCAGCAGGAAGGCGTATTTCCCTTTGGACTTCCGGACTCGTGCCACGCCTTCAGCCGTGGTCTTGGTGAAGACTGTGGGCTCTGCAGACTTCATGTATCCCCACATCTTCTCATAGACGGCGATTTTTGACCGCTGTAGGATTTTGAGGGGGTTGGAGGTTTAGAAGTAGATGTTATATGAGAGGTAAAGAAGAGAAAAGGATTATCCACCTACAACAACATCAAAACTTTGGAAGAAGCATTTGATCATTTAAATTTTTTCATGCCACAGAGTAACACATTTGTAGTTCTGATCTGATCTACAGTTATACAATCTGAGAAATTGTAGAGTCTCTTGTAATTGTCTGCTTATGATTCAATGAGCATGGATGAGGGAAATAAAGAAAAGAGAAAAAGAGCTGTCTCATACTTAGCACATCTAACAGGAAAGCAGAGGATACATACTCTAAATGTTCATATGATAGATTCAGAAGTGGAAAAACAACCATAATTTTGATGCTGTCATCTAGAATTGAAGATTTGTTTTGTGATCCAAATTCAAAGATGGATAAAAAAAACAACTGTCCCATTCGTTGGCTCATTTGGCCAAAGCTGATTGGATGGTTGAAATGTTAAATTAACAACATCAAAGTTGATAGTTCTACAATTTTTCATCCTAACTTTAAGAGACTGGTTTTTTTTTTTTCTTATTCTACAGTCAAGACCAGTCTTAGTCTCGAGACTAGAACTGGTCTTGATGAATTGATGTTGTAATTTGAAACATTTAGCGTTAACCCACTGATTGTTCTGCCTCTTCTCCAGGTAGCAACATCAGGTAACTTTTTAAAGTGAAAATCAATCCAGGTCTTAATTTTGATAAACATGGACCAAGGTTTTGCATTATTGCAAGACAACGTCCATATATTAACCCATTATAAGTACTTCAAGCATCAAAGCTAAAGGGAGTATATTACTGGACATCTTACTGCAACATTATCTTGAATTTTCTCCTTTACATAGCATTTAATGTTTTCTTCTTATATCACCAACTTCATATCAGAAACAGGCTTTCATTTCATTATCTATTTGAGTCAAGCAGCACTTTGTTGTGCTTCTTATCTCTCTGTCTGTCTCCTGAATGATTTCCGCTCCCCGATCGATAAAGTTTTATCTTATCTTTGAACATCCATCCTGATGACCTCCTAACATATTGCAGCATTGGAGAGATGTGAAACTACCTGTATCTGAGGAACCTTTGCTGCACGACATCTGCAAGGGCAGGGATAACGGCTCGCACCCCCCAAGAAAGGGTTTCACAAAACAAATCACAGCTGTGCAATTCATTTTCAAAGTGCAGGTTTGTCTTGAGATCAGGGATGTGTTTCTGCATCGGTTCCCCTACCTGTCTGAGATTAGACCACTAATCCCTCCAACACCCACTCACCCTGAAGAACTCTTTGGTGGACCCAGAGTCCAGAGTGCCGTAGGCGATGTCCGTCTGCTTGGCCAGATCCTCAGCGCTCTCGATGGGGGAGACCATCCTCTCGACGGTGAGGAAGGCAGCCAGGTTAGCCGTGTAGGAGGAGATGATGATGAGGGTGAAGAACCACCACACTCCTCCCACAATCCGACCCGATAATGATCTTTGAAAAGTGGAGAAAGAGGTGGGAGAAAAGGAGGAGAAAACCAGAGAGAGTGGAGGGTAAAGGGGAAGGAGGGTTAAGATTAGTCAGTGAGTGTTTGGACAAACAGTGGAGCCTGTAAAAGTGATGATATGTGAGTGTGTAAAGCATGAGAGGACCAGTGCCACAAGGTGGAGCTGTGACAACACTCAAACCCTCCAGAGCTTTATTTACCCCTCATTAGTGCTTCATAAAAATACCCTCATGGTGACCGGCTATGATACAGAAAAAAGGTTAGCTCCTCCTGCCCCTCTCCTCTCTCTTCCCCCTCGTGTCTTTTTGTTTATTGGTGGGATGAAAAAGAGCTGCGGGTCCCCTTGCCCGGCGTGGCGGCAGCACTGTTCTTTTCTTGTTTGCTCGCTCAGGGGAGACAGATAGCCCGCTGCTCCTGAGCAGCAGAAGGTCGTGAGGAGAATCTTAAAGCATAAATGCTGCATTGAGGAGAACAAACAAGATCTCCCCTCGGTGCAAATCAAACAGTGGAGGCTACAAAACCCCCAGGCCTGCTTGTCAGATGGTGAAAGAGATGGGGGTACAAGAAAGGGGAGGAGGAGGGGGGGAGGGAGGCATCTGCAACACTCAGGGTTTGGCGGGTGTTTTCACTTTGTCTTATTGCAATCTGGCGACTCTTCATGTCCCCATAATTCATACTGTCCCCCTCTGCAGGTAAAAGTCTCCAGAAAAGCTGGTGGCATCTTCCAAACAAGAATGGAGATGCTTATGCCAGCGTCCATCCAACCAAAGAAACCAAAGGAAACCTCTGTTTTCTCGGTCCGTGCCGATCAAAGTGCCTGCAGCAGCTCCAGCTGAAGAGTGCTGCAGCAGTGCATGTCTCCTCTGCACACACACACAGGGAGCTTTACCCATGAAATAGACTTACTTGACGTATTAGCTCTAGATTTGAATACAAATGACTTCCTTCTCCTTTATTCCACCCCCTCCTCTCTTCACGACTGAGTATTTCCAGGAGAATGTACATGTAAACTAATGACTCAGATGTCATGATGGAGGGGGGCTGTGAGTGATAAGATGTGAGGATCTCCTCTCTATTTCCTACCTGAATCAAATATCCCTTCATTTTCCCTCCCTTTCTCTCTGTCTCAATCCTTTCTCCCTCTTAGCTTTTTTTTTTTTTTTTCTATGAATGCAGCAGAGGATTGTGGGAGTGTAATAATGGGACCAGAGGAGGAGCGTCTCAGTGCAGTGTGTTTGCTGGCTGATACCACTGACTTTGATCCACAGTGACACACCGCTGTGTCTTGATGGGCCCGCAGTAAACAGAGAGGACGGGGAGTGAGGGGAGGGAGGAGAAGCTTAGCGCGGAGAGTTTGGGTGGTTTTAAGGCGACGTCAACATTTCCGGTGTTATCTTTTCCCCAGTTTAATTTTAAAAAATCACTGCGGTGCACGATACTAATGGATTATATTATTAAAATAAAGATAACAAAGATTAGACTCATGTAGAGACGGATGATTAGACTTTAAGATAAGCTATTACTGTATAATTTCCAATATAAGCCGCAGCGGTGCAAAGGAAAGTCTCCTTTATCAGGGTCTCAGAGGAAAAAATGTCCAACTTTCTTCTCGCCTCATGATTTCCATTGATTAAACAAGCTGTTGAGCTTTACTTCTTTCTGTTGCTGTGGGGTTTTTAATCCTGAAGTTGGGACGTAAAGACAGCCTGAATGCTAATGCTCTTCACTGGTTTTCAGTAGCAGCACAAATCAGACTCAAAGCTCTTCTTGCTTCAAAAACAGATCCTGCTTAACGTAGGGTAACCATGTTTCTAAAACCCAAAAAGTGGACCCCCTACCTGGCCTCCTGGAGATACTGCTAAAATACTCAAAGATACTCAAAGACGACAAAGTAGCTTCACAACCCATATATTTATGTAAAACTCATGTTCTTATGAAGTGAAAACTTTCTATACTGTAAACATTAATAATATATAGAAGCCCATTACTGCCAACGGAAAAGATGAAAATGAAAAAATGGCTTTGTTGAGAGCTTTTTTTGGCCCAAATTCAGGCAAAAGTTTGGGATGAAAAGTCAGACTTATGAAATAAAAACCAAATTTCAGTGTTTCTCAAATTTTGACTTTTTGTCTCAAACCTTTGTCTTTACATGGGCCCAAAAAAACAAAAACAAAGACACAGCTTTCATATTAAGTTTTTCAACTTGCAAAAAAGGACTTCCATTGTACTACCTCACCACATCGTTAAATTAAAATAGCTTTTTTTTTTCTTGTGATCACTACAGTGGACACCTATTTTAAACTTATTTCCTCTTAAATTCAATGGTTAATGTGGTGGAAATTCATATTAGCCTGTGTCAAGATATTTTTATTCTTCTTAGGGCCTGAAAAAATGTTTTCAATACTTTTTCTAAAGATATATATATCTTTTAAAAAAGTTATAGACAAACATTCGAGGGTAAAACAGCATAATAACTATAAATTATTCAGTGTGAAACTGGATGAAAGAGAGTTAAAATGTTTAAAATGATTATTCATGAAGTCAAACAATAAATAAGTCATATTTACATTAAGTTCACACTGTTTTTAGTTGAATGCTCAGTTACAAATATTTGTGAAACAAAAAATAAAACCACTCAAGGGAAAACGCCTGACACTGACTTTCATAATTCATGCATCGGAGAGTTAAAATGTCTCAAAATCTTTGTCAAGTCCAGTCTATAAAAGTGCATTTCCACCTCTGCATCTGAGTGTGTAGTACAAGCAGTCAGAACTTGTATTTGTGCATGCTCAATATTTTGACAGATTGGTGCATCAGAATAATGCCAGTAGCCCAGTGCAGCCCTTTACCTTGAATATCAATGGTCTGAAGAACAAGCTGAGAAAAATCAATTTGGGGGAGTTTATAAAATATCCCCATACATAATTCTAATACCAAAAAGGTCAACATGTCTGGGCATAGGAGGACGTTTGGTCACCTGAGCCGAGCTTGTATCCTTCATTCAGGAAAGACGCCTGGTGCTCCCAGCCCAACATGGCTCTAAATTTCAAGCCAGACTCTTTTTCTTAGTTTTCCCAAAAGGTGGAATGAATTACCCAACCACTTATGATGAGCAGAGTGACCAATGTCTGAAGACTCAACTGTTCAGGGAATATTTCGATCACTTAATCTGACCCTTCTGCTCCAACATGTCATCCACAGCTCTCTACATCCTACATTTGCTATCGCTCTTCCCTTGTCCCATCAGATACAAGCAAAAATGCCCGTAACCTTTTTCTTTCTACATGTTCCCCGGGAAAAAAAAGACTCAGGCCATGAAAGAATATGTTGTTAAAGGGAAGCAGGATGAGAGTTCTGTGTCAAAAATACTCTTTTTGTGTGCAGCAAACACAGGAGTCCCCAAAATCAATGCATTGTGGGAATTTAAGGTTTTGCACCTGTTGAAGGAAGTTTATCCTTTCCAAGTACTCATGCAAAATCAGCAGTAACAGTATCACAAAATGACATTTAACTGTTGTTATTTTGCATGAAATATCATCTAAGTTGATTCAGTTAAAGTGTCACAGGCTTTTAACTTCTCAAGAGGTCCTTCAATGAAAACACTCAGCTGTGGGTCTAAATTTGTGAACGAGGCTCCAAGATTATGCAAAACAGCAGATGTCACCCTTAGGACCCTATTGTTTTAGTTTTAAATGAGTTTCTTCTGGAATTAGAATTTAAGATTTGCCAAATTAACACAGTTAGTCTCCACTTTTTGAGCCCGAAGCCCTCACTCAGTAGTGTTTGTGCTCTTAGAGTGCATCCAGAGAGCCAGGAAAGTCCCTTAAAACACTTAAAGTAGACATGAGGAAGAAATAGAGATGTTAAAATCAGAGCCTTGTATCTCAGCTCTGATGCCTTAGAGGACTCTCAGTGGTTTAAATGTCTCCTATTATATGATTCTGATAAAAATAAAACCCTGCAAAAACATCTCAGTGCAGTCAGATTCTAGGGAGAACTTGAGTGTAATGATATACGAGCTCGGTGTTCCCACGAGAAGAGGAAACAAGACGAGCAGACAGGGGAAGTATTAAAGGGAATAAAGAGGAAACAAAATAGAGATTGGCTCCAGTGTTGGAGGATTCTTCGCAGCGGTCCAGAAAGCCTCGGGGTATAAAGAAGACTAAATGTAGACCAGAGAAAAGGAGAAGGTTTCAGTAATTTTACAGTTATTAGTCAGCAGTTTCCCTCAATGCTGTTATTGAATTAACTGTTTTAAGATGAGATATTATCTCAAAAACATGATTTACATGTTGGTTACGGTGGCATCAACACACTCAGATGCTTTTATTGTTTGTCCTTACACACTCTTTAATCTTAAAACTGTTTGAAAAATCAGTTTAAAAATGAAAAAAGGAGAAGAAAAAAGAGGAACAAATTGTTTTTTAAAAATGAGCAAGCAATTGTTTGCAAACATAAATAAGACTGAAATAGTCTGTTCTCTAGCTGATCAAAAGTTTAAGACCACAATCTTTAAAAGCTGAAATCTGCACATAAATGATGATGCAATGTTATTTTCTGTCAGGTATTTACACTGTCATGACCTCCTGATGGTGAAGGCTAAAAAGCTTTTTCACCTTGATTGTGGTTGGATTATTGTGTTGTGTAAGCAAAAGCCTCTCACAACGCCATCACTGCTGAGGTTAGATGCATTAAGACGGATATTTTGAATTTCTTTAAAAATCCTGAGGGTTTTGGAACAAAATAGTCAAGTGGTAGATCCAAAAAAATTCATTGAAGCTGATCCGATTGGCTGTCTGGGTCTTGACCTAAATTAAAGCTGTTACTGGTGCCAACTGAAGGCCAGTAACCATCAGTCTGAGAGAGAAGGGCTTTAAGAACAAAAAACTTCCTCAAAGGCCTCGTCTCCTTCAACGCTACAAAACTGCTTATTTATTTGGACTTTGACAGAGAGCAGGTGAAAAAAAAGTCAGATTCTCAGAGGAGAAATAATTGACCCTTGATGGTCCTGATGGCGTCCAACTTTACTGACATGACAAGGAGATCTCACTTGAGATGGCATCATCAGCATTCCCTTCAATGGAACAATGGAGCTTCAGGTTGTGCAGGGGCGTCAAATGGTGGCTGTCTGCAGCATAGACTGTATGATAAGTGGACTTAATGACGTTCGGCTCAAACTGAAGCTTTCAGCAGATGCCGCGCCCCCTTGTATCTGGCTGCAGTATAGGTCACAAGCCCCGCCTCCCCATGCATTCAGGATACGACTTTAAAAATTTACGATACCTGGTAGAAATGTTTCTCTGGTGGTATGACGATGTAATTTGGCTGCATTGTGTTCAAGTCTTTTTTTTAACTGAGAAGTTGGTTTTTCATTAGTTATTGGACGTCAAAAACCGCGTTATAAGTTCGTTTTACAATCGTTGACAGTTGCCGTTCGTGAGTAGTTTTTATCAGGGATATAAGAAACTTCGGGAAAGAGCCAAAAGGAGACTAAACCTTCTAAAGACGAAGGAATAAATATTCTTATTTCTCTTTTTTACTTGGCTCCACCGGGAATTCTCTTCTGCGCAGACTCTGGCTGCACAATGGCGGCTCGAGAAACGGGGTTTTTTGGCTTCAATATCGCTAAACGTTGACAAGCAGAGCCACTCTGTCCACTTTATAGACAGTCTATGGTCTGCAGGGGCATCCTTCATGAATGAGGGCCCTGTCCTGTGTGATGCTGACTGGGTTTTTCAACAGGACAACGCTGCAGTTCACAGAACAAATTCAACAAAAATGGTGATGCTACTTAAACTTAAACTTTTGATCAGTTGATGAACAGACTATTTCTCTTTATTTGTTGTTTTCAATACATTCACTTGTTATGTCTCACTCCCACTTCCTCTTTTTGCATTTTGAAACTTGTCTCAGAAACTTTATATCCACTAATATAAAATGTAAATCCGTGCAGTTTTCAGCTGGTCTTAAGATTTTGATCAGGACTGTATGTGATAGAAATGTGTGACCTTCCTTCACAATAATGGCTTCAATATTTGATGAAATGTGTGTGTCATATAGCTTCAAAGAGCTTATGCAATGGGCAGGACACTCAACATGTGTGACATAATCCAAGCCTTAAACCTCTGAAGAGTCTGTTTAATGTGGAATATCACTCACATGATTAAAAAGCAACCCAAAGATATAAAAAAAACACCAAAGGTTGAGCTGATTTCCTCTCGGGATTAAAATTTAATATGTCTCACGTCCATATAAGTGACCAGTTTGAAGAAAACCTCCTGTCGCTCCTATGATGGAAAGAACTAAACTTTAATGCGCTTCTCTCTTCCTCCTTCTTATATTTCCTTTGATGTGCAGAAAAAATGAATAAAGACACTGCTGTCAGGGCTGATTTGGTGCAGTGTGTGTGTGTGTGTGTTTCTGCAGGATTTAAAGGAATGTTTGGGAGAAAAGAAGAAAACAGGGGGAAAGAAGAAAACACAGGAACATAAAGTGGAAGCGGTAGAGAAGTAGAGGAAGGCAGGGAGAGCTCTGACCTTGAGCAGCACCTAAATAAATGAGTAGGTACTGGTCTGCTCCCTGGGTGACACCTGGGGCGAGACCACACTTTTTCACTTATTCATAACAGAAAAACTGTCACTCAAGATCATTCCTCTTACTTTCACGACCTCTGCCTGCATTCTCAACCCAGCTGCAGACCTGTTATAGGAATTTAAATCCTTGTATCGCTCTGTAATAAAAGCCTGTATTCAAATGTTGGAGGAATTGTCAGGTAAAACTCACAGGGTTAAGGAGGAGACACTTGACATTGGTGGCTGTGGAGAGAATACTAAGGCACGTTTTAACATACAGACTGACTCATTTTACACATTATCCATAATTTATAAGAAATTTCACTGCTGTTTTTCATCAGTATGAAGCCAAAGACAGAAAAACACAAATTCTCTGGCAGAGTTTGAGTTGCCAGAAAGCCCAACACAAGGCCGTCATGATGAAAGAATAAAAAGTTGATATCGTACTAAAGAATAGCATACGTGAATACTTGTGATATAGTGTCATTAGTTTATTATAGGAGGAGAAGGTTCAATTGGCTTCCTGCTGCCTGCCATTAATTATGAGTCTCCTTGTTATTTCCTTTTTTATTGTAAGGGTTTTGCACAATTACAGTTCAAGTAAAGACTTATGGGGCCATTACTGTAGCAAAAGTATTTACAAATGTGCAACTAGATCCACAAATTTGAAACTATATTCACAAATGTGTGACCAGGTAAATTTGTAACTAGATTCATGTGTGTGTAAGAAATTCTGTGCGTGTTTGATCAGTAATGTAAACCCATACACATTTACACATTTGTGGATGTAGTTACATTTTGTGGATCTAGTTAAAAACTTACAGATCTAGTTACACATTTGCGGATCGAGTTACAAATTTGTTGGATCTATTTACACAATTTACGGATCCAGTTACACGTTTGTAAATACTTTTGCTACAATACTGACCCCATAAAGAGTCCCTTGTCACTTTCCTGTATGTATGTTCAGAGGATTTAGCTTGACTCATAACGTTCCCTTAAATTTTCAGTAAATACTGTGAAAATGTTTTTGTTTTCATAACCATTACGTAAAATAATGAAAAAAAAATACTAAGCTCAAGGAGATAGCAGTCTGAGACTGAATTTATTTTGTTCTATGAACATGATTGTGTCTGTAGAGTGGACAGTGTGGCTCCGCCTTTTATAACTGTACAGTTTTTGAAGCCAAAACAACTGCATTTCTGGAGCCGCCATTGTGCCACCAGAGTCTGCACAGTGGAGAATTTGGGTGGAATGGGATGACAAAAAAAAAGCAATAAATTTAATCTACTTTTTCTTTTGAAGGTCTAATCTCTTTTTGGTTCTCTTTCCCAAAGTTTCTTATATCCTAGATGAAAACTTCACAAAAATGGAAGCTGTCAATCATCATAAAAGGAAACGTATAACTCAGGTTTAAACGTCTATAACTAATGAAAATGCAACTCCTCAGAAAAAAGAGGACTTGAACACAACACAGCCAAATAACATCATCATACCACCACCGTGTAAGAATGTGAGAAACATTTCTACGAGGTGAAATAATATTTTTAAGTTTTACCACCTCTCATCTGAAATGCATGAGAAGATGGAGATTTTGACCTATACTGCAGCCAGCCACCAGGGGGAGCAGTTTTAGTAGAGATCTCGGTTAGAGCCGACTGTTATGGCGTACACTGATTATATAGTCTATGCTTGGGACTAACTCAGTTGAGAACGAGCCTCTGGTGGTCATTTGAGGAACTGCAGGAAGTGGTGAACTATGCTGTTGGTAATTAAAGTAAATAAAATGCATAAATGGAATATACAGTCAGAACTTGTAAAAGACTATTTTTAAGCCAGGGCTGAGTTATGATTATGAAATACTCACAAAATTATCAAGTGTACAAAATATATAAGTGTTTTCAGATGATATCACAAGGCCTCAGGCTATCAGAAATAAAAGCCTCACACTGTCATTGGAGATTTCAAAGCCTTGGTAATCTCTCTCACTGAAGTCTATCTCTGGCTTAAACGGCAGCTTAAAAATGGTGATATATAATCAAAGATAATCCGAGCTCTTTTAATGTTTGCCAGAACCCATCACTCAGTGTGCCTGAGATAATGTCTCCATTAGCTCCATATAATACCGGCTAATCCTGGAGAAACTTCCTTCTATATATTAGCAGATCTGTGTTTACATTTTATACGGGAAGAATATTCATTCTAGTCAAGAAATTTCTTACTGAGCAGAAAACTTTATAAATAATGAATGAAATCTCTTTTTTCCAGCACATAAAAGTTTAAGTTATTTTGCATTTTATGACACATTATATTACTGTTTATGAAAAAAGGTTGTGTTCTTGTTTTTAAACTAAGTTCAGATTTAGGAGTCCCACCACTACAAGCCTCTGTTTTCCTCATTAATGTGACTTTCAGTTCAAACTGAGCATAAATCTGATGAGCATCCTCACAATGAGCAGCCAGATAAGACAACGTGATGAAAGGCAGGCCAGGAGCTCAGTAATTTGCTGCTGCACATTACCTTTTATTTTTGATCTCCTCTCGTGAAACACTGTGAAGTTTTAGCCCTCGAGGCCTCGACAAAGTACTGGAATGAAACAAGCTTTGGAGCAGCTGTACAAAGTACAGATGCACGCCTCGCATTAAGGGGTCAGGAGAGAAGACAGGTCGAACTGAGGAAACACAAACAAGAATTTCAAAGGCTGCTGGAGATGTTTGTTTTGGATGAAAGCTACACAGTCAGCAATTGCTACAGCAATATGAAAGCAGGAAACGCTAAATTGGCTCTTGACTTTGAAGCTGGAGCAACACTGTACATACAGAGGCAATCAGAGCCCCCAGCAACACCCGTAATTTGCAGGAATGGTGCGACGAATCAGCCGGGTGTGACGAAGGACAAGGCCTGCTGACATAAGCAATAAGCAGTGCGGCAGAACCACCGTGTGTCAGCTGGATAACAAAAGCTAATTGGCATTGAATGAATTAATAGAATAATGGGAATCTTTTAGATAGAGACCACTTGAAAGTCATTTCTCCTTTTCAAACGCTGCTTTTGTTGGCCCAAATCCACGACCCAAATTAAAAGCTACGCTTCATCTGTAGCCGTCAGGAAATTTGCCATCAGTGTTCACGCTCTCTGGGCTAATCAGGACTAATCAAGCCAATCACAGCGCTCTCATTAGCTCGCCCAGCAAAGTGGCGACCATGACTCAGCAGAGGAGACAAAGATAATCCATCTGAGGCAATGAGATGGAAATGACTGACAACACCTGCAACAGCCGTGACCGATTAAACCTCCAGACGGCTGCTGTGATATTTATTTTGATGTTTTCAGATGCGGGGATGTGACATCCTGCAGTCTCAGGAGGAATAAACAGAATAACTCGAGCTGCAGTCACCGGGGATTTGGAGTCAATTAAAAACACTATGTCACCATCTCATTTCAGCTCATCCCCTCATCTCCTCTCCCCACCGAGACATCGCCATCGGAGATCGGGATATTAATCACTGAATTAATTATTACCAGCCGCCTTAAGGGAGCAGAAGGGGGTATTAACCCTTATTAAGAGAACAAGCGAAGGTGAGAATTGGGCGGTCTGAGCTATTTCCACCTCTGCCTTTCCTGTTGGATCCGTCACCAAATGAGTAAAAAGTTAAATATAGAGAGGATGTAGAAACAGCTAGAGAGAGAGAGGGTGGATAAAATAAGGAAAATTGGGGGATCAAGAAGCTGGAGCCACATAAAACCCTTTCATCAAGGGAAAGAAACCACATAAATGCACAGATAAAACACAAACCTCCAGCTTTCAGTTGGAAATCAATTCAAACACCAGTTTTTTTAAAAATGTTGGCATTGTTGTAGTTTTGATGGAAACTTCACAGAAAAGATTTTGGGGTGAGAGTTTAAGCTCATTGAGAGGTGAAACCACAACAACAAGCCTCATTCATACGGTAGTTTTTACACAAACAATTCTCAGAAGAATGCCCTTCAACAAAAACTCCCAATGCTTATACACAGAACAAAAGCAGAAAACATTTAGAAGATGCTTTAAAACCTTTTAACACTGAAGGTATTGGCACTGTCACCTTTGGACAAGCTCACTTTGAATGTTGGTTATTCCCAAAAAGTTTGCATAATCAGAAAAATTCCAACTGTTTGTAAAAGCTGATTTGTGGCTCTTTCAGTCAATATGTAATTATAACGGTAATTTCACTCGGACATTTGTGGATGGACGAATGGGATGTAAAGAGAGAAGCTGAGTTTGTCCATGCTAAATGCCAAAAAGAAGATACTCCTGGGTTATAAAACCTTGTCTCCAGATGATCCTAAAGGGTTTTGTATGATCGGAGAGGGAGAGGCAGTGGGGATATTGGAGGTTCTGGTGATGCTGTCAGAAACCTTTCCTGTTGTCATACATATGTTTTTAAATGTTAAGATCTAAAGTTAATCCTGTAAAATTTGTTGCCGATGTTTGATTGCACCGTTTTTTCTTCACTAAACCCCTAAAATCCAATTCCATTCTCATGTTCTTCTTCAGTTCAAACTCTTTTTCTTTCATTTACCATGCCTTACTTTGGAAATAACTCCAAGATATTGAAAACACCAAATATTCCAAAAAAAAAATGGACCAAAGCACGTACTCATAGAAATTTTATGACCTTGTAAAATCGAAAAAGCACCTAAATGGTGGAGGTGTGGGCCTTTCACACCAAGGTCTGATTGTAGCTCTGCCATTGACAGACCTCCAGAGGGTTGGCCAATCAGAAAGAAAGGGGTTTGTGGGGCGGAGATTCTTAAAGGCGCAGCAACTAAAATCAAGTCTTTCACAGGCTGGAATAAGGGTTTTCTTAAACACCAGGGTGAGAAAATTTGATGTTTTTCAGGTGTAAATCATGTGAAGTTATGAAGAGACGTAACACAGAATAAAGTCCAAAAAAGCCAAATGTTGCCTCTTTAATGTTGGTGTTCAGTCTTGGCTCTGATGCAGCATTAAAAGTAGCTTCCTGTGCTACACTAAGAGACTACAAAGCAAAAGCTGGAAGTCAAAAAGTATCCCAGCGTACCGTCTTTTTGGCAGCACAGAGTTGTGAATTTTGTCTGACAAAACCTTCTGAAGTGGACCTGAAGAGGACATTTCCTCCTGAGAGTGGTTAGTGTCTGTTATGGAATGATACGAAGTGATTTTCCCTCGATCAAATAAACACGCATACATCCACCAAAACCTGCCTCCTTCCTGTGCAGTCAGACCTGAAAGTTTTCCTCTGACTCATAAACTTATTTTGCAATCCTTCCTGAGGGGAACTTGTCTCCTAAACTTCCAGAGACTGTCTTGCACTTAGATTGATTTTGGACTGTCCGGTCAGCTCAGGACTTTAACACATGAGTGATCACCATCGGCCCCTGGCCCTAATTCAGCCCCATTCACCTCTGCCCTCGTCTCTCCCTCCTCTCCTTCTAATCTCCCCTGTGTGCGCGGGATTTGCATGCTGCCCTGTCAGGCTAAACTGGAGTAGAAGAGCCTCTGAGCTCCGGGGCCGCGTGCTGATGGATCGGGAGAGGCCGGTGGGATTAGCGGTGACAGGTGGAACCACGGAGAGGGCTGAAATGTGGACTTTTCTTTTGGATACAGACATTGTTGCATGGTTCTTAAGTCCTTATCTGCAGTACACAGGCGGAGATGTGGTGGGAAGGGTGGTTATTATGATGGTGACTGTGAACAAAGTGAGAGCACTCCTTAAATGAGCAGAAACAAACGCTCTATAGTCTCCTCTATAGGTTGCTTACGTAAAGCTGGGCTTTAACTGTACCTCAGGTTCCTCCATCTTGTGTGTGTCTCTGCTCTCGTCTGCTGGGGGGGAGGCTGAAAGATACAGGCGGGGTTGATTCCTCTTTTCATCTCCTTAACCAACTCTATCACAGTTCAACATCCATAAGGGCTTAAAACAGTATTATAAAAAAGACTTTAAATAACTATAGGAGCCGTTCAGCGGTATCTTGAAATAACCCAAACAAAAAAAAAACTTTAAGCTTGACAAAGCCAGTCAGACAGCTGAGAAAGGCTTAAAAGATATGAGAAACCATTACGATTTATAGGCTTTACCAGTCTTTATGTTCTGGATGTCAGCAGAGAGAATGCCAGCGTGTGAGGACGGACATGAAGCTGATCTTTGATTAAAAACACAAAGACGACCAAGCCTGGGAAGCTGCAGAGCAACATGAGGACAAGACCCAGTTTCTACACCCTGGACACCAGCCTGCAGGTCTGTAGCCCAGGGGATTCTGGGTATTGGATGTCATAAATTTGGCCAAAGGGGAGAGAGGGAACAGACACGGTGAAAGACGTCACGTGGCCGGTGTGTCACTGGTTTCTGTAACCAGAGCTCAAATACACACAGATATGAGGCGTTCAAGTGCAAGACACAACCTGCTTCTCTAACAAGCATACGACATTGTGTATGCAAGTCAGGCAGGGAAAGAACAATATGGCTGAAGATAGAGAGAGAGAGGGAGAAAAATCAATGAATACCAGCAGAAAAAAGCTCTCTCTCTCTCTCTCTCTCTAATAAACAAACCACACACAAAGTGTTGGATGTGAATGTGTGAACACAGGATGAGCAGTGAACACCTCAGTGAAGACACTAAATGGTAGCTGAGGAGACAGTTCAGGTGAACAAGGACACACATGACCTCTGCACAAACACACTTACATCTTATCAACAATATGTCATTTAAAAAAACCTAGAAAAATGTTACAGCACATTAAAAAAATATTTACTTGGCATTTTAATCATCAGGCTGGGGACTTTTTTTGGCGTTGACTACAGTAACACCTATGCCCAAATAAAAAGTGTTTTTCCAAGATAAAGACTTCATTTCCCATGAGCACCATTACCCACTGTTGTAAGGACATGACTTGTTCCAAAACATGCATTTTTTTTGGAGGCAGATGTCTTTTCTTTGTTCAAGACAGCTTCTCTGTATTTTATCGGTAGCTACATAGCTGTATTGTTTGAAACGTGACAATAATCAAACGTAAACTCAGTTTGTAGCTTAATTTAGCGTTTGGAAGTTGAGCTGATTATCTGTTTAGTATAAAACTCGGTTTACACATGACGTGTTTATGCTTGAATGATGTCATTCAGCCTCACGCAGTCCTTTTCAAATGGTAAATTTTTGCGTTGTGTACTCCCAAAAATTTCTCACTGCTGGACAGAGACGTGTGGAAGGAATGTTGAAACAACAGGTGCTCCTAATTTCTGAAGTACTGAAACATATGCATTTATTTGATTCACCACACAGCGCTTATCCCGATAACTGTGTGATGAACACTTTCTTGTGGGCACACTTAGTAGAGAAGAGGAATGGGCGGAAAAAGTGTAAACAACTACAAACCTCCTCTGCTATAATACATGCATTGGTGAGAAACCGCCCCCTGAAAATGACCCTCTATGGAGTGTGTGAAATATAAAAGCAACACATTTCCGTGTGTCAGGCTCATGCAGAAATCATAATCTAGCCTCAACGTGCAAAAAACTGAAACATTGACTATGTCAAATTATGTTAACTGGTCCAATCTCAAAGCACTGAGTGAGTTAAAAGCAATTAACTTAGGTTGAACTTAGTTGACCCTAAAATTATTTCTGTTGACCAACCTAATAAATTTAGGTGGGACCAGTTGACAATATATTTAACTTAATTCAAGTCAATGTTTCACTCTTTTTTAGTGTACTCATAGGCTGGTGCTCTTAACCAGTGATTTTCAATCAGTGGGTCCTGGACCTTCTCTCCGGGTACTCCGGCTTCCTCCCACAGACCAAAAACACGCCCACGTTAGGTTAATTGATTACTCTAAATTGCCCGTAGGTGTGAGTGTGTGCATGAATGGTTGTTTGTCTCTATGTCAGCCCTGCGATTGACTGGCGACCAATCCAGGGTGTACCCTGCCTCTCGCCCAATGACAGCTGGGATAGGCTCCAGCCATCTGTGACCCTGAACAGGATAGACGGTTAAGAAAATAGATGGATGGATGAGTCTTGGACCTATTTTCTGTAGTACTTGAGCCTTTGCCCAGTGCTTTGCTTAAGAGGAACTGCAAAATTTGGTTGCATGTGCCAAATGAGTATGACATTATGTAAGAATGACACCAACGACATGGACTTTTTAAAATTGAGGACAAAGGATACAAACCTTAGGCACTGGATCAAACTGTTGGTGTTTTCATTAAAAAATAGGTCACAGCTTCGCACGGTGGAGTGATGGTGGTTCCTGAACCGAGACAGGTTGAGAACTACACGCTCATCTATGAACTTTGACCTCACCAAGCAGAGCAAATGTAACCTCACTCTTCATTTTATTAATGGACTCTCATGTTTGAACAGACCACTCAGGTATAACTGCACCAGATGGGTTTGATTGAAAATTATCAAACAGCTTAACCCACGTTTTAGCCCGTGCTGCTTTTCTCATGATTGTGTCAAGACTTGTTCAACTTGTGTCAATCAAACATGTCTGATACAGTGATGGTGAGACTTGATTGACAGGTGAGACATAGAAACACTTTTCAGACCAGACGTCATGATTATAATCAACCTGGAAGTTGAGTAACGTGTCCCCAGCCTGAGGACTAATGAGCTCACAGTTTATCAGCAGAAAAATATCAGTTATTTTGTATTTTATTAGACAGGAAGTTCTGACTCTGAGGTTTAAGAGTATCTTACCTGGGGGAGATGTCACAACCTTGCTGCATGAAGGCGCCCAGGGAGAACCAGAGGGAGTTGAAGATACCAAACTCATTGGGGGGCTGGTCGCTTGGCGGACCGTCGGTGCCCTCTTCGGGCTCCTCGGTGTGCCATTCGTACGGGCTGAAGCGGCTGACCAGGAAGAGCACCACGCTCACGCCGATATAGGCGAACACGATGCACATCCAGATCTCATAGGCCAACGGGTCCAGGAAGGAGAACACCCCTGGTTTGGATTTCTGGGGCTTTTTGATCATGATAGAAATGCCCAGCGACATGAAGGGCTTTGAGAAGTCAATCACTTCCTCCCGGACCAACGTGATAGTCAAAGGGGCCACAGCGATTTCCGCTTTCTGTGGATGAAAAGGAATTTGATTAGTCTTTCTGAGAGCACCGCTGAATCCAAATAATGACAGATAAACAAACACAAATGATGGATCATCTCTCTGCGAGCGGGGCGGTGCAACAATCAAACATCACTTAGTCACTGATAGGAGATGCTGGAGGCCAATAGTCAGCCAGCCATCAGAAAACAAAACAACAATTACCCTTTTTTTCCTCCTCTCCTCCTCAGCTTGTGTTTTTCTCTCTCCACTGAACAAATCTCAACTTTACACGCTTGATGAATTCATCTCAAAGTGATCAAGTCAAGACAGAGAGAGAGAGGAGGAGAGAAAGAAATTCAGCACCTCGTCTGAAGCTCAGAGGCTTAGAGAAACTGCAGGAGAATCAGCAGGAAGGATGAAATATTGTGTCTGAGAAATACGCTTACAGGACAGGAAGGTAAGAACGAGATACAACTACCACCCCAGAGGTCTGCGAAACTGTCTCACTGAAAATCCACAAACCTGATTACAGTCAGTGACTCTGCAACATGTGACCTTGTGCGTCTGCCGATGGAGCGGAGGGCTTAATATCAGCAAGAATTTTAAAGTTTCATTACCACCTTCTCATGCTGGAGAAAAAAAAAACAGGGGCGAGGGAGAGAAAATGAAAGAGATTTAACTTCTTTCATCCTCAGCAAAATGCACTAAGATGACAGCCCGCGGCGTTCGGAGCGCGCTGAAATACATGGCAGGTTAAAAGGAGGCTGGGCCTTTTGTGGCAGGGTGGCGTTTTCACAGGGAGGACCGGGCAGAAAAGAACCAAGTGCTGACAGCTTCCATGTCCTCAGACGCACCACAGACGCTTCGCCTGTGCCCCCAATCACACACGAGATACTGACTATACACACTTTTGCAGTGAGTAAAATTTCCAAACACAGAAAGTCACACACTTTCTACTTTTTGGGCACATGTGGGGACTCCACTCTGACATTGATCTTTCTCTTGGTGCCACAAATCTTGTTTCTAATCTCAACCCTCACCACTTTTTGTCACATCTATTAAAGAACTCTGAAAATAAGAAGCACAACTTCTTGTTTCTGTGACTTACAGTCTAACCTTATTGGGTCTTTTCATTTAGAGCCCACAGAGAAACACAGTAGACTTGAAATATCCCGACTTAGCTACTTCAAGATCCAGCTTACTCTTGCGCTTTCTATTCAACTTGTCTGCCAGAAATTAAAAAAGGGAACAATTATAAGATAAAGTGCCAACTAGTGCTGAAGTTGCAGATCACAGCCAACTATTAGCTCTTCTTCTTCTTCGGCCCCATTTTATCCTCAGGGAGAATCTACACTTGCAAAAAGTGTAAAAATACCTCTCTTGGTGGCAGTTGGTGGTTTTTCCATTCTGACTACAGAATACTGTGCATTATGACAGACTGCAAACACAAAGACCAGTTTTCTCTGCTTGGAAGAAATCACCAAAACTTGAAGCTTACAGCAGCATAGATAACAATGCTATCTGTGAAGATAATGCTCTGACAGTTTGGGGGAAGTTATTCATTTCTTTTCCTATTTTCAGCTCTAGCTGTTTGGTTTGAAGTTGCAGGGTGTCCACATTATTTTTGAAGAGGGCCACATTTGGTTTTGTGAAAATGGCTGAGGGTCAGCAGCTCTTACAGATAAATTTATTCACTGTGACAGTAACATATGAATACTGCATTTGTCAACTATTTTTATTGTTATCCTTCTCGTCAACAAATGTAGTCAAGAATACTTTTGCCATCATTACAGACTCACAAACTCAACCTCACCTGTCCTTCAATTGACTTATGGCTAAGCCCCGCCCTCAAATGTGATAAGCCAATCACAGCGTATGTAGATATTTTCTCACATTTGGACGTTCTTTGCCCAGATGTCTATTGAAAGGCATTGTAGAAAGTCAGTTTTATGGTTTTTTTCTGAGATTATACATTTAGAAAAATTGTTAAACAGTTTTCATGGGGTACAAGCCACTCCCACTCTGACGGGGTGGATTTTTTACTACTAGAAAACAGCTAATTATCAACTGCTTGTTGGGAAATTTAAAGCACCCATTTAGTAAAGATTTCCAAGGTAATTATTATTATAGGAAACTATGGACCTAACTTCATATTACTCAGAAATTGGCATCAATTTATCTCTCTGTCTCTGGAAACCGAATATATTTACATGGCAATGTTGAGATTACTATCTGTTCATTTTGTGGTGAACTGCTATGTAATTCACAATAAATTATTCACTAATTGTCACCTATTCACCTTTTAATCTGGGGGATATTTAGAAGGAATTGAAAAAACAATGACTTATGGATTGTGACTTGCTCATGATTGAATTTGTACATTGTTTCTAATAATTCAACCAAAAGTTTGTCTAATTACCTCACTATGATGAAATCTGCAGACATGTACGGTAAAGTGTTACTATGTAGTATTGTGTCCTCTAATTTGTTCTGATTCATACAAGTAGTTTATGCACAGTCCAAATGTATTTAAGTGAGATGTTACCAGATGCACTTTGGTTTTGTTTGTGAACTTAAAAGAAATATAAATGTACTCATAATTGAGAACATGATTCATTTCATGAGAAATACATTGTCAGATGAAAGCTGGGTTAAACACATACTGCTTTATTGTTGTAATATCCTATAAACTTTGTGTACTACATCTTACAGGTGTTAATGCCAGGGAAAGGCTGATTTAGTCTCACAATTAAACTCAGAAATATCTACACACAGAATTTTCTTCTTTTTTTTAAACTTTTTTTGTACGTTGACATGTCTCCAGGAGTCTTAAATCCAGAAAAACAAGAAAGTGTTTATAACATGAGCTTCATGTTACATCTTTCAAAGTCTTAACATCTGGGAAACGTATTTATTTTTAACTGAGCCCATAAAAAAACACCAATTAGAGGGTGCCAGAAGCACCTGGCACCTGTTTGTTTTCCCAGGCTATGTTAATATCACAGCTGCTGTTTGTCTGTATGCATTTTCCTAATGAAGGACTGAAGACTGACTGAAACATAATCAAGTATGAACATTTCCTCAGAAGTAGATCAGCCTCGACAAATGAGGATGTTTGGAGCTTTATTATTGCACATTTTCTATCTTCCTTTTCTGTATATTTGGATGTTTCAAATTCATAGTTGATGCATATTGGATGCAGATAAATTGATAGTAAGAAGCTTGAGCTGATGGGTGTAAAGAGTCTAAAATCAGCTCTTATTGGACATTAGGGATTTATTTTTGGTTATCTAGGTTTGAGGACTTCACCTTGTTGTTTCTCCTCTTCACACTCACTCTGACAGGATGGGATGTGGCTCCTGCAGCTTGTAAAAGAGTTGCAAAAAGACGAGAACACAGCTGCACTTTTTACTTTGTTGCCTTTGACCAACCTGGTTAGTCTTTACAGCTGCAGCGCATTGTACAGGCTGATCAGTCCTGACACATCCAGCACTGTGCCGCTCCTCGCTCGCTGCAGTCGACTTCACAATGAGTCACCGCAGCACAAAAGACATGCAGGCGTGAAAAATTTCCACTTTGTGGAAACGACAGTACGCTCAGAACAGAAGGAGGACTCGAAATGCTACTTTCTTCCGTTTTTTTGTCTCAAACTTATCTGAGACAAACTGTTCAGCTGGTAGCTCGAAAAATAAAAATGCAGAATTTCCTGCAGAGTACAAAATGTTCTCTGGTGAAACCAAACTGCAAAACGTGATAAGAAACTATTGTTGTACATCAGATACAAGGGAGAAAAACATAACTATATCAGCCAATATTCTGATTTTTCCATCTAAACATGAGAAAATTTATCCATATAACATTTAGAAACAAACTAGAAAGGTCCTCTTTTCACTCTTAAACATCTCATCATTGTCCACTAGCTTAGCTTCCACTTTTCCATCCCAAGGTCAGCAGGAGAAATCTCTCCTCCAAATCAAATCTCCTACCCAAAGATTCTTAAACGATGTCCGCACCTATATACACACTCCCTCTCTCTCTCTCTCTCTGTATCCCTTTCCAGAGCTCATCTCTAACCCTACACTAATTCTCCCCTTCCTGCGAGTTTTAATCCCACCAGAGATGGATAGACTGTTTACAGTTTGATTCCAGATAGGTGTAATTATTTGCACAGCAAACACCACACAGCTGTGAATCAGATAGGGAAGGATTACGCTGATCAGGAGGAACAGTCTGTATTGAGACGTATGGACCAGGAAAATCATGCATCATTCTGCACATGAGAGATATTTGAAGGGATTTATGGTATTAAGTGGTTAAACGTGTACAATGCCTCATGTTAAATTCATCCACATTTGAAGTGATGTCTGTCTAATCTATGAACAAACAGAGCACCCCTTGCATTTTTTATGCAAGTCTAAACTTTTTATAGATGATCAGTTTCTCATTAGTCACAGTTTAAACCACAGAATGGACTACGTTTCCACATTTGTGGCTTCAACTTTTGTTTCCCTAATTGATTGGATGTCAATTGGGCTAATTGATTTTGTGTTAAGAATTTAACCAGTTAAAAATGTATTCATGATTATTGATTCTTAGTGTGTTAACTATTGGTAAAGCAAAACACAAAATGTAGAGCCCTATCTGGAGAGGTAACAGTGACATCACCAGTTAAAAGTGACTAATAATCTGAGTAGTTTTTTTGATGAATACTTTGTACTTTTACTTGAGTATTTTTCTAACACCAGTACTTTTACTTGTGATTGAGTAATATTTTAGCAATGTAACAGGACTTGTACTTGAGTACAGATTTTCAGTACTCTTTCCACCACTGCTAATTCCCCAACAACATCAGGTTAGTGCACATAATTCTTGCTCAACCTCCCTCTCTTTTTGCTTCCATCTCTGTGGGCCTGGATGAGATTTAGTGACTAAATCAATGTTATCTGAGGGAAAAACGAACTACAACACAGTTTATCATCTGCTTAGAGGATGGCACAGTGTTGTCCCTCCTAATGCAGTAACAGCTTGAGGTGCATTAGAGTTGCATAAGAACTAAAGCTCTTACCCCGTACACCAGCTCCCCGACCATCCCGTTCCAGATCTTCGTCTCTGGGTCCCTGGCGCCGTACTTCCCGTCGGGAACGATGGAGATTTTGTACTTGATGCCGATGTGTTTGGCGATCTCGGAGGCCAGGTCCACGCAGTATCCCTCGTACTGGTCGTTGCCCTCGTACATCTCCCAGTTCTTCTTGAGCATCACATAGGGACCCTCCTACAGGGGACCATAACCAGTGAACCAAAGCGTCAGACGGACAGACACGCAGACATGAGGGCTCGCACAGCAACAGACGACAGAATGACAAACAGACTGCAGCAAACTGGTGCCAACCAGGGCTGAAGTTAAAGTGGATTTTCACACCATTAAGGGCACTAAAGATCATTTAAATGGGCCTTTTTAGATTGTCTACTGCATGAGAATGTAGATGATGCAATGTACACTCTTACATTCATAGATATTTGATGACAATAGAGGTATGTGAAGGAAGAACTCTAAACTCTGCATGGAAATTATAAAGTTTTAAAGATCTTTCTACCACCACCTGGGTCTATCAGAGGGAGAAAGAAAGTGCTGTATAATGCAGCTTTAAAAGTAATGACTTTAGGCTTGATCCCCGCTGCTGTGAGATAATTTAGTCTACAACAGAAAGAGATGCATGTGTAATCGTAATGACAGCCCCGTGCCTCGTATGCACAGCTCAGACTAGAGTTCAGACGGGAAAAAAATCTTCAAAGAGTTAACGCGGATGGATGATACACAGAGAGAGAAAAAGAGGAAAGTATGACTAAGCAGAAATGGAAGCAGACGTAAAGCTGAAGGGAAGTGAGACACAAGCTGCAGTCAGACTGAGTGACTTAATGCCTCCAACGAGCCCGAACACTTTAGGTGATCAGTTGTGGTTACATCAGTCCACGCTGCGACCAGCGGCAGGTTAGAGATCATTACGCCTGCTCAGGGAGGAGAACGATGGCCTCGTCTGTTTTCTGGGCTCATATTTCCAAACAAATTACATTTGTGATGAAAGGGAGTCTTTTGCATATTGATAGCAGGAGAAATTTATTCATGAGATGAGTTCACTTGACATTGCCCCGGGCCAGAGCAAGGTACCTGAAGACTTAGCGGTAAGAATTTGAACGCTTAGCCAAACTAAACGCTAATGTACATCTTTTAGGTATCAAAGTTGCAAATCAGTAATATACAACATATGTTTAAGAGCTGCTCATGCACAAAAATATCAATCCAGTAAAAGTTTTAAGAGGACTTTCATCTATGTATAATGAATTAAAACATATATTTCCCACAAGCAGTGAGGTATTTTTTTTCCACCTCTCATCATGAAAATCAAACTTTAAAATAATGAAAAGTGCAAAATCTGTCGTAGTCACCCTGAGGCAGCAGCGAGCTCTGCACCCCCCCCCTACAGACTGCACATGCAAGCTTCATCATTTTTTGATAATTGCCTCAGAAACCAAGCTGCAAACATCCAATCAGAGTGAGCAGTCATCTTTTATAATTGTGTCTTTTGAGAGAGTTTGTAGAAGCAGGATGAAATGTAAAATTAATTTAGAAACATGAAACTCTGAGGGACACGATATGCTCTCTGCACTGATACAGGAAAACATTAGGGAGGAAGAAAAACTCAGGATGTCCTGAATTTAAGTGGCTTTCACCTTTTATCACATATACAGTGACAAAGTTAGGATGAAAATACTCAGTACTGTCTTTTTTGAGGTTGAATTCTTTAAGGTTTGATAGTGAGGCAAAGTCATCTTGTATTAACAGATGTATAACAGGGATGAGACCAGTGCACTTTGAACCAGCAGAGCAGGTCCAAAGCTGTTTGGGGGACACCGAGTTTTTGAGCCAAACACCAGCAGGAGCAGTTTTTGTGACGTCCTCACTTTGAGATGAGTGAGTTGACATCCATTTGAATCCATCCATCCAAATGAAAGTAATAAAGTTGATGATGTTGGTGATGAGAGTCTGAACCCCTCTACACTTTACTTTTCTGCAAGGATCTGGCGTTGGTGGCTTTATAATGTTAACCAAATGACGGCTTAAGTCTTAATTAAAGCAGACCCTTGTTTTGTGCTCATGATCCATCACATTTCTGTTCCTTTTTTAGATTAACTCCAGTTGGCATAATCCAGTACTTAGCATCCAGTACATCAATTACTCAAGCACAATCAAGCGTTATGTCCTTTGCATTAACCAGGAAAACATTATCCAATATCACTGACAAAGATTGAAATCAGCGGGCTTTAAGTGGTGGAAAGGATCTCATTTTTTAAGTGAATTTATGATTCTTCACACACTGCAGACACAGAGAGATTAATACATGTAAATGTTGTACGTAACATCTTTAATGAATCTCAACCATATTAATAATGGAAACTTAATTTACAAGTTGATCTCCGCAGATGTTTTGGATAATAAAAGAGCCCTAATACAGCTTTCATCCCTGTGATTTATGATAGCTGGGTGCATTACAGAGCTGGCAGCCAGAGGAGCAGAGGGAGTGGCGAAGATAAAGGATGCAGTCAGTGATTCTGGCATGAGAAGAGAGCGAAGCCTCCAAGGTCTTCACGGAAAAGCCCAGTATGGCTGACAGACCGGTCAATAACCCCAGCCACACTGCTTCAATCACCGCCTAATGAGACTAATTAACATGCCATTAAAAAGCACGCAAACACACACACTCTCACACGGTCCACGCAGTGTCAGAGGAACATGCGTACACACACACACACAAACCCACGCTGATGCAGGATTGTCCGACTGCTCCTGGGTGTGAGTGTTATGTAAGACAAACAATCTGTTGCACATTCTGTTTAAACACGAGCCGTAATAAGCAGCACAATGATTCTCTCTATCGTGCAGAAACATTTGTGAAGCCAACACACACTCACACTTCCCAGTAAGTGACTCATTTGTGGGTCTTGGTCATTGGCAGCCACTTGAGGCGCTAATTACATTTTTATTTGATTCAATTTGGTTGCGTGACATTGAAAACGGGGCGGCACATTTAAAGCACGAATTAGAAATAATATTTGCAAATGTCCACTGTCCTTTTATCCGCATGGAGTGCTCTCCACTGGCTGCTGCAGTGGGAAATAACAGCCTCGTTGAGAATTTTTGATGGTCATTGTGCTTTAGTCAAAGCAGCACATTATTACAGCTTTGACCTAAAATTAAAACCTGAACATTTGAAGTCAGCCCTGCTGTGTGCTGCTATAGAAATGAACGGAAGGTAAAACAGATAACTGCAATTCAATTAATACCTTTTTCCATCAGTGGTGGGCCATCTGGGCCTTCTCTGCTAGCCCTGCCAAAATTAGTATGTAGTAGTTATCATTATCTTAGTGCAAGTCTGAATATGTTTGAATTCAATTATATTTCAGTAAATTAAAATAACGTCTCCTGGTCGTTTTGTGTGTGGTCAAGCTGGGATTTCTGCCATATCTGAAAGTCATCTAAATGTAACACAGCTCTTGTGAGCCAGCTCCAGAAGTATTACTAGTACAGCATTATTTCTAGCGCTAAAATCCAGTGCATGTGAGAACATAATCAGTGCTCAGTAAGACCACCCTCTGGGCGCTCGTGGCTTGTGTACACATGCTCACTGTCACCTTCTGTGCCTCCTACGCACTGAATAGACGCCTCTCTGATTGGTCACTAAACACCTACAACAAAACCATTGGTGGTGGATGCATGTGGAGGATCCTTGTAACTTGTCACTAAACCATCATAATTAGTCCCAAACTGTTAAGATAAAGTGAAACAACATCTGTTCCTCAATGTACCTCTTTTTCTCTCTTTCATCTCGATTTAATGTCAATTTCAATCACTCTGCTGTGAGTGTTGCCACTCAGTTGCGCACTGCTCACTCCACAATGGCAGAGAGGAGCATTGTTTGGTGTTGTTTTTACAGCTGAATACCAAACGATGCTCGCTAGGATGTTTTCAGAAAACAAATAAGGTTCTGTGGCAACACCAAAAACTTATACAAACACCTAATAACATGCCAAAAAGAAAACTCTGAGCTGTAAACAGAGGGAGGAGGATCCCAAAACTACAACCAGTTCCCAGACTCAGAGACAGTAATAATAAAAATATAGTAAGTGATGTTACCCATAAATATTCAGATTTACCATTTTACAACAAGTCAGAAAAACTAAAAGCACATGATTATTTTAAGTGGCTGTGTTTTATTCTTAATTAATTTTGACAAGCTGCTTCTCTATGTAAAAAGTATCAATATCTTTATTGATACCAAAGGATGGTTGAAACATTTACAAGTGATGTATGAAGAGAAGTTAATGTGATGTTTTTATTTATTCAGCATTGTTATTCTTGTTACGGCTGTACCAGTTTTGCCAGAGTTTGGGCAGGCGGTGCAGCTTCACGGTGTTAGTGCTGAACACTGACAGAGATCGATGGTGCTTTGTATTCGTATTGAGGGAATTCACAATCAACTTGACCTTAGTGTGTTAGGTCTGAATGTGTTTTGTCTTAGTTGTTGAAGGTTCTGACTGAAACCCCATGATACACCACTGCTTTTTGTACAAAGAAACTCTGATCTCCCATCCAGATTGGCCCCCATGAGTTGTCAAAGTGACATATTTAGAAACTATTAAATTATCTGTTTATGCTGCTTTGCCCAGACAAAATATCCTTCATGAGGCCCACTGTCTCCAAACAGTTTTGTCACTCACTGCC
This sequence comes from Thalassoma bifasciatum, assembly GCA_008086565.1. Taxonomy (NCBI): domain Eukaryota; kingdom Metazoa; phylum Chordata; class Actinopteri; order Labriformes; family Labridae; genus Thalassoma; species Thalassoma bifasciatum. The sequence continues at coordinate 211,736 of RPOG01000807.1, forward strand.
AGGTGTGGTTTTCTTTAATCAAAGCATTCTGTATCCCCAAATCAAAACATGTCCTCCTCCTGTCCAATTCCTTTAACAAAACCATAATTACAGCTGGACCTTGTCTGTCCTTTCAGCCCCACAAAGATGGATATTGTGCCAAGTTTCAAGAGCAGTGAAGGACTTCAGAGCCAAGGCACACTTCATCAACACTGGCGACCTCATCCTGCCAATATAGTGACAATCAGACTTTGCCCTTGTCGAAAGGGTCTTAGTGGGTATGCACCAGTGTCCAGACAGCTATGATAGAGGGGGCAATATCACCTCCAAATTGAGAGATTTTTATACAGGCTCTTAAAATGAAGCATTAGAGGTGCTGCTCAATCATAGACTGTTTGAAACATAGAGGAGTTTGGTGGCACATTGATGGCAATATTTGAAATACAGACCCAAGCTAACAACCTTAAATCAAATCAGTTTCACAGAAAAGTACACAGTACAGAAAACAAGACAACACTTGCTTAGATTTCAGTTTTTGCAGTGCACTGCAGTATAACTGCTGCATGTGAGCTGAAATGAACATTACCACCAATAGCTCGACCTATGTTTTAGCTTTATCACTCCCCTTTTTACCCCTCCTCTGATCTGATGTCTTTTTTTCTGTCTGACAGTCTATTACCATTGTCTATTACTATAAAATAAATTCAGAGATCGCACCAGCCAGTTTATTGTCATATTTTGCTCAGACAAATATGTAAAAGTGAAACTATTTCAAGATCAGTTATGGAGTCCTCACAGCTCCTTTAGTTTTGGACACCGTTTTACGAAACCAAACAAATAATTCTGATCTCAGCTGTGGATGAGATCTCTGTCAGCACATTAACATGGTGAAAAGTTGATTTCTATTCATGTCATTGCTGTTTTCGTGCTCATCGTGCAAAAGCTGTTAAATGTTGCCTCAGTTTGCGGTCCAGAAACTTCTGAGGAGAGCAGAAAAGCAGCTGAGTATTTTAAAATCTACAGTCAGATGGCAAAAACTGGAAATAATATCTGTGACTGTTTGTGAACTTATTTTCTACATATTAAACATTTCCCATATAACATCTGCTCAGAGGGACTAAAACACAGAAGCAGCTGTGATGAGATACAATACTGAGACACTTCATTAAGTTTCAAGGAAACAAACACGACTTGCATGAACATTGAAAGCCTGTATGTGTGTATGCGTGTGTGTGTGTGTGTGTGTGTGTGTGTGGCAGCTGTCATAATGAAACTGTAATATCATGCTGCATAAAAGCTTGATGGATATGAACTGGAGTGATTATGAGCGCATTAGTCTTTCTAAGCTGTGTTAAAGCTCGCAGGAAGCCCTCAGAGAGTGTGATGCAGTGAACGGTGGAGCAGGTAGTCAGAGAAGGTGACAGATTGAGAAGACATTATGTGGAATCACATTCTGCGTCTGCTTTCTTTTACACAGTTCAAGGTTCAAAAATTACAAATTCAAACCAGGATGGGGTTGAAGCTGTGATCGGCCACACAAACATGACGATGTATGAATCTGGCACAAACAAACAGGTGTAGTGGGAGCTTTTTTATGCTAGTAAGCAGACACTGTGGGACCCATTTTAGCCTCAATGGGTGTCCGTCCACAAGCAGCATCCTTATAAGAGCCAGTGTCTCTCTCTCCCTCCATTTGCATTTCATTTTCCTCTCGAGGGGCTCCATTACGGCTCTGAGTGGCTCCATTTCTTGTTCAGTTTTCTGTCCATTAACACAGTTGCCGAGTCTCTCTCTCCGCTCGCCCAGTGTGTCTTTAGGGCTTCATTTTGGCTCGGGCTGCTGTGTCCATCACTCTCCCATTAAGGGGGCTTTCATATCCTGCTTGCGTCCAACTGGGGCTCAGTTTCTTAAAATGGGGTTCCTCATCAGGGGCTGAAAAGAGGGAGGATTGTGCTGAGCTGTGACTCTTCATTCCCACCCTCCTCCTCCTCCTCCTTCACTCCTCCTCATCCTCTCAGCTGCTTTACTGTAGTCAGCCATGTCAGAGTCACTGCTACAGCCAGAGATTCACATGCCATGCAAAAGGCCATTCATTCAGTCATGTGTGAACTGATTTAGCAGCGCTATTGAACTCTTGGAACCAAAAACCTGAGTTGCAGCAGCTGGTAATGGAGCTGTGTGACTGCGTTTTGAGATGTTTATGGTGTAATAAAAGACACTCTCAGTGACGGGAGTTGATTTTGGAGTTGTCTGACGGTCTTCTGAAGTTTTTATTGGAGTAATAAAAGAAAGCTACTTTCAAAAGGCTCCATTTGGCTGTTAATGTTGCAATACTGGAAATAAAAACAAAGTAAAATAGAGTGTGCACCCTGACCTCTGGTATTGCATGTCTAGAGCCTATCAAGATACTGAATTTTGAGCAAAAAACAAAAATTATGTATATTTGAGCCTGTGCTTGAGCTTATGTACCACTTTTTTGCAGACAAAAATCAACCTTTGTGTTGAAACCAGTGATAAATTGCACTGCAACTGCTTTATTCCTGTCTATTGAGGCCAACATTAGTGGATAATTGGTATCTCTCATATTTTATTTGAGAGGTTTCCCGCCAGAAGAGCATTAAATGTCTGTGCATGATAGCAAAGACGTCCTTAATCTTTGCTCTCAAGGCTGGTAATAAAACTTACAATTATTGGTGCTTTATGCAGCTGGAAAAAAACTGTCCTGTTAAGCCTGCACACGTATAATGTCTACATTACGTCTGCACAGTGATAAAATAAAGCATCAAAACAGAATTACCCATGAATGCAAGGTTAATCAAATGTAGGTGTGTTAAATGCAGAGAGATTGTTGTGATACTTGTAGAGTACCTTGGGAAAAAAATGAAGGTACTTTACAAGCTAAAGGTTTAAAACGTGAATGACTTTGACTTTACTCGTGTTTGTTTGTGTGTGTGTGTGTGTGTGTGTGTGTGTGTGTGGTCCTACATGTGTTCTGCAGCAGCAACATATTGAAGTCTCCTGGTATTACAGCACAAATGCATGCGCGTGTGCGTGTGTGTGTGTGTTTGTTGTTGTTGAGCACATGCATGTCTCTTACCATGATGGTGGTGACCACGACGGTGCGATTCTCCATGGCTGACGTGTCGTTAGGAAGCAGTGGAGAGTCCTGGATCAGCACCAGTTTGTCCGCATCATTCCAGTATCCAATCTGCAGGAAAATGATGCGTCAGGTTGCGTTCGTATCTATTATTCAAAGTGATGCATGATTCTCACTATTTCTGAAACTACTACATCTTTAATGAAAGTTAATAAATTCTGGTTTATATTAAGGCCACGACAGAATGGTTTGAAGTACTTCCTGTGGCGTGCTCAGAAATATCCCGCAAACCATTTTCTTTATTTATTCATTTAGCTACAAACTACGGAGCCCCCTAAGGGTCACGGCAAGTTTTTTTGGGGGGGGAGACTATTGTGTTCCCTCGCAAAAGTTTTTGTGTTCCCTCGCAATACTTTTGCGTTCCCTCGCAATACCTTTTTGTCTTCAGATCCTTCTGATTCATGTTTTCACTTTCACTCAGGTGCGCAGAGAATGGATGCAGAAAAGTTAGGAAGATAGAGATTCAATATGATAATATAAAATGATCAGTAGCTCGTCATTAGAGTATTTCAGAAACAACACCGACACGTCTCTGCAGTCACAGCAATGTTGACTGCGAGCTACAATTGTAATTTTCTCAAAACGTGTCATTGCTTTACGCTAAGAAACCTGCATTGGCTGCAACACAGAGGCAGCTGGTGCTGGGCTGTTCAAAGACCGTCTGCAAATTGCAACATGGAAACAAACGCGAAAAGGTATTGGGAGGGAACAGAAAGTTTTGGGAGGGAACGCAATAGTCTCCCCCAATAGAAAAACTCGCCGTAACCCTTGGGGGCTCTATAACAAACAAACAACGATGATGTCTTAATTTTGCAGTACAGAGACTTTTTTTTCTGTAGTTTAGTGTAGATAACACAATGGCTTATTAGATTCCCTGCAGGTGTAAAGTTTCACACTGCAAAAACTGAAATCTAAGCAAGTCTTTATGTCAGCGGTTCCCAACCCTTTAACTCAGGGCCAATTTTTAAGACTCAAAATTGTCATGGCCCACCTCCAACCCCATAATATAGACAGTATATCATACTTTTACAGTGTACTTTAAAAAAAATATATGTATATATATTTAAATATTTAATATTATCCTCTTTAACGTAACTGTGTTTTAACATTTACAACAGTTTTCTGTATAGTCTTATTGTTAGATAACTACCCACCCGAAAAAAATAGAGTTGAATGGTTTCGACCATCAGCATCAAGCGCTAACAACTCAGTGCAATGTCGAATGATGAAAAGAATATTCAAAAAATTTTATGCTTAAACCTAACTGAGCTTTAAATTCAAACATTCTGTTTCTGCTTTGTATCTACATAATCACACCCTGCCCCCACAAAAATCATATTATTTTGGAAATGATTTGGTGGCCTATTATGAATAACTTTGTGGTCCATCAGGGGGCCGGAGTCCACAGTTTGGGAACCAATGAATTATGTCTTGTTTTTAGTAAACAATGTCTCATCAGTCTTGATATGAGCCACATTCAACTGCCAAGTCAACAAACAAAAATATTTTATTTCACGTCATTCAAAGGCAAAAATGATGGCCGAGTTGCTTGTGACAAGTAAAAGTAAGCCTACGAAAGGGATGAGAAGATGTTTTTGACGTGTTACAAGCAATTATGACATTGTTTTGGTATTTCAATGGCTTGAAATAAGACATTTTTTCTGGGCTTGTCTGTTGCAAGTGGCTCGTATCAAGAATAATAACACAATAATTACCAAAAATAAGATACAATGACTTGTTTAGATTCCAGTTTGTGCAGTAAAGCAACAAAACTTGGTAAAAGAAGGTCACAGCGGGAACAAGAATGTGTCGTACATGTTGCTGATACTGCACAGGTCAAAGTTTGCATGTTGTAATGTGAAATCAGGCTGAGAAAGCTGCTTTTAATCCATATCAAGAAAACTTCGATGCTGTTTCCAGGTAAAAACTGAACCTCTTCAAATATTATGGCTAATCTGTCATAATATTTCAACAAAAGAATCTGAATAATTGATTTTAATTACATTCTCCAGAGCTGTAGAGGAGTGACTAAAAGTGTCAAAATAAATGAAGACTGATATAAAACTGGCTCAAGTTACACCTTTTCTTTCTTATTCTTTCATTTCTTTATTTTCATGCTGCTTAGTCACAGATTGGAGTAGAGGTTTAAAAGCTTGTTCCTGCTTAAGGATCAAAGACGTCTTTGTTTTTTATTCTTGTAGATGAAACACTAGCATGATTTTTAATTACAGATTGGTGTTTTCCTTCTTTCTGTTGAGAGCTGTTTCATGTTTAGATGGCGTTTGTCGCTCTCAGGGTCAGACTGAAGGGTCAGAGCTGACAGAAGTGATATGTTGTGCTCATAGTATTCGCACCCTCGATATAAGAGGCGCCTAAGAGACGAACAAGGCAGTGTTTAGTCTGTATGTGATTTTTATAAACATCTAATATCTGCAAAGCAGTATTATATCCATCAGGTGTATTGATCGAATCATAAACAGGAGCTTTGACAGCAACAATAAGCAGCCATAAGTCAGTGAAAGCACTCAAGCCAGCTGGCTGCCTGGACGGAGAGCTGTGATTGGCCGATGCCTCCAGTGAGCCGGGGCATCAGGATGATTGAGGAACATGGAAAATGCAGGAGAGAGGCCATGACACACACACACACTCACAGACGAGCACACACACTCACAGACGAGCACACACACTCACAGACGAGCACCCACACACACCATGTCCCTACAGGACCCTCTCGGTGTGCAGGCCGACAGGCAGAAGCAGCCTTTGATTGATGGGGACTCCTTTTGGCCTCCTCCCTTCCTCCCCTCACCCTTCTCCTCCACCTTGATGGCTCTCTATTTCATTTCAGCATCTCGCTCTCTTTCTCACAAGTGCTCCCTCTCCTCTTTTACCATTTCACTTATTTTCTTTTTTTTCTTCAGACTTCCATCTTCTTCTTTAAGAAATTCTTACAGCACTGATATTTTTGCATCTAACATCACACTTCAGACTCTTCATGTGGAATGGGGCTGTTTTTAAGTATTTTATTGCACTCCTTGTTTGGGTAGTTATCTGTTTTTGAATAAAGATATCAATTAACCCTTACAGCTGTTAACCTTCACGCGTGTCATTTTGAAGATCTTACGCAATTCTTAAAATGGTGAAATTGGGATATCCTTAATGTAAGATAAAGCGAATTTAACAGCACTTTTTCTGTTTCCAGTGTTTAGTCTGGATTTCGTAAGAAAGGTTGGTATTCTTATCAGTTCTTCAGATGTTAAACAAGATAAAAATCGATATGAGTATGGCAGACACCTGCAAAAGGCTGAAAGAAAACCCAAATATGTTAATGACACTGTGCAGAACTTAAGGTTTAACATTTTTTTAAAGTGCAGAGTTTATTTTTAATTATTTGCAAAAATAAAAATTCAAAAAATTGATAAATGCTGCCTTCATATGATGTCAGAAGCAGTAGAAAAATTAGTTTCCATGTTTTAAAAATGAATTTAAAGTCTGCTCAAATAGGACCAACAATTTGGAAACTTTTTCAGTATTTTTTTTTGCCTTATCAATAACATATTCCTCCTCATCATCATCATCAACATAGTCTGTAAACAGTGTTTTGTTGATAACCTTTTCTATTCATTTCATATACTTCACAACAACTTTTAGCTCATAAATAATAGCAATATCAGATCACCATTGGTTACTGTCCACATAATGTGAACTAGAATTGTTACATGACACATTTATCAATATTTTTGTGGTATTGAATCCTTGATAATTAGTCAGAGGTACAAGCAGAAGCACTGAAATTATATTTAGCAGGAAATTTGATGTCCTGATGACAGTGTTTGTCCCCACGCTAACTTGATTCTCTCCTTACAAGTCAAATGTTAGAGACAAGAGGCGGATGGATATTCAAATTGATGAATAAAATGACAGAAGTGTTGTGTGATTTGATTACCCGTCTGGGTCCATTATTCTTCAGCTCAAACACGTCCATCGTGTAGTTAACTCTTCGGCCATAGTGGTCAAACTGGACATTACCTGTTAATCCCTGCAGCCGGACCTACACAGAGGCAGAGACACAGAAATAAAAGCATAATGAGGTTCTTTCTTATGAGTTTTTGACCAATATTATGATGGAAAAACAAATGAGTCAAGGTTGAACTTGAAACAATTCATATGAAAAGTTTTGAAAATCAAATATGTTTGCTTTTTGTATTTCGCAAGGTTAATTGTCTGTAGATAGAGGTGACTTTGGTTTTAATTTTGTAAAAGCATAAAGGTTTCTGTCTAAAAAAAATAGCTAGAATAGCTGTTTAATGGCATTAAAGGAATATTTCCCCTTTTTAAAACTTATTTCTGTGATCAGGAGTTGTACATGGAGAGGGACCAGGGGTTTGTGAGCCTTTAATTAACATAACAGGACATGCTTATATGTGTCTGTGTTTGCTTGGGCTCAAAGAGAGTGAAGAATTGAAAGGTTTTGCTGATTTAAGAAAAGAAAAAGTGTTGGCTGCCTTGGCTTTGAGGCTACAATCCTTTAAGTTGACGGTCTGATTCCTGAATGCGTTTGATTCTCCAAGCTCTCTGAATTAAAAGGCCAAATATTCACGAAGAAAAATGGAAATTAAAGAGTCTAGTGTTTCTGTCTCAAGCTAAAAGATCAGATTATGCTGCAGTGATGTATTCCTCCCTCTCTCACCTGTTTGAGAGTGCGCTCCATGTCGATGCCTTGGTTCCACGGGGCAGCAGGGTTAGCGAGACAATCGCCCGCGTTCCCCCGCCTGGAGATGTCCACCTTCTGCCGCCGCAGGTTCCTGAAAGCCTCAGCCATCACCATCACACCATCGTACGTCAGTGCTGAGGTGTACTGAAGAGTAAGAAGAGAGCGGATCATATGAGGAGATGTTTTTTTAGGATTTAAGCTGCTGTTCTGTCTGTGTGGGGCTCATTAAACACTGGACAGGCGAAAGCTCCTGCAATATTTCCTCTTCAAATCTCTTTAAAACCATCTGAGTAAGTCTTCCTCTGAGAACACACTGAGTTTCTCGCAGTACGTCCAAATGTTCTCTTGCTCATTATTTTCTGGAAACACAAAAAAACAAAAGATGGTGAGAGTGACACGGTTACAGGAAGGACCCAGAAGCGAGGTAGCAATTTGGATACAATAACCAGTCTTTATTGTCAGTTCTTGAAAACACAAGCAGTTCACAGAATAGTTCAGTTCGTTGAGACAAACGATGGTGATCCAAGCGGGGATCGAACCCGCGAACCCTTGCACCGCAGGCAGGTGACAAAGCCACTCGGCCAAACAACTGACGTTCTTCCACGTGGCAAACAAAGGCTTTTCAGCAGGACTCACACTTGTTTGCCAGCAACCAGGCTGCCACCACTGGTCAGGATACTCAGGCAGATTCTCGAAGTCAGGGACAGGCAGGAGGGTCAGATACCAGGCAGGCCACCACAGATCAGGATGCACAGACAGATTCTCAGAGTCAGAGACAGAAGGCGAGTTCGACAGCCGGGGCTCAGGCAGACGGGTAGGTGGGGAACAGAAGCGAGTCGATACCTTGCAGTCAATCCGAGGGTCAGGCGTAGGCAGAACAGGGAACAAAACGGGTCGGCAACGGGAGATCAGTCCGGATAGCAGGTCTGGAGTTCTCAGCATGAATGCAAAAGACAGTCTGACACTGGCTGTGTGTGGAGCTGTGGTTTAAGTAGCTGACCTGATTGCAGCAGATGAGGTGCAGGTGTGAGCAGGAGCGCAGGTGAGGAGAGTTGAGCTGATTAGGCTTCAGCAGGACTGTGGCAGGCTGAACATAGAGGCAGAGACTGTGACAGAACCCCCCCCTCAAGGGACGGCTCCCGACGTCCAATAACATCGACAGGGGCAGGGCGGGTGGGAAGAGTACCTCAGTACTCTTCTGAGGCGGAGTCATCACGGACGTCAGGAGTGATGGCAACCTCCTCCTCCTCCTCTTCAGAGTCCTCAGACGTAGGAGGGTCAGCGGGGCTGTTGAGAGAAGGTTGCTCCGATGGGCGTCCTTGCCTCCTCAGAGATGGCTGCTCAGGGTGGTCCTTGTGGAACTTCTTGACAAGCTCCTTATCCAAGATGTTCCGGGACGGTACCCACGACCTTTCTTCAGGACCGTATCCTTCCCAATCCACAAGGTACTGCAGACCCCTTCCTCTCCGACGGGAGCGGAGNTTTTTTCTTTTACTGGGCAGTCTTTGACAAAGTGTCCTTGTCCACCACAATACAAACAGAGCTGGGACGTAACACGTCGCTTTCTTTCAGCTGGCGTGAGGGAGGTGCGCCCCAGCTGCATGGGTTCAGGCTCCCCTGTATGAGTAGGTGGAGATAGTCTGGGCAGATCTCTGAGGCGTTGACTGGGGATTGATGGATGACTGGGCCCCTGACGTTTAGCTCCTCTTCGTGCCCTGATGCGAAGGTCGATCCGAGTGGCGAGATCGATGATACCGTCCAGGGACGAAGGGAGCTCATGCGACACCAGTCCATCCTTGATGTAATCGGCCAGTCCATGAACGAAGGCGTCAATCTGGGCTGAAGAATTCCAACCACTGCGGCTGGCTTGAGTACGAAAGTCTATGGAGTAGTCTGCCACAGATCGTTGACCTTGTTGGAGCTCAAGCAGACCTGCAGCTACCTCGGCTCTGGCTGGATTCTGGCCAAAAACCTTACGTAACTCAGTGGTAAAGGCGAGGAAACTTGAACAGGCAGGAGATTGACGATCCCATTCGGCGGTTCCCCAGAGCCTCGCACGCGCCGTCAGGTGATTGATGGTAAAAGCCACCTTGGCGGGTTCCGAGGAAAACGTGCGAGACTGGAGGGCGAAAAGCAGACTGCAGTTTGTGATGAAAGCTGCACACGTTTCAGGATCCCCATCATAACGCTCTGGAGATCCCACTCGAGGTTCCGGAGTGTCAGGCGAAGCAGGAGGTTGAGAGATCCTCTCTGAAGCTGATGGTTGAACTTGAAGACGAGAGGCTAGTTCCGTGACTGTCCGTGTTAGCATATCCACAGCACTATGAAGGTGGCCGACAGATGAAGCAATCAGTCCCTCCTGACGAGCCAGCCCCTCTTCTACCCTCTCCAGTCTGTCCATAGCTGAGGGTGTGCTACTCGCTGGGTCCATCTTCTGGTCAGACTGTACTGACACGGTTACAGGAAGGACCCAGAAGCGAGGTAGCAATTTGGATACAATAACCAGTCTTTATTGTCAGTTCTTGAAAACACAAGCAGTTCACAGAATAGTTCAGTTCGTTGAGACAAACGATGGTGATCCAAGCGGGGATCGAACCCGCGAACCCTTGCACCGCAGGCAGGTGACAAAGCCACTCGGCCAAACAACTGACGTTCTTCCACGTGGCAAACAAAGGCTTTTCAGCAGGACTCACACTTGTTTGCCAGCAACCAGGCTGCCACCACTGGTCAGGATACTCAGGCNCTCCTGACGAGCCAGCCCCTCTTCTACCCTCTCCAGTCTGTCCATAGCTGAGGGTGTGCTACTCGCTGGGTCCATCTTCTGGTCAGACTGTACTGACACGGTTACAGGAAGGACCCAGAAGCGAGGTAGCAATTTGGATACAATAACCAGTCTTTATTGTCAGTTCTTGAAAACACAAGCAGTTCACAGAATAGTTCAGTTCGTTGAGACAAACGATGGTGATCCAAGCGGGGATCGAACCCGCGAACCCTTGCACCGCAGGCAGGTGACAAAGCCACTCGGCCAAACAACTGACGTTCTTCCACGTGGCAAACAAAGGCTTTTCAGCAGGACTCACACTTGTTTGCCAGCAACCAGGCTGCCACCACTGGTCAGGATACTCAGGCAGATTCTCGAAGTCAGGGACAGGCAGGAGGGTCAGATACCAGGCAGGCCACCACAGATCAGGATGCACAGACAGATTCTCAGAGTCAGAGACAGAAGGCGAGTTCGACAGCCGGGGCTCAGGCAGACGGGTAGGTGGGGAACAGAAGCGAGTCGATACCTTGCAGTCAATCCGAGGGTCAGGCGTAGGCAGAACAGGGAACAAAACGGGTCGGCAACGGGAGATCAGTCCGGATAGCAGGTCTGGAGTTCTCAGCATGAATGCAAAAGACAGTCTGACACTGGCTGTGTGTGGAGCTGTNTCCACGTGGCAAACAAAGGCTTTTCAGCAGGACTCACACTTGTTTGCCAGCAACCAGGCTGCCACCACTGGTCAGGATACTCAGGCAGATTCTCGAAGTCAGGGACAGGCAGGAGGGTCAGATACCAGGCAGGCCACCACAGATCAGGATGCACAGACAGATTCTCAGAGTCGGAGACAGAAGGCGAGTTCGACAGCCGGGGCTCAGGCAGACGGGTAGGTGGGGAACAGAAGCGAGTCGATACCTTGCAGTCAATCCGAGGGTCAGGCGTAGGCAGAACAGGGAACAAAACGGGTCGGCAACGGGAGATCAGTCCGGTATCGTCCAGACCTCAAGAGTCGTACTTACGTTTTCTGTCAGACTGTGACCGACACACACCTCGACACCAAATTCATCGACTGGACTAACGTCGTCTACTCCACGTCCACACTCGTCCTCGCGTCCACTCCTCTCAACTCGACTAATCCGAAGTCGTCCTGACACCGTCCGACTTGTATCTCCGTCTCTGACACTGTCTGAGTAAATTCCCCACAGTGTACGCCTCCCAATTTGCCCTAATCTATCTTTGACCTAAAGACTTTGTTTCCTCTGGTTATTTACAGACATAACATGAGCTGAAAACTCACCTCCAGCTCTCAACAAACTAATTGAGTAAAAGACAAAGAGATAGAGAGATGGAGGGTGGAAGTGAGCAGAGAGGGAGAAGAGGATGTTTTGTCCAGCCGGGAAGCAGTCTGGCAATAATTATCCCGGCTAGCAGGAGTTCATTAACTTGGCCTCCGGCTGACGGTGACTCCTATTCATTAGCCCACTGCTCACTGTGACATTACGGCTCTCTGCGGAGACTGCTGCACTCCATCCTCCTCTTTCTATCTGCCCAAAGTAACGTACACAACAGTAAGAGGTGCAGGATGGACGGTCAGGACTAACTCTGCTGTCGGCGAGAAGCATCCAGGGATGTGAACGGAGGGAGTGTGAAGAAAAGGAGCGTGTCAGATTTCATCTCTCAGTCCAATAAGATGAAACAGCTAAAGAAGATCGAGCTCATTGATCCTCAGAGGGAGTTAGGCAGACGATACAGCAAAACAATCGTAGCAGGTCAAGGAACTTATTCAAATCAGCTCGTCTTTCTTCTAACGGCTGTTTTACCAAACTCTAGCATCACTTCCCCGAACCAGGACTCAGGCAAAAAACTTGAACAGAAAACTAAGGTGACCGTATTTAAAAAGCCTCGAAAAAAGATGACTCTCTAACCTGCCTCTTGGAGATGCTGCAAAAAATACTGAATGATACTCAAAGATGACATAGTAGCTTTATTACCCATATATTTATTAAATACACTTCTTTTCAGTTAGATGTGAAATATTTCAAAAATGTAAACATTAGTTCTGTAAAGTAGCCCATATCTGCCGAAAAGAAATATGAAAATGGAAAATTTTAATTTGTCCATATTAGGTTATAAGTTTGAGTTAAAAAGTCAAATTAATGAAAATGTGTCAAACTTGGACTTTTTATCTCAAAATGTTGAGTTTTTTCTCAAAATTTTGACATTTATTCTCAACTTTTGATTTTTAATTCCATCTCATCTTTTGACTCATACTAATGACTTTTTATCTCACGTCTGTCAGTAAAAGGGCATTTTGCCTTCAGTTTTTTCTATCTGAGAGTGCAGCGCAAATAGTCAGAGCATGTTTTTGTATTTGCTTAACATCTTGACAGGTTTGTGCATAGGAATAATGCATGGTAACTGCTCCAGACAAGTTGCTGGACGCACTTACAAAAAACTAATAACATACTGAAGCTCAATATTGATCTGTGTTTTTGCTTGCTTTTGGACAGATTTGAGGATAAACATTTGGGATGTTTCCTGTTAAAGTGACGTCTTTAAAAAAGCTTAAAGGCTTTCCCTTTCTGCCCTGATCAATACCATATCGACAGAGTCCATTTTCCTCTGATTTTTACAGCAAATGTGGAGAGTGTCGTGACTAATAAGATAAGCTTTCTTAAGGATTTTAATCCTGGTATCATCATGAGATCTGTATCTAATATCCTCAAGGCAAAACATGCGATAATCCAGCTGTTCACCCAACCAATAGACCAAGAACTTTTTAAGGCTTGTTTTCTAAAGCTTCTTTAAAGGAGGGTTATGATTTGTCATATTTTACACACAGATTTAAATTAACAATACTGAATGCTCAGACTTAATGTGTGTGGATTTTGAATCAGCTCCCATAACACAACAGGTACAAGAATATTTTCTGAAGCTACATTGGACCATTTATCGCAAATAATAAAAAAACTGAATACTCATAATTGTGATATCAGTTGTTTTTATAGTTCACAAATGTTTCAGAATCAGAAAAACTTTTTTGATCCTCTATGGATAATTTCTTTTTAGTTTACGGCTACTCCCATTCAAAAGAAGTGTTGAAACTTAGTAACAGTACAATTTATTGGTAAAAGGGTTGTAAAAATGAAATATAAACATAAAGAATACAGTATGTACATTAAACCTTAATACTATATGGTGTATAATTGATGACAAGTTTTGGGGTTTTTTGCATAATATTGCAAATATAGTCTCAAAGAGACGGCTGTCTGAATAAAGTGTTTTAGATGGAGGCTAAAATACAGGTTTTCCAAACACAGGTGAGAGGAAAGTAGGGATTTTTTTGAGCTGTGAACTGTGTAAAGCTACTATGGGGACACCAGAGGGACAATTTTACACACAAGAAAAGCACAATGCCTCCTTTTTAATGAAACTTCAAGAAAGTCCCACAGAAGTCGGGCTTTGGGAGACTATGAACTATAAAATGAGGGCTTTTAAGTCGAGAGGTGCGTCACTTTACATTTGAAAAGACGAGGTTTTCAAGTCTTTTTATGATGTGTACTTCTATAAATTTCTCCCGACTCTTCTTCTCGTATCAATCTCCCTTTCAAAACTTACACCGATTTACAAGGGTACAGATGTTTAACGTGGAAATTTTATTGTCTGTTTGTTATATTCAAGAAATCTTCGTAGTCCACGTCTCACCTCATAGAGAAACAATCTTCCTGTAATAACCTAAATCTTGCTGACCCACACTCACAACAAAAATATCTCGTAACTTTTTTAGCACAAGGCGTTAGATTTGTCTTTTCAGGGTGAGTAAATACGCCAGAGGAAGATCCAACTAGCAGGCAGTGTTAATATATTAAAGGAAGACGGGCTGGCTGTGACTCAGGCTGTGGACCAACTTAATGGCGAGCAGAGTCATTTAGTCTGAGTGGATTTCCAGGAGAGAGAGCAATTTATCAGGAAATGGAGAGGGACACACACACACACAAACACACACACACACACACACACACACACTCACACACACACATTGAGCATAAACAGCCCAGTAAACACACACACATGCACACAAACACGCATTATATCATGTGATATCACCCTGTGGTGTAAACTTTTAATTTGAACCACCCAAATCCATCAGACACACACACACACACACACACACACACTCTCAGTCACTCTCTCTCCCTCGTCTTGACTCACAGCATTTCCACTCTGCTGCATCTGCTTTTTTAAATAGAAATCTTTGTCGGGTGCAGATTTGCTTGGGGGCAGGAGGAGGTTTGCTGACCACCATGGCGTGATGCCTTCTTGCCCCAGTGCCATTTGCAATCTGTGTGCCTGAAAAGAATCTAAAGTGGGTCAGTCTGTCACGTCGCTGCAGAGGACGGCGCTGGATGAAGAGCTGCGGATTTCTGCTGCTGAATCTTGTTTGTGTGAATTATCATGAACATGTTTTATTATGGGTTACATCAAGACCGCTTTGTATGCCGTTCAGTCTCTGAGTGCTCTGCTGCTGATCTCTGCACGCCTGGCGACACGCCGCTATGACCTCATACACTTTCATGTCATCTGGCTCCGTCCACTTTTCTGTTTCCTCTTTCACACGTGCACTCGTGGATGTTTTTAAAAATAAAATATGATATTTATCCGCTAATCAATCTGTCAGATAGGAAAGCTCGTGTAAGATGAGTCTTAAAGCAACAGGGACCTGCATTTTGATGGCAATTGAATTGATTTGCAAAAATTATGTTGTTAAATGAACACACTTCTGCAAAGGAACATTCACATTAATTACTGCATGACGACAACCCATGACATTTTTTTTTCATTGCTACTCATGGCTGTTTTTAGCCCATTTTTGTCACTTTTGGACCATTGTTTGCTACTTTCTGACTATTTTCCCATTTTTTCCCCCAAATTTTCTTGTCAGTTTTTGCTGCTTTTTGACCGTTTTTATCACCTTACACTTAATTCTAATGCTACTATTTGCTGTTTTTGCCACTTTTCACCACTTAGATTCTGCTTTTGCAAAGGTAGTGGAGCATAAAACAGCTACCGCAAAAAAACTTTTATCTGATATTCTGACACATTTCAGGTTGAAGAAACTGTTTCGCACTGATCTTACTTATTGCTGGTTGTGTTGATTATGAATAATGCTACACCTCTTATTTTTAACTATGTCTTTATAATTGAAAAAAAGAAAAATTCCTGGCACCTTATTACACTAGGGGCCAATCACACTCATTTGAAGCACTTTGTATCCCTCACTAAGATTTTCCTTCAATGTCTAACTTTTTGCAGGAGTGCAACATTATGATTTAATTTAATTTGTGATTAATTGTCCAGTCCTAGTTCAGATACAATAGTGCATCAAAACATCAACTTGTGAACACGTCTCATACCTTGGGTGGGGCGTCTGAGCCGGGGTACTCCCTCTGATCCAACTTATTCCAGCGCTGCATCAGTTTGATGACCATGGGGTTGCTGAAGTCCACCAGCTGGAAGCCGGTGACGTTGGCGCCACCGTGCATGAAGCGTTCCAGGTTGATATCCTTAAAACCCTTCAGGGGGAAACAAAACAGGAAAGATTTATCATGGGCTGAGTCAGATGGAAAGGAAAAGAGTGAAAGATAGAAATAAATCTCAAAGACAGACCATTAGATAACAAGTTAAATTAAATACAGTAAATTTCTGTCTCACCAGGTTGGCCATGATGTAATGGTAGCCTTTGACATGTTTCCCCACACTGACAATCTGCAGGGAGGCGGAGCTCTTTAGTTGTAATTAGGCTCACCTAATGTCGTATCGTATGTAATTAGTGTCGATTACTACGTACACTGTCTCACACACATTGAGCTGTGTCTTCCTGGTAGTCCAACTTAGGAGACTTCTAGTTTACAGATTTGTTTACTCGTCCGTCAGTACAGTCAAGGAGCACCTCCCTCATTTGTGAAGTGCGAGAGTCTCTGTCAACAATGCTTACACACACACACACACACACACACACACACACACACACACAAGAACGACCAGAACGCTGCCTTCCGGTGATAAAAACAGGTTTTGAAAGCTGACATCTGCTGGGAAATCCCACTGGACGTCCGGTTAATAAGGGCGTGAGTTAAGCTGAAAGGGAAAAGCTTTGATTCACTAAACAAAAGCTTGGATGGCAATCAGTGCTGTCAGGACCCGAGCATCAGGTGGGAAGATTAAAACATAAAAACACGACAGTGAAATCAATCTGAGTCACGGCATCAAGCTGCAGGAGAAATTGACATCCAAACAGAAACACTTACACTGCAAATAATCTTGCACTTGCCAAGACTTAAAATCTAACTTTAAGACATGCTAAATTAAATATCTTGTTTTAATGTTTTTTTAAAACTTATTTTTAGCATTTAAAACTATATTCGATCTCAAAAAAGCACAAACGTTTCAATTTTGTCTTAATTAGTTTGAGAATGCTAAAATGAGTGGATAACTGTTAAATCAGGTTACTTTGGTTTTCTCACGTTATTTCATAACATTAAAACTTGTTTCAAGATTTAGCTCTACCTCAAGTTGCTTGATTTAAGAATGACACAAAAACTCATTCTATTGCTGATATTCAGTATATTTCACTTAAAATTCTTCTGTAGGAAGTTTGTTTTCAAGCATTTTAATCTAAAAATGAGCATTTTCTTCTTGTTTTAAGATCTGAGAATACTTATCAAGGCAATCTTGTTTTTAGATTTATCAGTCTTATTTCAAGATTTTCTAGTCAAGTGAAATTATCTTACTGCATGGACAGATAATTTCACTAGTTTTAAGATATTTTTCTATCAAATTTATCATTTTTATCTTATATTCAGACTCCGATTTTTGCAGTGTAGAGGCTGAAAATAAACCTGATCACTTGTGTTTACAGCTATATTTGAGTATTAGAGGGACTACGTTTTCCCAAACATTGATTTATGAAAGTTACATTCAACTTGTAGATGTGAAATGAGGGCAGCCTTGACCTTTAAAAAGGGAAGAGTTTGTTCTTTACTTTGGAGAATTATATGAGCTGGAAAGTAGTGACAAAAATGACAGAAAGCAGTTTTAGTTGTGATTTATTTTGCTGTGAAGTCTTTTTTAATGACTGTTTATTGCAGAAATGCTGACTCAGCATTTTTAAAACAAATCATCCCCTCAGTTTTCCCAACACTTTAATCATTTAGATCAGATGTCTCATTGTGAAAAAGGAAAGTTATAAACATAAATCACATAAGTTGTGACAGGAGAATGTTTACCGGAGTTGTGAATCTTCTCTCCTTTTGACAAACTTTTGATAAGAGAATCAAGTTTTCAGTTTATATTCTACCATTTTAAATGAGTTAAATGATTTGCAAATAAAAATATACCTAAAGAGACATTAAAACTTTTTGGGATAGTGGTTGTATTTATGTCAGGAAGTGTTCTGCTTCATATTAAAACCTTAATCTATGCAGTTGAGGATATGTCGGATGTGTTGAGTTGGAGAGAGGTGTCACTGCAGTGGAGCAGCTGTGAGCTGGAAAATGATATGCAGACAGCCAGGACTAATTTATCCTTGGATGCCCGAATTAATTACGACACTCAAACACTCACTTCTTATAACAAATCACCAACTCAATTTTCAAATTCTCATCACTTTCCTTGCATTATGTGTCATGTTTATTCATCAGAGTGAAATATTTCACTGCGTTGGTGCCAGAGACTTGTATACTGAGTTGATGTGTTAGGATTAGTTTATCTACATGTGTTAATTTCTGTTTAGAGCATCTTGATTTAATTTAAAAATCATCCATTTGGCTCACGTGGCAGCAAAGTACAAATCACCTTTGATTATTTTTAAAACGACTGAAGTATATTTTCTGTCCACACACTGTGGAGTGAAAAATCCTTCTAACATGCAACTAAAGTAAAACAGCTCTTCTCAACAGCTTCATGATCAATAACTGTGCTCTTTAAAAGGAATCCCAAGATGTTCTCAATCAACCTTTACCTGCTGCAGCCTGTATGTCCATGTTTTTACCTGAAGTGGCTTTTTCAAGTGGTTGATTCATCACTTTAACAAAGTGCGTAACTGAGAGCAGCTTTACAGCACTTGTCACTGAAATCCAATTATCTTTATTATTAGCAATATCAGCTCCTTTCCCCCCTTGTTCTCAGGAACCAAATAAAACTCTACAGATAAAAACTTCTTGGACTTTAGTTTGAACTTTCTTCATACTTTTTTTTAGTTTTGCAGCTCTGCTTCAGTTTGTACAACTTGCAAATGAGCTTCCAGCAGATTAAACTCCTCCGTAAATAAAGAAACATTAAGTATGCAGAGATTTAACACTCCTAAATCCAAAGTTACATCTGGTTGCTCATAAGCCTTAATATCTACTGACCGTGCTGTTAATAAGCAGCTAATGAGGCCCAGTTATG
>RPOG01000808.1:0-230760 GCA_008086565.1 Thalassoma bifasciatum
GTTCCCTTTAATCTCTGCAGGAAGTCTATGAAGCACAACATGCTTCCTTAAGCTATGTGTGAAGCATCAAATGGAAATAAAGAGGTTCATTTTAGCTTTTTGTGTTGAACAAATTATGCAAAATAGTGAGAACCTACCTATCACCTCAGGTGGCACTGCTCTGATTTGGTTGCTGAACAGATACAGTTTCTTCAAGGACTCCAGATGGCTCAAAACAGCAGGAACCTCCTTCAAGGCATTATTTCCCAAATTCAGCTCAGACAGCTTGCAGGCGTTGCATAAAGAAAAATATTTAATCACAAATCTGTGTGGTGTGTTAAACATTTATAGAGTTATTTTGGAATGTTTCCCGAGAAAACAGATGAGCTGGGAGTAGCTGTAAAAACGGAGGAGATTCACAAACAGAGAAATGAGCTCAGTAGGCAGGCAGCTGATAGAGCTGTTGTTCCACAGGAGGAGAGACAGGATTGTTAGTATTGACACACATAATGAAACTGTCTTTTTTTTCTTCTAACTTAATCTCAAGGGAGTTGTTTTGCCCTATAAAGGTCTGACCACAACTTCTGCCACTGTCATTCTATTCAAAAGAAAGAAGTGGTGGACGTGGATTTAAAATCAATAACTCAATATCAGCATTGGTATCAGTATTGATCAATACTTGTTTGATGAGACCGATACTTAAGTTTCAGCTTCTCTTTGTGTGCTCCTCTCATTCACTTAGCTCATGCACACTCTGTCCCTCCACCTCCTTCCCTGCTCCATGATGAGTGATGCCACTCAGTCAGGTACTCACTGCCTGAGCGTTTTGTGTCATAATTATATCTTTAACCTCATACCAATTGCCCTCATCCATGAATATTCAAATAAACTGTTTTAAAGCAAAGCAGTAAAAATAAAGCACATTTCATCATTTTCTGATTAGAAATCTAGTTTACTGTCATTCGTGAACAGTGGTTGTGTGTCATTCTTGATCAGTTTTGGCAAGCTGCTTTTCTGTGTAGAAGGTATCAGTATTTATATCAGTAACACACGCCTTATATTTACTTGGTTTAAGACCAATACCAAATCTTGCTGTATCACACCACTTGAGGAAGAGTTTATGCCCATATTGAGTTGATGCCCCTGGAGATGGATGGCTGTCTGTTATCAGCCCCCTCTAGTGGTGATGTTGGATGCCTCTCCTGGTGGTCGATGGGTAAAAATGGAAGTTTCCCTTCTCTGAATAATTGATAATATAAGGTACTATTTCCTAAATACAAACAAATAAAATTTGTTTTTTTAAAGAAATCCTTATAAAATTAGCTCCTTCAGAAGGAAACAACAAGCTTAGCTGCTTTATAGATGGACTTCATCCCTTGGTGCACATACTTGTTGTTTGCTTACTTAAATACAATGAAACGCCATAGTGTAACACATCATTGGAGGTTCTTTCTCTTACAGTGATATATAATCTGTTTTGTTTTGTTTTTAAATCAAATTAACTTCTTTTGAATGCCGTATCTGAAGTCTATCTACTACTTAAATTCAAACTTAGATTTTTTTGCAGTTACATCATACACTTTTATCAGGTATTGCATTGTTTATCATGGCTTGTCAATTATTTATATGAATTATCTATTTCAGTTAAACAAAACACTTTCAGAAGTATAATGTAACCCACCAAAAAAAAGTCTAATTCAAGGTAATATGTGCCATATCATATCATACATGTGTTATTGACCAAAGACCTTTATAACATACTTACACAGTTGTATGAAAAGAACAAAATAACCAAGTGTTAGTGACGCAGTTTGCAGTCATTGAACTGTGTGCCAAATACAAGAATTGCACTTACAAGAAAGAAACATGAAGATTTTGCCATCTCTGTTTGCAGATAAGTTTTACGAGATAAGCCCTTGACAAAGCAGCATAGATTTGTTCTGAATCTTTTCTGCATTATAAACAATGGAAAAAAAAACCCAGATATATCTCATTTGTATTGCATGTGTTTATGTAACACTGATATGATTTACAGGTTCAACAATTCAATTTATTCCAGAAACACTCATATTTTAACAAACCCCCAGGTGACTCTGATTACATTCTATATGTCCTCAAGAGGATAAAATATTCTACACTTTCATAGCCAATGTGGGGCTAAAGAGAAGCCTGGGAGTCAGTAGGACAGACATAACGTACAGAATAAAATCAAAGGAAGATTTAGCTCCTTTCTGTGACACTTTTCATTTGCACAATGATACAGTTTTCAAAGATGTGATGCATAAATATTCCTCTCTTCACTTTTATCTTCACACCTACCATCATGTGTTAAATCCATTCTGAAAACAGTAATGTCTTCAATAAAGGAGGCAGTGTCGTTCTAAATACGTCTGTATTTAGGGGGCCCTCAGTCTGAGTGGATCGAGCACTCTAAGCATTACACACATTGGTTAAGATCACACTAAGACAGAACCTTCTTCTCAGCTGTCCTCTGTGATGACCGGGTCCTTCAGACGCTCCACTGAGTTGTAGTGCTCTCCCAATCCATACGCATGACGCATGTAACTGCAAAAACAAGAAGTGTTTAACATGCTGACAGTTCTACATTGATACAGTTCATAAATTGATAGTGGAAATACAAGTTCATCTTTCAAATCAATATATACCCTTGTCTTAATTTTCTAGAACTACACTCCCTTCTCAAAGAAAAATCCTGTTTACCCTTCTCATTTTTACTTTGCAAGAGGCTCCATTTAAAACTGCAGCAGGTGAAAATTTTTTAACCCTTTAGAGCCCAGTGTAGTGCTGGCACTACAAGTTGCATATTGAGTTTCAAATGGCGGTACATTTGAAACCAGATTAGATGGACCAATAACTCTTCCCATATAAAATCTGGGGAGTTACACTTCCATACTGCATTTTCAACATATTCCAGAGCACTGTTTCCTTCCAATAATGCGTTTACAGAAATCCAGTATTGAAGGTGAACAACAAAAACATCTACATCCTACATTCAATACACGTCATCACATTTTTTACATCTACACTTTTGAGGGATACAGCCATGACATTTCTGTATTTAGAAAAATCAAAATCAATTTTTATTTTTATTTTTTTTATGGTTTGTTGCATTTTATCTTTTTACTGTTATGTAGTCTGTGTATAAGTCTATATGTTTTACTAAAGTTTGGGATATAGGGCATTTATGTAAAACAAGAGCTGACACTACAGCATGTAAAAAAAATATGCTCTGGCAGACTTTGTATGATAAGTCCTAAAGGATCAAGCACCTTTTTCTGTTTTCTCTCATGTGAAGTCTTCAACTTTGGATTGGTTGGACTTATGTTGTTATTTCTGCACAAATCGTTGATGTATAACACTGATACCTCTTCAAATAACACAAAATACATTAATACTTACACAAGCGTTATTGGTTCACTACTAAATTCTTCTCCGATTTTTATAGTTGAGGAGCTTGCCTGGATCACTTCTATCGGCAAGTGAAGCACTTGAGTCAAAGCTCGCAACTGTTGAAATAAAACATAAAAAATATAAAGATGGCAAAAAGTACAGTGAGTAAAATCAGAAACATTATACCTCATACTGAAGTTTAATACTCACTTCTAGTTGTCCTCCCCAGGCTGCTGTGTGCTCTACCTCACTGCAGTATTTCTCAAACTCATCTGGGAAAAACAGTACAAAATATTCACATAAATACCCTTCCAACAAATTCATATTTTTAAAATATGAAAACAAACTAAAGCTTTACCAGAGGTGTACATGTCACCAGTGTTTGGGTTTGTGAGGAAAGGCAGGAAGTCATCAGCATGGTTTCTCATATGCTCAGCAGTGCGGGACCGCAGCTCTTTCACACCCAGAGCTAACCCTTGCTAGGATGTAACAGAACAAAATAAACTGCAAAGTAGAATCTGGGAGTGTAGATTTGACATTCAGGCAACAGCTTCATGTAAAGCATCCTGTACCTGTGAGCGCTGTGCCAATTGATCTTCAATGGCACGGTACATGCAATGACCATCAGAGGAGATCTCTTTGATCTGAAGCTGTTGCTGTGCGAGTTTCTGAGCCAGCATCAAACCCTCCTGGTGCCTCACACCCTGCAGGTTTTGAACCTCGGCCTCTGCTATCCTGCTCTCTCGCTCCTTCTCCTGGGCAGCCTTCTTGTCCTGGAGAGGATAGTTCAGATAAGAAGTGTGTAACAAGGGCAACTTTAACTCAAATCATATGAGAGGGGACTTTCACATTAAATAAAAGAAAAAGTCAAATAAAATACTTTCAGATTTAAGATTTATGATGAGTATTGTGCTGTTTTTGGTGCATTAAAAGCTACTTTTAAAAAAAAAAAAAAAAAAAAAAGAGAAATGAGTTTTCTCCCGACATTGTTCACTGACAGTGTCAATAAAAAAGAAACACAACTGGTAAAAGCAATAACAAACAGAACATAAACAAATTTGCAGTGGAGCTTGTTTCTCACCCTTCTCTTCTGAGCCTTGGTGACACGTGGTTGTGTGACCTCTTGTTTGTCTTCGGCCTCCATGTTCAGGTTCTCAACTCCATTGGACAAACCCTCCAGCTTATGAGATGAGTGAATAATGAAAAACAAACATTGCTATACTTAATTGCCATACATGTAATATTAAAAATGCAGGGGCTGCACTTTAAAAGCAGCCTAGGTGGCCACTGTGAGTGCATCGCCAATACATTTATCAATTAGAACAGGGCAATTTATTGCAAATAAGATTAATTCGCAATATGGCCTGGTGCAATTTTCAGATCATGGGCAGGACGATATTTCGTTAACCAGAAATGTGTCGGAATACTGGATCCTTTTTTTTGTTGTTGTTGTGTATGTTTTATGCTCTACGCTCGTGTTACACATCTCTGCTCAATTAATGTCAATGTTCATTTCCAAAAATGTGACGTGGAACCTGGACATAATTGCACAATAAAATTCAACTGCAATTAAGGGGGAAATAGTAGCACTTTCATTATTGATGCAAATCGTTCAGCGCTTGTATCAATACTTTTATAGCAGATCTGTACCTTTTTGTCCACTGAAGATTTGACTTGCTTAATTTCTTCTTCGTGTTTCTGGGTAAGGTCAGCCTCTAGTTTTGCAATCTCCTCCGTTAACTGTTTTCTTCTTTTCTTATCATTCTTGGGAACAGCATTCTTCATGCTCTGGATTTGAGCTAAGAAGTAAAACAAAGTGTGACATGAGTAGAGCTACAGTTATAGCCACAAAGACATTTTCAGCCAAGAAGGTGCTGTGCATCTGCTCATTATTGCTTTTTAAGGAACTCAAAATCTCAAATTGAAATGATTGCATACAATGAATCGCACAAAACGACTGGAAATACAGCTAAAAAAACAAACATGTTATCATAATGTTGTCTGAATTGTGCTTATTTTGAGGCTTTAGCTTGTACAGTAACCTGTTTGTGCTGGATTTGAATAACTTAAACAACACACACTTGTCATGAAATAAATGGCAGAAAGCACTATGAAGTACAAACATCAAAACAAAGAAAATCTACTCATTTAATCTCATGTACCTTGCAGATCTTTCTTTTCTTTGCGGTGCTGTTTGGCCAGCTGCTCCTCTGGTGAGTCCACTGTCTCTTCCTCCATGACAAGAAGCTGCTCGGAGGATTCACTCAAGTTCAAGCCAAAGATATGTCAGCCGTAAACATACAGTCTTTTGTATTCCTTTACAGATTCTTAAATTTAAAAAAGTTTTTCATTTAAAACGTGCTGACATTATGGATGAACATCCATGGTTGTTGTGGCCTTGTCCGGAAGTTACGGAGAAGAAACAGGGTGGACTTTTCTTCTTCTTCGCTTAGTGACACTATCAGCTCTGTTTTTATCACACCGCCCCCTGCTGCTGTTTTCAGAACCAGAAACAGAGTCAGAAACACTTTAGTTGGGGAAATTCAATGTTTCCAGAAGCTCATCACAGTACAAGAGTAGCAAGGAATAAATAGGGGTAAAATTGACAATAAGGAATGCAGAAAAAAATTAGCATTAACTAAAATAGAATGAGTAATAAGATAAGATATAATAAATATGGAATAAAATAATATAATAAAACATTGAAATAAGTGTACAAATAGAACAAAGTACTAAATAGTGTGCAATTCATTCAATAAGCAAGAAATTATAGTAAGTACCTATAAAATTACAGTAAATAAACCAAAATATTTCAGACATTGCACTTTGTGATAAGTCCCGGTCTGATAATAATAAATAAATTGAAAGAATGTGACCGTGTTAATGGTCCAGTGCGACAAGTCCATTTTATCAATCAAAAAACAAACTTAAACTGAAAGTGGGTAAAGGTACAAACAAACCTTGTAGCACAATTCAAACATGGTTAATAAATTAGTCAATACAATTTTTTTAATGAAACAAAATTAAATTAAATGGAAAAATAATAATTCTGAACATAATAGTGATCCTTAAACCGTGAGCAGGTCGCTTGTGAACTAATGTAATGCGACAGTTAGCTCATATGTAACTAATCCAAAATTCAAAATAAGCTTTAATATATCTTCTTTTTATTTTTCACGTGTAGAATCATCAATGACAAACTCAATATTATTTGTCTGCCCACATTCATTTATTTATCCTGTTACTTAAGGTGCTATTTTTCTGCATTTGGCTTGACACTTTGTATTTGGATTTCGGGTTACATTTTCACAACCTTTTCTAGTCATGTAGGACTCTGATTAAGGGGCGTAATTTGATATCAGTTATCCACTTTATCATCGTTTCTTCATGTATTTGTGTCCCTGCTTTGAATTTTTATGGTGTTATTGGTTGCCTGTCTCACTTAGTGGCCCTGATGTACCTTATTAGTTGTTTTAAATGTTTTATTATGTTTTTCGATTGTTTTCTCTTAATTTTTGCACCGTGGCTTTGTTTGTTTGTCGTCCTCATTGAGAATTTGTATTTTGTATGTCAATAATAAAAAAAAAAATAAGAGAACCACTCAATCGTATGTGTTTTAATCGGAACTATTTGGCTGGGAATTTTTAAAAATATATATTTATTTGAATTGTGTGACACTTGCACAAACATATACAGTTGTGCCTAAAAGTTTACACTCCCTCCAGCAGAATTTTCTGATATTTTCGCCTTTTCTCAGAAAATATGAATGGTAACACATGGCTGGAGGTTGGGTGAAGACATTTATTCACAAACAACCCTGTTTACTCTTTTTAAATTATAATGACAACAGAAACTTCAAAAATGACCCTGTTCATTTTTTTATACACACACTGATTACAAGCTAATAGATCACAGGTGAGGATGGTTACCTTTAGTGGACATTCAAACACATTTGTGTTAACTTTGTGCATTTATCAGGACAAAACATCAGAGTTGTGTAAACTTCTTAACAGGGTCATTTTTGAAGTTTCTGTTGTCAGTATGATTTAAAGGAGTAAACTTTTTTTTTTTCAATAAATGTTTTCACCCAACCACTAACCATGAGAGATAAAATGAATTTTGTGTGATCATTCATATTTTCTGAGAAAAGGCCAAAAAATCAGAAATTCTGCTGGGGGGTGTAAACTTTTGGGCACAATCATATATACAGACATGTACATCCCTCTTGAACACTACATGGGCCGAGGAGACTCATTAGTGGAGGGCAGACGTGCTGTGTGACGTGGCACGGAGGGCGGAAGAGCTTGTTTGTGTTTTGGTTCTAAGGGGAAGTTGCGAGAAGAAAGAAAGGAGGAGACGTGACGGGATTGTTGAATGTTTTTCTTGGTTCCCTAATACCATCTCAGCACAGTGTCCTGGGCCCCGTGTGCATGTCCTGCAGCCGTGTTCTCTGAGTTTCTGAACACCGTCCGGCTCTCAGGTACCGTAACTGGACTCGACATGAAGCGAAGTTTGTGTGAAGGTTTGTGCTGATGTTAGCGGCTAACTGACTCCAGCTAATGGAGCAGAAACACAGGCCCTTTTCATGACTCCACGAGTTCAGCTGTAACTCTGCTGTGCTCGGGTGCTGTCCTGAGATAACATCAGGTACATGAAGGTGTGTGAGTGGGTGACAGGTGACTTTGTGGATGTTTTCAGCTGCTCGGGTGGAATCAGGTCAGTGGGTGGAAGGCTAACAGTGTCTCAAGCTAACGTTGTGTTTGTTGACTGAGGACTGACCATCCCTGTTATTTCACATCACCAGCACAACATTTTAGACTGACAACACTACCATGCAATACAAAAACTGACATGTTACCTTAAGTTAAAACCAAAAGTTGCTTTGGGTTGCTTTCTTTTCTGATACTATTGTGCTTAGGGAGGCTAACATGACAAGCCAGTGAGACAGCAAGTCTGCTAACAAGCTTGACAACAAAAACGATTTGCTGAAAATGATTTATCCCTCAAAATCCATAACAGATGTAAGGCCACCGTCAAGATAAGAAAGTGTGTTGACAGTCAACCAACGACAGTGTAATCCAAATATGTTGTTAGCACAGCAGCTCTTCGTTTGTTGACACTTCTTTCCTTGACTCTAAGTAAACGCAGTTTTTCAAACAGCAGGAGTCTTTGTGTCAGTAAAATCCACTTTTCAGTTCAATTTTAGTATGGTCACTCATCCGTCTTCATTTGGGCTGCAGATTAGATGAAATCAGAATATGTTAGGGAAAGACATTGCAGTACTTCTTTAACCTTAAATGTGTCGAATAATGGTTGTTTAGTAGATGTTTTGTGTACAACCCTGCTCAACCAAAAGGCCAAATTGTTGAAAACTACCTTTGTAAGAGAAAAAATTTAAGTGTATAAAGTGGCAAAAACAGCAAGGGTTAGAAGAAGCAATGAAAATAATTTTAAGTTGGCAAAAAGTGGTGAAAAGGTGCAAAAACTTGGGAAAATTTTTGGAAAGCGTTCATAAAGTCTCAAAACTTTTCAGAGGCAGGAAATTTATGCTTGAAATATCTTTTTTTATTGAAATCAAGTGAATATACTCAATATACCAATATACCATTTGATTATATTGCAATCACAGGGAGAGCAATATTTCTTTAACCTCAAATGTGTCAGAATATCAGATAAAAATTATTTCACAGTTGATGTTTTATACTTTACACCCGTGTTACTCAACCAAACAGCTTTTGAAAATAAGTTTGTGGTGGCAAAAATGGTCAGAAAGCAGCAAAAACTGGGTGTAAACAGGGGTGAACATTTGGAGAAAATGGTCTTTTCATAAAAGGAAACTTGAAAATGATGACCCCTCAAGTCTGGTCAGGCAAACTTGGGTGAGTTGGAAAATAAACTAGACAGATTTTGTCATTTAAAGGTAAGCCAAGTGGCTCAAGTTTCAGAAGAATTATACAAAAAATAGTTATGAAGTTTTTCAGAAACTACATTTACACTGTGCCAAAGATACATGCTGCCGTAATTGCTGCAAAAAGTGAACAAACTTAAAGTTAAAAGTAAATCAAAACAGTAGAACTCACTATCTGGTAATTGCTCTGCTCAGAGAAACCATTTGCATGTTTCATTATCATGCTTTTGAGGCAAAAACAAACAGCATCTTCTATTCTTGACGAAAACTTGGTGCACTATGCTCAGGACAAATTCTTGCAAAACAAGGGAGAAACATTGGTTATTTCCTAACAACAACCATCTGTCAGATACAAAAGTGTCAGCAGTTCAATCCTAAATAAGTTACAAAGAAATGCATGGCATGTATCAGTGCAGAGATTTTGCAGTTATAGCACACTCAGGCAGAGCCAGTGGAGGCAAACAAATAACTGAAGAGTTACAGGGGAATGTCTGTAGAAGTTTACTGTTAGTTTTAAAGGCTTCTGCTTGGTTTGTGCATGTTGACAAAAACAGTGATACTGTGCCTAAGCTTGGAAACTCCAACAGGGTTAGGGAATATGACTATTTGCAATCAACCCATAATTGAGGTCTGAATATATCACATTCTATAGGATAAATGATTTTGGCCTTAAGAAGGTGCATTTTGGATAGATTTTGAATTCAGAAGAGAGATGTTGAGAGCATGGCTGTGTGAAACAGAATGAACAACACTTAGCTTCAGTAAATGTGACCTCTGGCTGATCTGCTTTCTTTCTATCACTGTTATTCAAACATAGAACATTCAAATTCCTTATTGATTTTCTCAAATCCTACAGGATGGGTCAAGTAGATATCTTGTTTCCTGTAGTTTCAAAGTATGTAGTACAAATAATAGAGAAGGCGTTTGTAAAGAGATCCAACTAATAATTGCCTGTTTCTGAAGATGACCTTTTGAGGTCAAGGCTTGCACTTGAATTCTAGATATTCAGTCTGTTGTTGTTTCTCTTACATGGAGCAAGAGCAGCCTGGCTACTTCATTTCTTCGTGCCAAGTATTGATTTTTGTTTATTTTTATCTTCTGATTTTTGGCAGATCTTTGATTAAGTTTTCAAAATGAATTCAATTTGCCTTTACAAAAACTCTACCCTTTATTGGCACATATAGCAATTGTAAATCTCTTGTTTGTCAAATCTGACCATCATATTTTGTTTAGTTCATACCTCATAAACTCCCTTGTATTTAAATCAATAACAAAAAACCCTTTTTTGATCATCTTTAGAAAAAAATCAACTGTGGACACCACTCTGGTGCACATTTCTCTTTTTTTAAGAGGATGGAGTATTTTAGTTGCCTTTTAAAATTTAGCAACATGAAAATAGTTCATTTGTTTACTTTTCACTCTTCT
Organism: Thalassoma bifasciatum; assembly: GCA_008086565.1. Lineage (NCBI taxonomy): Eukaryota > Metazoa > Chordata > Actinopteri > Labriformes > Labridae > Thalassoma > Thalassoma bifasciatum. The sequence continues at coordinate 10,724 of RPOG01000808.1, forward strand.
TTCTTTTTTTTTTTTTTTTTTTTGCAGCAGAAGTCCTGATAGTTGGTTTGGCCTACAGGACCCCCGCGTATCTGACTTGGTCATGGCCAATCGCGGAGGAGCTACGAGACCCAACGGGCCCAATGCAGGGAACAAGATCTGTCAGTTTAAGTTGGTGCTGTTGGGGGAGTCAGCTGTGGGGAAGTCCAGCTTAGTGCTCCGTTTCGTCAAGGGTCAGTTCCATGAATTCCAGGAGAGCACAATAGGAGGTGAGCTCAATATCAACAGAGCAGGCTCACTTTAATGAGCTGCCAATTGTTTGTAGATCAGACAGGTTTGTTTGTGAAAGCACTTGCCAGATTTTATCTTTGTGAAGCACACTGAGTGCTTTTCTCTCGTCTCAGGCAAACTGTATGGTTATATTTTTAAAAACTTTTGGCTAAAGACTTCCAAGTAATAATATTTTCAAAAGTTTGACATGTTGTGTCAATGACCTCAAGTTGACATGACTTCCTGCTTTTCTTACAAACATTTTCAGTGTAAAAATGTGATGTTTTTCTAAATTTAATGTTTACCATGTTGACCCACTCCCCCTTTTTCTTTCAGCTGCCTTCCTTACTCAGACAGTGTGTCTAGATGACACAACAGTGAAGTTCGAAATCTGGGACACTGCAGGTCAGGAGCGTTACCACAGTTTGGCACCCATGTATTACAGAGGAGCACAGGCCGCCATCGTTGTCTATGATATCACAAACGAGGCATGTTCATTTACCACTGAATAAGCTGATACAACTTAACAAACAGCACTTTCATATTTGGGTTGTTCTGATAATGCAGAGCATGCTCTTGCCTTCAATAAGCATGAAGACTTCTTCACCAGTCAAAAACTTCTTTAAAGATGCAAATATCCCAGAAAGTAGAAACCTTTTTAAAGTACTTGTCATGTGGAGGTATTGACACGTAGCCTTATTTTCTTTTAACAGGAGTCGTTTGCTCGGGCAAAGAACTGGGTGAAGGAGTTGCAAAGACAAGCTAGCCCTAATATAGTCATTGCTCTGTCAGGCAACAAGGCCGACCTCGCCAACAAGAGAGCCGTTGACTTCCAGGTCAGAGAAAACACACACACAATGCAAAAACAAAAAAAACTGATATCATGGGGTGTTGTTTTAGCTCAGTCTGCAGAACAGGTCTAATATCCTTGATGCGTTTTTCCCTGTTTCCCTTCAATACATGTAACTTCTTGTCTTCTCTTCCCTGAAGACGTCTCAGAGTTTTAAAAACTAACTGTGTTAATGTTTTGTCAACAGGATGCCCAATCCTATGCAGATGACAATAGCTTACTTTTCATGGAGACATCGGCCAAGACTTCTATGAATGTGAATGAAATATTTATGGCTATTGGTGGGTCATTTTATTTTTACTCTTTATCAGGATTCAAGTTCTGTTTGTTATTATAACCTGGATTTATTGGTTGTTTTAAAGTTTTCTCATGTGCGTTTTGCATCCTTCAAGTGTCTTTTATTGCCATTAATAAATATTTAATTTTCCCTTCAGCAAAGAGATTGCCGAAGAGTGAGCCCCAGGCCCCAGGAGCCACCAGTGGGCGGAACCGGGGAGTGGACCTGACAGAAGCTGCTCAGCCAGCCAAGGCCCCATGCTGCAGTAACTAACTTGACAGCCCCCCTTCGACCTGCCTGATTAGCAGTAACTAATGCGGCTGACGCCCAGAATGCCACTGCGGTTACTAATGCAATGTGTTGTACTCTTATCTCCAGTTCTCTTATTTGCAAATCAAGAAAAGATGTCCTTCTCTGTTCTTTTTGTAGTAACAAAGTCAATGCCATTTCACTTTAAATCACCCTGAGTCTTTTCCTCCATCATGGTTTTTGCTGCTACTGGGTTCAGCCTCCAAACCATTCTATTCTGCCATCCAGCTTGTCACATCTATCAAAAGTTATTGATAGAGTACCAATAGCATATATCAAAGACCCTGGTACACTCTGCCTTTCACTGTGGAGACTTTCATTTAGAGGAAGTGATCACTTCCCTGTTTCTGGTATAGCTTAAGACTCTAGTGTAACATTTGTAAAACCTTCCTTGTTTTGTTGTTTTTGATGATTTTAAATAACTTTAGTTGACCAGGATTTTTGGATACATACTTGTATCCTGAAAAGACCTAAAAAATAGAAAATAAAACAAAGACCTTTAGACCTTTAATCTGCAGGAGAACAGAAAATTAGAGAACAGGAGTGTCTTGGTTTGAATCAGAGAAAGAGAGGAACCCTAAGCTCCATACCTTTCAGTCCCTCGACAGTCTACCCTTCTCTGTCTTTGTCCCTTTGCCTTCCTTTATTCTGTCTCCCCACTTGACCCAAAGCAGTAAGAGTGTTAAAACTTTCTCCCCCTGAAGGCTAAATTTTGGGGGGCCATCTCTGCCTCTCGCTATCCCCTGTGGCATCGTGCAATGTTTCAGAGTGTTTTCTCTGTGACTTGAGTGTCTGCTAGGACAGGTGCGGCACGGCAAAACACCCCAGGTCTATTTGTGTCCACATCAGGCACTTATCAACCTGCCGATCCCTGATGCAGTTTCATTCATAAAGATGACCCCTTTGTTAAATATAAATATTTTTTGTTACTTTTTGATTTGACTTACACAGTCTTAATGTCTCATTGCATTAATGTTTCTGTAACACTGCTGGGTAAACAGCAATGGTGGAGGTAGAAAGTTGCAATACTGTGTCTGCTTCTTAATCACCTTTTTGAATCTTAATTAACTGTCTTTTTTTCTCGATTAGGAAGTGCTTTAGACACAATTGTGTCAGTGTGTAAAAACAGGGCCTGGGCTGGCTGGCTGATGACAGATTACATCCATAGACTCACTCACATGGGCCCGTTTGTGTGTGAGTGAGTGGACACATTTGCACATGAAGACACATCTCGCTGACATCTTCACCCTAAAACTCCGAGAGACATAAATACAACTGTACATAAATACACACAGACACACACGCTCACACACACTTTCAGACTGTCTGATACTCAGTTTCCTAACAGTTTGGGCACACACTTTTGATCCTGCCCCCATCATACACATGCACACACATACACATGCAGCACATTTTAATAACGCCTTGCACTAATGATGCTCATGAATATATCTTGTCATAATTACAGCCAGTGTGATATAAATATAAATATATATATAAATATAAATATATAAATAATATACTGTAAATAGGGTGTTGCAGTGTAGTCTACTTTTTTTCCAGTGACAGGACTAATGCTTGCTAGGGAGTTGTCTAGATAATCATAAAAAAAACTGTACAGTGAGCAGAAAAAAACAGCCACAATATGGATTAAGAGTCTTGTTGCTGTTCCTTTTTCACATGAATGGTTAAATTATAATCAGTGGTGGTCTTTATAAATGTACGTAGTGTTATTAACAAAAAATGAAATTGCATTTATTTAGTCATCTGTCTCGTATTCTCTTCTCAAAAAGAAACAAAATCTCTGATTATTTGGGTTTCTATTTTTCAACATTAATCACTTTCTTGCATTTTTCTTTTTTTTTTTAAGTGGTTTCAGGTTTCAATGCCTTGGTTGTAAAAACCCCAAAGGAGTCAGACACAAACAGTTTTATCTGACAGTCTGCCCTTATTTTAACATCTCAGTAACCTTGTGAAGATATTGTAGGAACAGTGTAACAGCTATTGGTTGGCACAATGGTGATTCATGAATAAATTTACACATAATAGGGATGTAAATGTTTTTTTTTCTTTCTTTTTTTTTCTTGCAGTGACCATTTAATAACCGTTAAAAAAAAACATTTAAATGCAAGCATTTTACAGTACTGTTATGTAATGACCAAATAAATACTGAATTAAACTTGATCAATTATTATTGTAATCAGAAGGCTTGTGAGTGTGGCAATGTGTGGAAATTATTTTTTTTGTCCTCTCATGAAGAAGCTTTTGTCAGCCACATTTTTCTATTTTAAATCATTTATTAATTTAGAATATTGTTGTCTGAATTGAAATTAAAGTTTGTCCTCATTTGATTACAAGCTTCAACAAATAATGTTTTTTAATGTTCAATTTATGTTGTCCCTGAGGTATTTGCTGTTTTTAGTCACACCTGGGGTACTGGCCTCTACTGAACCACCATTATCAACCAGTCTTTGTGTCTTCAGATAAGGCTCTGTGAAGAAAGACACATTTTTTTCTTCTGTGGCTTCGACCTTGAAATTTTCCTCCAAACACTCGCATTTTGTGACCTCTCCTTTCTGAATTGGGAGTCGAATCGGCCTATCCCATCGAGTCCCCTAGTGGAGGAAAATGGGCCTACAGTCAGAAACTGAAAATAAGGATGAGCGCCATGTCTGATCCACCGCTTGTGGAATAGAGCTGACGGCAGAGCGAATATTTCCCGGGCCGGGGGTGCCGTCGGGGGTTAGGCGAGACTCATGGCGGACAGCGCTGGGATTCAACAAGGTTCGCCGGCGATAGGAGCAGCGGGCCTGGTTCCGGCCGCTCCTGGAGCCGGGGGCACTGAGGGCTCTGGCGCCGCTGGAGGATCCGCACGTATCGCCGTGAAGAAGGCGCAACTCCGCTCCTCACCTCGGCCAAAGAAACTGGAAAAACTCGGAGTGTACTCATCATGCAAAGTATGCTCTATTTGCAAATATCTGCTTTTGTAAACATTGCTGTTTTTGAAGGATTATTCTTTAAAATGAGTATTTCCTGGGTTTGGTTGCAATAGTTTACAAAATGCAAGCGCAGCAAAGGAAGCCATTGCTGCACTTCATTTTTTTCATTTTGCATGCACGAGCAAATTATTGGAAATCTATGTTAATGATCGAGTTAATCAAAGTGCCATTTTTAGTGGTGGAGGGTTCAGCAGGGTACCTCTAGCTGCGAGCTTTTCACTGTTTGTACAATGTTGCTATGTTCCTGTCGAGGTGGGGGGTTGGTGAACGTAAACATTGGCTTGGCACTGGTACTTGGGAGTAGCTGCTGTGTGCACAAGAGCTGCATCCCTGTGTGTCTGCTCGCGCTGTGTGCGCGGGCTTAATGTTTCCCTGAGGAGATGTTCCAGTGTCCCCGTGCCGTTCGTCAGCGCATAGCGGTGCACAGAGAGGATTTTATTGGGTTTATGCAGTGTATGATCCGCAGAGAGGGACGGGGTCTTTGTTTTGACAGGGTGACAGCTGCTGTGGGGGGCGGAGTTTGTTGTTGTTTCATTGCGCATGCTCAGTGGGGCAGCTCCAGCTGACAGTGACAGGCCTCCTCACCCCACCTCACCTCCCTACATTTTTACCAAATCAGTCATAACAAATCACAATGAACAATAGCTGACTGAAAGTTTGTGGGTCATTGACGGATAAGACTTGTGAAAAGGCCTTTTAAAAAAACAAAAATAAGGATTTAAATCTGGCCATTGTTCAAACAATTGGAATGTAGGGTACACATGCATTTATGCAACAACAACAAAATATATTTAAAATAAAAGCTGAGAGATTTAAGTTTCATTAAAGTTGAATTTAAAGGAAAGCCTTGGGAAAAAGTGAATAACTTGTCACTAAATTAATGTGTTTCGTTAACATTACAAAGTGTTCAAAAAGTATCAGTAATCAAATATGCAGTTTAAGAAGGAAAGGCTTAGAGTTTTGCAGATAAATTTATTATTCATAGTTTTGGAGCCGTCGCCCCACATGATACCCTAAAGTGGCTAGTTTATTACAGTAGTTTGAAAAATGGGTTTATTACACATATGAGAAAGATTTAACCTTCCAGGTGTTTCATCGATTTCCTTGGATGTGCCTGGTTGATGAAATGTTCTGTCCTTGAAGTGGTTTCAAAATTCAGTCCCACAGTAAAAGTAGGCATCAGGTCTCAAGTCATTAACCCTTACACACCTGCAAGTTGCTTTGACAAATTTACATGAAGGAAAAGTGTTGTCTGTTGCGGTAGATTTAAGGAAGTTTTCCATGTCCAACTTCACAAATAAGAAATATATTGCCTTTTTAAGATGAATTATTTCAAAACAGTATCCTGCCTACACTTTGACATATAGCTCTCTGCAATAATACATCAACAAATGCACCTCTGATAATAGCCTTAGTGAAAAAAAAATCAAAATTTCCGCTTTTTCAACTCAAAAGAGGTATACTTTTGTGTAAATAAGGTCTCTCATACAGTATATTACAACAGTAATTGTTTTTTTATGATAAGAAGGTTTTATTGTTGTCACAGTAATCAAGCAGGCAAAACAGTAACACCCTGAATGACAAGGACCACATAAAAAACTTTATTAGCACAATAAGATAAAAAACAGGCTTACATAAATCCATCTAAAAAAAGATAAAAAAGATAAAAAGGAATAACAACAACCAATACAAAAAAGGATGCACAACTTAAAATTTGACAGTGTTTCTTTTTTTTTCTTACTCACACAATTGTTTCAAACATTATTGCAGTACAACTGAAAAACTTACATCATTTTACTCTTTCTGAGCTGGAACATCTTTAGTTAGACAGTAAAAATAAATGATACTGCCCCCACGTCGAGTCATACTCCTCCACTTTGTCTGGCAGCCTGTAAGATGATCGTTTCATGACAGCAAGCCGACCAAGAGAGGTGAACCATAGGGATAAGACTAGTGCTGAGGGGGCTTTCTACCAAACATGAGGACTGTCTGGGCTCAGTCTGCAAGTGTACAACAGTAATTGTTAAACACGTTTCAATATGTAGGAATCAACTTCACTAAAGCAGAGCAACAAAACAAAAAGTCGAAAGTTTTACAGCTTGTACTCTATAAGCAGTCAGAACAGACAGTGCAGAGAAAATCAGAAACCAATACAACTGTTTAAAGAAAACTGAATAATGTTGCAAATCATGAAATACAACTACTGTGACTAAATTTTGCTTGTTTAATCAGTATATTGAGAAACAGTTACCTGCCATTCACTCTGACATAAGTGTAGCTTTCCACTGCTAAGTGGAGTCCAATTGGTACTAATTTTGGAGAAGTGTTTACCTTTCTCTGAAAAATTCATATTTTATAATTTTCTGATTTATTGATTTGTTTTGTTTTTTTTGTTGCCCCAGGCTGAGGGAGCCTGTAAGTGTAACGGCTGGAAAAGTCAGAACCCCCCTCCAACACCTCCACGGACGGACCAGCAGCCTAACACAGTCAACCTACAGGAGCCCTGCCGGAGCTGCTCTCACACACTGGGTAAATTAACAATTACTGTTTGTATTGATGTTTTATCCCCAGTTCCCCAAAAAGTTTGGATGCTATAAGATTTAAATAAAAAAGAATATGGTGGTTTGCAAACCACTTAATGCTTGATAAATTTAATTGAACAGTTTATGCTCATTTTATGTTAAATACTAGCAGCATATTTCAAATAAGCTGGCACAATAAACATTAGAAGACTCGAAGGACCTGATTCTTCAGGTTCGAATGGGAAATGATGTCCCAATGATGCCTGATTTCAGCTGCACAAATCAAGGTCGTAGTTATATTTATTTATTCCATGGTGCACCATAAGTTTTTGACTGGTGACAAGCCAAGACTGCATTCAGGCCAGTTTTGCATTTGTACTCTTCTACTACAGAGCCGTAAGGATGTAGTATGTTCAGGATTTGATTTGGTATTATCTTCCTTTTTTTGCATTTAATGTCTTTTTTTCTAGCATAGCACAACTTTTTGTAGTGTTCAGTTGCCCCAGACCAATTGACAAAAAAATGTCCCTGTAGTATTAATTTTTATTGATGAATTTCTCACTTTCAAAATTTGATCTCTAACTTTGCACTATTTTAAATTAAATATTGACAGTTGGAATAATTGCAAAGCATTAAATTCTGCTTTTTTAATTGATTTTTACCACAGTGTCACCACTTTTGAGGGAATTTCTTTTCTTTTATATTTAATGAGTATGGTCTGTACATGATGACATTGCCAAATGCACTTTTCTACCTTTTTTTGAGTTTCTTTTAAGTAATAACAGGAGCTCATACTCTATCGTGCAACAACTTCAAGCTATTGATTCTCCCACCAGGTGATCATGTGACCCATCTAGAAAATGTTTCTGAAGAGGAAATGAACAGACTCCTCGGTATCGTCTTGGATGTAGAGTATCTCTACACTTGTGTTCACAAAGAAGAGGATGCAGACACCAAACAGGTCTATTTTTCCCTTTTCAAGGTAAGCTTCTGCTCATGGGGTAAAATGTATAAAAAGCTATGTTTCAGTATTTTCGCTGTGTACAAGTGATAATACCTCTTCTTATTTTTCAGCTATTGAGAAAATCAATTCTACAGATGGGTAAGCCAATGTTAGAAGCGCAGGAGAGTCCTCCATTTGAAAAACCTAGTATCGAACAGGTAAACACAGACCTATGAAAGCATCAACTGTAACATAGAAGCAACCTTATTCAGAACAAGTTGAAGCTCTGTAGTTTGTTTATAATTTGGTTTACTCATTGTTGAAACAGGGGGTCAACAATTTTGTTCAGTACAAATTCAGCCACTTGCCATCCAAAGAGCGTCAAACCATCATGGAGCTGGCCAAGATGTTCCTCAATCAGATCAACTACTGGCAGCTGGAAACACCCTCCCAGAGACGCCAGAGGGTTCCCAATGATGATGCAGCGGGATATAAGGCCAACTACACCAGGTAGCAGCTCTGCAGGATGCCCTCCAAATGTGACCCAGATCTGTTTGAAGTCAGTCTTTAAACTGACATTTTCTTTCCCTTAGGTGGCTCTGCTACTGCAATGTCCCTCAGTTCTGTGACAGTCTCCCACGGTACGAGACCACTCAGATCTTTGGCCGGACATTGTTACGTTCGGTGTTCACTGTGATGAGGAAACAACTACTGGAGCAGGCCCGACAGGAAAAGGACAAACTGCCACCAGAGAAACGCACACTCATTCTCACACACTTCCCCAAGTAAGATAACAGCTTAATCTGACATTTTATTATTAAAATCATACCGCAATACTGTCACATATGTATGCATGTCCTTAAATGATAAAGTTGTGGTTGCCCTACTTGGCTCAGGTTCTTGTCTATGCTGGAGGAGGAGGTGTACAGTCATAGTTCACCTATCTGGAGCCAGGACTTCTTGGCAGGAGCATCAGGAGGGCAAATTCCCATCCACACAGGTGACACACACTTTCACAAGTTCAACAGGAGAAACACACTCTTGCTGCATCAACGTTTTAATCCAATTTGAATGAAAGAAATCTCACTTCATTCAATTTTGTGTACCTCTCCATTTGGATGTAGTGATAAGTGCGCCCCCTGTGGCAAGGCCCCTGTACTACAGCACCAGTCCTGTGTCGGTGGATCCCTCCACCTGTGGCAGTGTCAGTCCTGCCAGGAAAACAGCATCTGTACTGGAGCCAAACCCAGGTAGGACAGTCAAACCTGTTATTACTTAAAGATTGCAACAACACTATGCCATTTTATGACAGTGTGTATTTAACATTAAACAGTGGCATCCGTGAAAAGTCGCTTTTTGCTCTTATCTATTCCATTCGAGTTGAAGTAATGCTTTTTAAAAAAGAAACTATTTTTTAAAGAAACATTGGTGGATAAAGCTAGAATTGTGTCTAATAAGCTAAAAAGAGTGTGTTCTTCCACCAAGAGTGAGCAACAGCTTCTTTTAAAAGAAGAAGTGATGAAATTCAGCATTAAACTTGATCCTGTCCAAGCTATTCTTAAATATGTTACTGGTATCACTTTTCAAAAGGAGTGCAATTTCTTAATTTTACCTTGAGGCATGATTAATTTGAGCTACAAAAAAGTTTCAGTGTTACGAAAGTCATCATATTCTTTAATATGTACTTCTGCAGCTCTTTTGGAAACTGGCTTGTATTGCTCAGTTAAGGAGATTGTGCAAAGTTGACACTTAAATGACTCTGTCTCTGTGAATATCAGTTGGTGAAAAGCGTAAACCCTCGGAGCCCTTGAACCATGAAGAAAACAAGAGACCCAGGGTGGTGGGTGACATCCCCATGGAGCTCATCAATGAGGTCATGGCAACTATCGCTGACCCAGCAGCCATACCAGAGGTTAACAATTTTAAGGCTTCACCAATTGGCAGAAACAACCCTTACTACTTTTAATTTGCAACATATAAACATAAAGTTGTTCTATCACATCCTCCATTTTATCTGCAGACCAGCCTGCTGTCTGCTCACTCTGCACGTGATGAAGCTGCCCGTCTGGAGGAGCGCAGGGGGGTGATTGAATTCCACGTCATCGGTAACTCTCTGAACCAGAAGCCCAACAAGAGGATCCTGATGTGGCTCGTTGGCCTCCAGAATGTTTTCTCTCACCAGCTGCCCCGCATGCCCAAGGAGTACATCACACGGCTGGTCTTTGATCCGTGAGTGTAGCTTTACTTCTTCCAACTAAGAGATTAAATGCAGGAGCAACAATTCAAATCTGTTTCTTTGTTCACAGGAAGCACAAGACATTGTCGCTGATCAAAGATGGCCGTGTGATTGGAGGGATCTGCTTCCGGATGTTTCCATCGCAGGGTTTTACAGAGATTGTGTTTTGTGCTGTCACCTCTAATGAACAAGTGAAGGTGGGAGTTTTCTTTTTCATTTTTCCTCGTTTTTTTTTTCCAGAAAGCTCAGTTTTTAACCCATGCTGCATATTTTGTCTCTATATTTGTAGGGTTATGGGACCCATTTAATGAATCACCTGAAAGAGTATCATATAAAGCATGAAATCTTAAACTTCCTCACATATGCGGATGAGTATGCCATCGGCTACTTCAAGAAACAGGTAATACTGTTTTGTTTTTACCAAAAGTCAATTCATTTCCTCTCTTTAGAATTAAACTGAACTGTCTCTTACCTTAACAAATCTTGACAAGTTTCTTCAAAATAAGAGCAATCAAGGTCCTTTTGCACTTTATACTCTGTTCTTTTTCTTTCGCTATTTGCTCTTGATAGTCTCATGATGAACTGAAATCGGCAGAATCACATGATTTTAATTTTCCAGGGAGTTCAATATTGTTGCATGGCCCAATAAATACAGAAGTAAAATAAATCTTCTCTGTCTCAGGGTTTTTCAAAGGATATCAAGGTTCCCAAAGCAAAGTATGTGGGCTACATTAAGGACTATGAGGGAGCCACACTCATGGGGTGTGAGCTCAACCCCAGCATCCCCTACACTGAGTTTTCGGTTATAATCAAGAAGCAGAAGGAGGTATGTGTTGTTGATGATGACGTTGTTTTCATCCATTTCAAAAGTGGCTTTTTTACTTTGTCCCTGCACTTGCTGCCCTTTGACCCATTTTCATGTCCATTCCTCAGATCATCAAGAAACTGATTGAGAGGAAGCAGGCTCAGATCAGAAAAGTCTACCCGGGGCTGTCATGTTTCAAGGAAGGAGTGCGGCAGATCCCAATTGAGAGTATTCCTGGCATACGTATGTTAATTAATATGCTAAAACATAAAGCATCGAATGTTTTTTTTGTACTGTTTTAGCAGCGGTTAGTGTAAAGAATGAAATAATTCTTTGCTTTTCCCAACAGGTGAAACTGGCTGGAAGCCTGTAGGTAAAGGGTAAGTGACTCCACATTACACAATATGAGCTTGTCACAGTGCATCATATGTATTAGCAGGATTAAAATCTTGACCATGTATCTGCATCTTCTTGTACTCCAGAAAGGAGCTGAAGGATCCAGATCAGCTGTACAGCACTCTGAAGACTATTCTCCAACATGTCAAGGTGAGGGACAGACACATTTATTTTTGCAGTCTACCTTTAACACAACCACAGATTTTATTCTCACTGGACTACTTTCTGTATTTTAGAGTCACCAGAACGCGTGGCCTTTCATGGAGCCAGTGAAGAAAACAGAGGCACCCGGGTACTACCAGGTCATTCGCTTCCCCATGGGTATGAAATCTTAACACCAGGATTCTCTGTTATATGAAACTGAAGCAGAGGTGTTACATTTGTGAGCAAGAGAAGTCAGTTGATTTAAACAACGAGGGATTGAAATATACACTCAAAGATGAGAGCGTAAGAATGACCTTTCAGATAAAGTTCAAGAAGATCTCAGTAAAAAGCAGTCATAAGACTTCCTCTAAAAACATGTGAAAACATTTTTTCCTACATTTAAAAAATGGTTTTCAGTTAAAGTGCAAGCAAGAAGGGGGCTTTAGTAACTTACTATTCCCCATGAATTGTAAAATACAAACCCAGCCTTCAACAGTGTATTGAGTTAAATTCCTTAAACAGAATGACATTTTTCTTTCTTTTGTCACAGACCTGAAGACCATGAGCGAGCGCCTTAAGAGCAGGTACTACACAACACGCAAGCTTTTCATGGCAGACATGCAGCGCATCTTCACCAACTGCCGTGAATACAACCCTCCAGAGAGCGAGTACTACAAGTGTGCCAACCTACTGGAGAAATTTTTCTACACCAAGATCAAAGAAGCAGGGCTTATCGAGAAATAGATGAGGGGGGAAAGGTTCTCAAAGGATAAGTCCTCAGACTGGTCCCCTGATTCTGGTGCACAGGATTCTGAAACACTTCACAGAAAAGGCGTAAACTGGTCCCAGATCAGCACTTTCAGTGTTTGATACACGCTGGCAAAGATCTGGAACCAGTAGCTTGGATTGATATTTACACTGAAAGAGAGACCACAAGGGAGGGGCTATGAAACATCAAGCAAGAGAATCATGTCTTCATATTTCATCACATCACCAGGAGCCCTATGACAAACAGGGCCAGGAGAAACGTACTGATAATACATTATAAACAGGACAGAGAGCATCTATGAGCTTACTGATTTATTTCAGATATTTCAATGTGTCACAGAGTGACAGCAGATTTGAGATTCACCACACACCTTACTTGGTCCCTCTTCATTTTTCCCTTCTTTCTTTTTCATCCTTGCATCCCCCGCTTCTTTCAACGCCTGCCTCATCCTCAGTAGACTCAGGTAGAGTTGTCATGTGCAGTTACCATATCTACAGTGTATAGTCATAATCAGCTTAGAAGTCATTATAAAATGTTACCTGTGAGGAACGTGACTGAGTCTAACTCTGTTCCTGTAAATGAGGTCAAAGTTCATCTATGATGAGTTCTTCCTGCCAAAAGAGGAATACCTACTTTAATTTGTACAGATCTGAATGATTTTGAATCACTTATATCCACTGTATATTTTAAATGTATATAACATATATTTTCTGTTTCAGAACTAAAAAGTGATTTTGTTTTCCCAATAAGCCGCATAGGGCAGTCTGTCTGTCAGAATGCACTTTTATTTTTCCAAGTATTAGTTAACATGAGAGAATTTTCCTTTTTGCATTCAAATTACCGCTGTTGACTAAGGACTAATTCAATTATCTAGAGTTTATTCTTATTTAAGTGCTGTAATTTAAAAGAGTTATGCTAAAGACAAGGTCTTAATTTATTCTTTCTTATTTTTTGTCCTGCAGATGGAGATTGATAACTTTATACTTTGGAGATATTACTTTTCTAACACGTTATGATACATCAAAACGACAAAACATTTTTTCACAAACATGAAAAGTCTGAAATCCTTTTTTTTATGTAAAACATTATACAGACCTTTTACTTAATTACGAGAAACATGTTAACCAAAATTACTCTGTCATATTCGGATAAAAGATCTGACTTATTTCGTCTTCATTCCGAATAAACAACAGTGTAGGTTTTTCCTTAGGGAAGATTTTTTAAAGACAAAGTTACTGTAACCATGAAGCTCATGTTGCAGCAGTAAATACAACAGTGCAAATGGAGAAATAATATTTATTGTCACATCAATAAAAGGAAATTAGAGGAGGATACAAGCTGATACTGATATTACCGGATCTCATAATAACAACTTGTCCTTTCAGGACGACAGCAACATAGAATGATGAAATCGATTAACCTTCAATCTTTACTCTAAATTTAGTGACTAATTCACTTCAAGCAGGTAACAAGTTACATTTTAATTGAAACTCATCACTGATGTATTCGTTAAGAAAAAATATCAACAGTTTAAAAGAAACACATCTCTGTTCCAGCACATCAAAAAGATAACAATGAAACTTTAAAACTGACAATTGCACACCAAAAGTCCACGAGCTTCTCTCAGCGACAGCCAACAAACGACTCATTGTATTTCTTGAAAGGCTCTTTGCAGCTCACAGACTTCCTTGGTTTCTGCATAGAGCTCCTACTAGACTTCTGCTTGAAAACAGGAGAGCAAAGGAACTGCAAGTCTGTGTGCTTGTCTCCACGCCGCAGTTTCCTGCAAAGATAAAAAGGTAACTGAGCATTTCATGAAGGAAAAAAAAAACCATGCCTGTATCTCCAAGCATTTATGGTAAGACAGGCATCAGTATGTTTACTTACCCATTGAGAGAAGGCTCCTTGTAGTCAACCACCATGGTGCAGCGTCGCTTACGAGCGACAACTGGGGTGGAGCAGAGTGCGTCAGAGGGGCGGCGGCCAACACATGAGATTTGACGATAGGCTGCAGGGGATAGATTGGTCACGTCACACAGACTCAAGCCCCGCCCTCCTGTCCTTACACCAAGCCCACCTGTGGAAAAGTGAGGAAAGAATGTGATCCAGAAGCAGGAAGAGCAGGAGTCGTGAGTGAATCAAAGTGACGACACAACAGAAGAGTGATCAGCCTCTCCAGTGCTCACTGATAATGTGACATTTACAAAAAGAGAGAGAAGATGCATAAACTTACGCTTCTTTACAGTCCTGATCCTCTGGGGAGTTGGGTGAGAAGAAGCTTCACACAAGGAATCTCCAAAATTGGACAGGACGTTGTCGATTCTCATCATTTCAGCTTCAACTAGAGGGCTGACAGGAGGCAAACCATCCTGCATAACCTCTGCATGCAGCCCTGAAAAACAGTCACAAAGAACAAGATCTTTAATCCAGATCAGCAAAAAAACTGATGCCGAAGCCATAAAAAAACTCTGACATTTGCCTGCACAATTAAACCTGACACCTGAAAATACTGTATCACACAGGCAGGATATCATGACATGAAACAAGGTCAATTGCCACATGAAGCTCCCATTATGGAAATAATTACATTATGAAATGTTTGTTTTCTCAACAAGATTAAGTATGAAGAAAAACAGTCTGTGTGAGTCTGGATTATACACTGCCTGGCAAAAAAAAACAGTCATCACCTAGATTTCGCCAGGCAAAACATTTCCAAACAATGCCACAGCGAATGCGTGCTGTGATCCTAGCTTGAGGCAGTGTGTGTGACCATTTTATTGGTGGAGACTTTTTTTCAGCCAGGCAGTGTATTTCAAAAGCTCCCCAAATTGACAATCAGTCACTGAAAGTTTTTTTCGCACCTTGTTGGTTTTCCTGCTCCAACCTCACTGGGTCAGGGCTGTTTGAGAAGCTCAATTCAGGGAAGGCCTGGAGATGAGCTTCTTCTTTCTCACACTGGACAGCTTCGGGACTTGTTTCTTCATCTCTAAAAACTACAAAACAAAAAAATAAATGTTAACAGTTTTAATAATAATGATGATAATAATAAATTATCATGAAGTTGAAGTGAAATCCCTGAGAGCTTACCAGCAATCTCCTGCTTTGGTGGGATGTTTGTTTCTTGTCTGATGACTTGAGAGCGCCGACCTCTACGTGTAGCGATCACTTTTGTCTTCTCAGGTGAAGTCCGTCTTCGTTTGGTTCCCTGAGGGATGTAGAGACTGTCCTCAGACTCAGAAGAAGGTGAAGAGGAGCTGGAATCATTTTGTTTGGGTGCTACTGGTGATGTTTCAGTTTGGGTTTGGCCACTGTTAGAAGATTCTTCACTGATGGGTGTAGCTGGCTGATTGTCCTCTGCCTTTGCTTTGAATGGTGTCAGGTGAATGGTCTCTTCACAATCAAAGTCAAACGTGTCATTAAATCCCAATGAAGTGTTGAGCTTTGCGCTCTGTGAAGCAGGTGCTGCTTTTGCCCGTGTGGCCGACCGGTCCCGACTCTTGGAGCGGGCTCTGGGCTTTGGATTCTCCCAGGGTTTCTTCAACGGGGCACGGTCTGGTTTGCGACCTCGCTCTTGTTTCCGAGGAGCAGGCTCAGTTTTAGTTTGAGGTTGCTGCTGTTGCTGGGTTTGTTTCCTACCAGGCCTCTGCTGGTTGGTCTTCTTTGGTGGGTCAGGTTCAGGGGTAGAATGTTGAAACTCCCCAGCACTAACAGCGTCTGCTAAAACTGGTGCCACGACGTTCTCTGCTTGATTTGGATGTCTGTCTTCGCAGCATACAGGACTTGCTTTTAAATCATCCAAACCTGAGATTTCACTTTCGCACATTGACTTTCTCTCTCTCACACGCTCTGATCTTCTCCTGCTTGTTTTATCCACATGGCGACGCCTCACACCCACTGTAGATGGTAGGGTTATTTTCCTGTCACCTTCAGACTGGGGGTTCTTTTCAGGGGTCAAAGGGCCTATGAAGAAAGGAGAAAGTCAGAATTGTAATAACATATTTGTTGAGAGTAAAGTGCAACAACCCATCATAATCATATTATGAGTACATGTATACCTGTGGAAGTTGGTGAAGCTTTGTGGGGCGCAGGATCGTCAAGGTTCCAGCTGGGGCATTTTTTCCTACAAATTGTGAGACAATTTTTTTAGATAAACACAAAAACGCTCACAAATGTCAAATATATTTTATATACTTTGATAACGATACCTCTCTTGATCCACATGTTGTTGGGATTCACCAGGAATACTGGAAGATTTAGTCTAAATTGACAGACAAAAAGAAACACAAGATGCTTTCAATAACCAGAATTCTTGAGGCAAGAAACAGAATATTATTTAAAGGTCCCCACAGTGTACCTCTGAGGAACTTGCTTCTCGATCTTTGAGTTTTCTCTTGAGCAAAAGCAGGTGAAGGAACAGGGCCTGTTGCTCCCTTTTTAGCTGCAGGATCACTGTGTTTCCCTGCCTCACTTTCTCCTTTTCAGCTTGCAGGGCTACAGCCAGAGCTTTGTTGTTCTGCTGGACTCCCTTCAAGATGGTGTGAGTGGAACTGGGCACTGGGAAGAAACATAGGAAAAGGAGGTCATTTGAGGTCATTTGTTAAAGAGGCTGTGAGGAAAATTTGTAGGAAGTGGATTGCAGCAACTACTCTGACAGGGGACTCACACAAACTGTTGTGGCTCATATATTTGTTTTGAAAGATAAAGGAGATCAGATCTTCTTTACACTACCTTTCTCTGTTTAAGATAACATTTTACTGGATACAACACAGCAAGGTAACGTACAAACTGTTATATGATGTTGTTTGAAAAGGGAAAATAAGCAGACTTTGTGAGTTTGTACTGTAGTTTAGTAGTCAGTTACATTTTGCAATACTTACATCCTAATGATCTTGACTTTTATGCATTGCAGTTTTCTCGAAAGTCTCGTTAAATAGATTTTGTAGTTTTTGAATTATGTTAGTGATCTGACTGACATGCTTTTAAATGGCCATGTTGAAAAGAGTGTTTTCTAAAATGTATTAAATTTATAGCTTTCTCTTTTGGAGGAATGGTCATTTACTGAAATATAAGTATTTGTAAAAGAATGACTGTTGTGTGGTCTCATATCTTCAGGACTTTGGCATCCACAATATGTAAACATGAGACATCAGTGTCGTGGGTGATGTGTTTGAGTTGTCGTATTGTGAACACATTTTTCTAAAAGTAGGAATAACTTACTTTACACCGTAATGGTTCAGAAATAGCTCTCATATCCTTACCATTGCTCTTGTTGATGCCCCTGGACCGTCCTCTGCTGGGAGCTGAAGCACTGGCTAGCCGTTTATTCCGCTTCTCCTTCATCTTCTCCTTTATGTCCTCCAGACTCTGCTGGTAAGACTTTTTCTGGACCCGTTCTTTCACCATGGCTTACAGTAAGACTCGGTTTCAGATTCTCCACTTAATTCAGCCTATCGACAGCAAAGAATAGCAACGAAACTTTAAAAGTTGACTGTCGTGCTAACCAGACTAGCTCGCTATTGAACGTTAACCATAGCCAACGCTGCTATGTTGCTGCAGTATGAATAAGGTATATTGATTTTTTTTTTTTTTTTTAAACTACCGGTTGTCGTTTATTACCTGGTTATATTGTATGTTGATACTCGAATTAAAAATACCCCGAAGGCTTGAAATAAGCAGCAGAATAATCCATTTTATCGCAATATATCCGTCTCTTCCTACCGTTGACGTTCGAATTTTGAGCCGTAGCAGCTGATTGGTTAAACCTTGAGCATACGTCACTTCCCCAGGATCGGTTTACCAACGGTTCGCAAGATGGCGCTAATGTACAACAGAAAATAAAATATATTGTCTCGCTGATGGTTATTGTTATTACTGATAAAGTAGTGATTAGTATTCAAATTCCGTCTCATATTTTGAGATTAAACAACAGGCTACACAGTTTACACAGTCCTCAACAAATCTTATGATTCTTGGCGTTTCAATTGGCTTCTTTCACTTCTTTTTTTTTTTTCCCCAAACTCTTTTTTATTTAATTTTTTTGGTAAAGATACAGACACATCCTGCAAAAAATAGGCACCATTTAAAATCGATACACATATTGTTAAATACATAAATCAATAATAGTCGAAGTACAAAACAAAACAAAACAAAAGCAGCAATAGGAGTAATAATAATGATAATAATTATAATAACAATATTAGCAAGAATAATAGAAGTAACAATAAATTTATATTAATAACAGTAATGATAATAATAAGAATAATAGTAGTAATAATAATAGTAATATTAATAATAATAATAGTGCCAGTAATATGGAAATAGGAAAAAAAGAAAAGAAAAAGAATATATCTGCCAAATTTACCATTAAAAAAAAGGTTAAGAATAATAGAGCAAATAGAACGTGGTCTTCCAAAAGATACAAACATAAAGATCCTAAATTCCAGTCACCCAGAGGACTTACACCCAAGAGGAACAACTACATGGTCCCATATACTATGACCTTATACAGTTCTCCCAGATAGAGAAAAAAAATGAGGCTTCTTTCACTTCTTTCCTGCTTGTGCTTGAAACAAACAAGTCAAAGTGTAGAAAATTCACGACTTTTGAATGGAAGTTTTTTAGATAACTTTTAGATAATTTTAGATAACAATGAAAACTGAACATGAGTATATTAAGGGTCAAGCCCAAGTAGTTTCTACCAAAGGGCTTAGTGAGTATCCAAAGTTGAGTGAAGATAAGAGATTGAGCTTGGCACTGTAAATGGCGAATAGATGATTAATCACAGCACAAGTAACGTTTGTATTATATTCCCTATGAGATTTTCTGAAAGGCTTAAGGCCCTTTTGAAATCAAATCGGCTATTAAATGTTGTCCTTGTGCATTATTTTGGTGGCTATTCTTGATAATGTTCCAGTAGAGAATTACACTCTCGTTTTTGTCATTTTGGTACATCACTGCACCTAATCTTTTCAATTAATTTGATAATGGATGAATGGATTACTTCCTTGTTTTTCAGCCCCCCTATAACAGTGTTTCTTAACCTTGGGGTAGGGACCCCATGCATGGTGCCTTCCTGTTGGCAAATCACATTACCTTTTCATCTGGCTAACTCATGACAAACTGAGGATGCCTAACACACACAATGAAGTGTCCTATTGGAGCCAAAATGTGTTGAGGTGCACTCTTGGGAGCCAACGCTAGCTGTGTTTACCTTTTTTTTTCTTCTGCCCCTGCCCTTCACAATGTCTGTGCACACCACTGGTTGGGACAGTTAGTGAGTGGGCACTGAAAATGTCCTTGGAGGGGAGCTATGTCATTGCTAGGGCAATGAAGTCAAATACTATCGCTGAGACATTAATTCTAGATTTTAAAAAAATGTTGTGATGTAAAAATGGGTCACAGCCCAAATAAGGTTGGAAACCACTGTCCTAAAGGTTCCACAAAGATGCATTCAAGCTTTACATTCAACTCCCTTAAAGCTGCACTGCCTCTAGGTCACAGGTGCCAATTTTTACTCAGGGTTTGCTCACTTAATGTTCTGTAAGTAGCCTACTAAGTTACACTGACATCTTCACAGTGATCTCATTTATTTTCCTAACAGTCTTACTTGGCAGGGTGCAAGGGAGAAATCTGTACCTTTCCTGCACAGCCCTGCTGCTAATGTAACACCCATTTGCACCTTCTGTCAAATGCGGGGCCAGAAAGCAACCATGACAGCCAACTGAATGACATATTGAGGCTACAGAAAGGGGGTTCAGTCAAGCTTGGGTGTTGGCAGTATCATCCATTGAAATGAACTGTTTCAGCATGGTGTGAAAAAGGGTGAGACTCTTGACTATCGGCTATGCACAGTTCTCCATTTATCTGAGTTTTCTCACCGTTTCCACTTTCCACTGTACTGCAGAGGCAAAGAAGTGTAGCAATTGAGTTTTATTGTTGTATATATATTTAGTGCATGTGCTCAAATACATTACAGTTGAATACCCACCTACGCTGCAGTCAAAGCTATAATCTTTTTATGTCTTTCACAGATATGCACTAATGGCTTCAGGGACTGAATCAGGTATGAGTAATAACTCTCAGTTTCAATACTAAGATCACTTTTGTTAACCTAAAAGTTGTATTATTTTCCCCCAAAGCAAAGAAATGTTGTATGTGCTGTAAAAAAGTGTGTGGGATGATCTTTTTGAAATTGTCAGTAATAGAAAAAAGGAGACAGAGAGAGGGAGAGAAACATAAAAGGTAGACAGCTAGACAGCCAGAGGGACTCCACAGGTTCTCACTCAGCTTGCTTTAATGGACAAATCCATCACACAGCATCACCCCGTCATTTCATGCCACCCCTGACTATCCACCTGTCTGCTGCCTAGAGAGGAACTTATTATCACAGGGGGAGAAAAAGATAGGAAAACAGGGGAAGATTAGAATAAAAAATGTAGGGAGTGTTGGTGCACACAGAAAAATTAGAGCACATGAAGATACTAGGAGCAGATGAGTATGGAGAGTGGAAACAGATGAAGACATTACTTTTTGATGTAACAACTCCATTTATCTACCAAGATATTAGGCTCTTATATTACGATGAAGAGATATTAAGCTCACCTCTGCTCAGTCTCATCCCTCTAGCTCACTCATCACTGTCCAGACAGTCTGACTGGCCAATCAGAAGATTATCTATCTCTCTGCAGGATGAAAAGTTTTATCTCTCGCCTGTGCACTCGCCTCAGTAGGTGCCAAGGATACACCGCCCTGCTTTTTAATATGGAAAATGTTTGTGCAGTGCACAATTTAAGGATATGGAATCATAATACAAGTCTTGTAATAAGCCCTGAAAAAACTCTCAATACAGAAACAACACAGGATATTGAATTGTGACATGCTGTGGAAACATTATCTAGTTCAGAGATAAGGAAGCATTCTTTATCATTAGCCTGAGAGTACATTTTCGTCTTTTTCTATCTTTTTGTGGAAGACTTAAAGTCACATTCATTCATGAAAAGTGTCAAGGATAACAGAAAATCTTACAATTTGACCCATTATGCAAACTAGTACAGTTGAAACCTGTTACTTTACCTGTTAAACAACAATGTTGGACTGTTTTAAGAAAGGACTATATTATAGAAATGCAGTTCTTACAGTTAGTCCAGTATTAGCTCTTGGTTCCTTTGCAGAGGCCCAGGGGTTTAATAAAACAAAACTGCCATCCAAAATTGCAATGTTAACTTGGTCTTAGAGCCCAAAGCCCAAACAAGCCCCTTTTGCCAGTGAGCATATAAGAAATCAACTGCTTTCAAATAAGATAACTGATACAACAATGCAGGGATTTCTAAGAAAGGAACATCCCACAAATTCATTTCTGTTTTCGGATTGTACCAATGACAATACCAATGACTGACATTGGTCAGTGATAGTACCAAAGTATTTCTCTTTTACCATCACATCCCTTTAGAAACCAAACATCACAGGACACATGCACATTTCACTCTCTGTAGATTGCAGCATGAGCATTATGCCTTATTGCCTGCTCTTGAATACCCTGCTGAGCCATTTACTTCCGAGCCAACATCCCCTCTGTTCACTGATCTGCTGCTCTGCACTCCCTCCACAGGAGCAGGAAGCTTCAGAGGGACTAAAAACTAAATCTTGTCTGGTACTGCAATCGCAAAACTTGCCACTTAAGAGGGGAAAACTTGAAGTGTTGACCATGTTTGAACTTTTAACATCTGCTCCCCGAACAGCTGTAGTGGTGTGTTGACCTCGACAGATGGTGCTGTGCAGCAGCTCCCCTTTGCCTACTCGCCTTTTGTCCACCCACTTGAGCCAGAAACACTACAGCCAGGGTAACTAAGGCAGCCACTGCAGGTTCTTTGAGCTGACACGACTGAATTTGCACATTAATTAGAATAATTTTTTAGATGCTGTTAACAACATGGTCAAACATTATACAGTCTCTTAATGTGTCATTCAAAGGCTGGAACAAAAAGCTAGCACACTCACCAACTATCTGGCGAACTTGGGCTAGCATTTTTGTTGTTGTTGTTTTTAAGTATTTTTCAGCTCAATCTAATCCCTTAATTCAAGCCGTTGCATGGGCTGCTCAATCAATTTATCAATCTTAATAGATAGATAAATACAAGGATAATGCCTCTAGTGTCTAACATGAGAAAGTGGACATCTTTGCATAAAGGATAGAAAACGTGATTAACTGTAGCCATGGGGCGTTCTTTAAAATTTAAAAATTTGAATATAATTTTGATGTGGTACTTTAAATAACAGCAGTAATTTGGTAAAATGTTGCAATTGGTTGTATCAAATGTTTTAAAGCTTCAAATTTTCACATAATTTATTTTTAATTGGCATAGGAAAATTATGTATGTACTGTCATACTTTTTGCAAAAAGAAAAAAACCCAGAAAGTTTTGGTTTGAGAATTGGATTTCATTTACATTCTGAGTTTAACTTTCCAACTAGGCTTTAAACCTTCTTACTTTTCTCTTTGTTTTTGCAAATCATTACACCTACCCTCCGACCATCGTGGGCTTATGATTTGAATTGGAGTGCAATGTGCAGAAGTCGAAATGCTGCATCCTACTGCCAAGAGCTTATTATAGTCTTTTTCTATGTGAGCAGTGAGCGGAGCTGCCCTGGCATGGCACGCAAAGCTCTGCTTCGTACCTTTGTACTCTCTCCAGGTAGCAAAGTATGAAAAAAATCACTGGATGCCAAGTGAGGCTTTTGTGTTACTGACATATTTTATGTGTGTGAATTCAACAGAAAGGCGTTGGAGGAGACAAGAGAAAGGGTAGGAGAAAAGGCAGTGAAGGATGATGGGGGACTTTGAGGGGCCAGAGGAGGTCTGGATCCTGACAGCCTGTGGAGGATTGAGCATCCCACACACAGATGTTCACAATCATCACTCCAGACACTTCATACTAATAACAGTAATGATGGCAGTGACACCTGGGAGAATCAGGAGGCTGTGATTGATTGGATGATAATTCTTTGAATTGGCCAGTGGAATTATTTACTCTGGAACTGCAGTGGGAGACAGAGGCAAAGATATCTCACTAATTAATGCAGTTTGGTGTCAGTTGGCTGAAGAAAAGACCAAAATACAAGACAGCCTGAGAGGTCACACAGAGTTGAAAAGCAGAATTCAATCAGCCAGCTGTTATGCAATCTCAATACAAGTTGAGATTCCAGTCTGAAAGTATGGATTAAATAAGCATCGTTCAGCTAACATCGTCACTGAATGTAATTAGCTTTTTCACTAAAACAGTTCCCAGATATTAGATTTCCTCATGAGAAATGAGACAAAATATAAAAGTCTAGTTGAGGTGAAGTAAACACCTTATATTGGTTTCTTAGCCAAAGCAGCTGTGTGCAATCCTCCAGAATAAAATGAACTTCATTTAAAGATTGCTTGAAGCTGCAGCGTAGTTAATCTCATCAGACAATAAAGTCAAACAAAACATTCCTGCTGTGATTTATCTCAGAGAATGAACCTGGAGGGGATTAAGAGTGAGGGAAGGCAAAGGTTTATCCGTACTCTGAAGTTATAACTAATTAAAGTCTTCTAAAGCTGAATAAGGGCTATGAATGTGTCCTGTTCACTTTGATTTTTAAGGGAAATATGTGAGCATAGACAGGCTCAGGTCTCAGGTCTGTGTCGGGGAGTGGAGAGTTATGAGAATCTGGGAGGAGGTGATGACTGACTGCATCTTGGCTGGTCTGCAGTTCTGGCAGCACCTGAGTGAACACGTATGCACAGGAGCCGAAAGACTGACGTTAAGAACATGTGCATCTTATTTTGGTAGTCTGTTGGAACAAAGATTAATCAGAGAAATATAATGTCAAGTTGAAAGGATGTTGGACTTAATTGTTGAATATTTTGGAACACTACATTGATCCTTCCCAGCAATGATGCAATTTTACCCAATAAGGTAATGGAATCCAATGTGAGTATACACAGCTCTTGTTTATTGCAAAATAATGAACATTTTTCAGTCAAGCATGCTCTGATTTTCTGCCCTTCTTGTTAGCATATCAGCACACAGAAATAGTCATCAGGGAAGCTCATAATGAGGCAACTTTGTATTGTGAGAGGGACGTGTTGATGTTATATAAACCATCAGCATTTGAATAATGTGAGGTGTTAAATTATTAATTCAAATATAATATTGTTTTACTCCTTGTATGCTATTTATGTGAAAAAATGATCAACTCTAGATCTGTTTACTTCAATGTGTGGCACTTTGGGTCACGTTTGTCCAAATGTTGGTCTGATTTGGCTGAGAAATGAAGCTGGTGCAGTCAAAATTTTGTTGTCCCTCTGTGATGGCTACACCTGTGCATGCCCTCAAACACTCACACACATCAGAAAACACTCTTTTATCTGCTTATTCACTGCTTTGTACCTCCTCTGTTACAAGCTGCCTTGTGGATTCAGCCTCAGCAAACAATCTTTCCCGGTCCACGATGACCACAATATCTGATACCTGGAGCACAGTCAGCACCATCTCAGTTCTGTGTTCAGGCCAAAGTTGAGGCCGAACTGAGACTTTGCCATGGTCAGTACGGAGAGAACAGAACCGGTGTGTGTGCCGAACAGATACTGGGTCTGGGTGTTGGATGCAGCAGCGCCTGTGAGAGGGGCTGGGACTGAAACAGGGCAGGGCTGGAGTTTGAAGCAGGGTGGAGAGGGAAGGATGGCAGAGTCGACATGGCAGCAGCGGCAGCAGCAACTGAGAGTTGACGCTGTAGTAGACACGAGGCCAAAGGTTTGGTCATGGCTTGGTTCTTCTGTAGAGCGAGACGAATCTGAGGGGGAAATGAACAAACTGCAATCAAGTTTTATTCCCTCTCTCAGAGGAAAATTGAAAAGTTTAAGTAGGGAACTAGAGAAGGACAAGGAGATCAAGTCTCAAACGCTGTAAGGCCAAAAAAAAAAGGGAGTTCAAGTTGTCCCTGGTACTGCCAGATCTTATCTGCAATCTGAGTCCATCCTGTCCTTTTGTCTTTCCTCTAACGTCATTGGATTAAGACATAAGATTCCTTCCACACACAATTTGTCTCATTAGACTGAGGGAGTGGATGGTTTGGAGAGTCACACAACACAATGATGAGGGATGAAGGTAAATCATAAAATGTGCACTTACTGCCCGGAAACTCTGGTGACGCTGGGTAGGAGTGTAAGGACTGAACTTTGGCTTGGCTGGTTTACCTGCTGCTCTGTCCTTGTGTCTCCTGCTGCTGATGTGCTGTAGTTAGAGGAGAGAAACACACAAATCAACACAGGAAGATAAAATCAGAAAGATAAAGAAAGACGGAAAAAAGCGGTGGCATTTGTTTTTCTGTTTGAATAATCAGAGAAGAGGCAGACTGACGATATTTTGTTCGCTCTGACTTTGAGAGTAAAATATTCATGAGGGGCGGGTTTGGAGATCTCTTTTGATTTGATTGACATGTGCAAACAGATGGCTACAGCACAGTCAGCAGTGAAGAGCTGCATATTCATGAGCACCTGGCCATAGAAAACTTTTGAAACTGTTATGAGGACCAATTCTTTGCATTCCCATCACGCACAGAGATGCTAACGTCACACTGGTGAGATGCTCAGGTCCCTGCAGGTACTTTACATTGTTGGATCTGCAGATTTAGCTCACCTGCAGCAACAGGTGTAAGGTAATTTGGGATAAATTATGCACAGGACCTAGAACGGCTTTCTATGGTACATGATGGTTTGAGTAGTGATGACTCTGTCTGTTCCTTCGTTCAAATGTGCAAGGAGTGAGTCTGTGAAATGGCTGACCTTTTCACAGTTTCACATTGATACGAGCGAAGAAGCAGCAGGAAGTCTGACAAGCCAGCTTCTCCCATCACTTACCCAGTGTTCAATCTGACCAAGCAACGTGGCAACTCTAGTCACTTAGTTAGATACAAGACGAGATAGAAAACATGCAGTGCTGCAAAAGGCACACAAAGCTGCTTTAGTTCGGCTTTTTTGAAGAAGGTTTGTATGTAGTTCTTATCAATAGTCAGTTAATTGCTTACGTGGGTACGCAAAAAAAAGAATCTCTACAAGATAGATTTTGAAGCAGTTCTTTGAATTCTGCAGTCACTCAAATGTATTTACTTCATTCCTTTTATCTGACAGTTGAAGATGCCAGTTACTTCTTTAGTTTGGCTTGTGAAGGTCTTGAATTCAAGTACACCAAAAGAGTCTCACTTTTTCTTGCCTGGGTGTTGGATGTATTTTAGACTTTGGCACCTGAACTAATCCTCACTTTAATCAACTGTCAAAAGAAAAGGATATTATATGATACAAAAAGCAGTCGTTTTTAAAGAAATTGTTTTCTTACAACTGCTGAAATTTCTCTACTGATGCTTTGAATAGGATGGAGAAAATAATCTTTGATAGTAAATATCATATGACAAATTATGGTGTCTCCTCTAAGTTCTAAAAATAAAAGACAATGGAAAACACTATCATTGATATCTTATAGATAAGAGAAGCTCTTGATCTTTCAATGCTAGGTATTGACTAGGGCTGGGTATTGTTGGGAGCCTCACAGTTCAATTCAATTTTGATTCTCTAGATAGTGATTCAATATCATTGAGCTACGATATCGATTCAGTTGCTTCAATGTCAATTCAGTCCATGCCACGCAAATAACATGCACAGCGCCCCCCACTGGCCAGGAGCTGATTGGCTTCAGAGGATTTGCTCAATCGAAATTGAATTTAGCAGTGTAATATTGCGATGCATTGATTCATCAATGTTTTTACCCATCCCTAGTATTAACATGGGAGTAATGTGAAGTCTTCATCAAACTTAATCTTGACTCTCTAAGGACTTGAAGAAAACAGTGTTTGCATGTGTATGGTAAGTAGAACACCACATGCACAGATCTCTGACTTTACCATGGTACTGTTTCATGATGAGCTCTTTGTATCACTTTATCTGTGTTTCCTGTTTTAAATCTGGATACTGCCAATTGATTACTTTTTGATCGTAAAATCTAAATTTACTGCACATAAAGCAGTTAAGCTATTTTTATCTAATCACCAAAGGATTTTTTTTCTTGGCTCTGCTTGTGCATCCAAATGTCAGTTCCACTTCATGATTCCCTGAATTCCCACCAATATCAATTGGTTTGAACTTTTCTGACAAATGGTTTTCAGTCACAAACCTGTTTGAGCTGAGTCTCGGAGTTGACATGCACATCGCAGATCTCACAATGGAAAGTTTTGTTCTGAAGTCCAGTCAAGGACTCAGATGGTGCTGCCATCTTCGCCTTCACCCCCGTCCTCGGAAAGGACTTGATGGCTCCATCACCACTCCTGGCCTCCAGCATCGTCTTGTGTTTTGTGCCTGAGCAGATACACAAAGATCCTCACTTGACCAAACAAAGCGAACAAAGAGAGAGAACAACAACACGTACAGTTTCTCACCACTGTTGTGCGCCTGCAGCTGGGAGGCAGAGTTGACAGCCACTTTGCAGAGGGAGCAGTAAAGCAGGCGTTTGGCTTTTTCTTCTTCTGTTTCCTCCTCTGGAGTGACGTCCACCTCTGTGTCTTGTTGTGTCTCCTTCTCTGATGTTGTGTGGCTGGGTGACAGAGAGGGCTCAGAGGTTGCTTTCATGGTTTCTGCTAGGTCGTTGCTGGATGTTGCCACCTCTGCAGAAACATTTGGTTCTGAAAAATACAACATAAGAAACATAGGAAATATGTAAAGTGATGGCTCAGAAAAAGAAAAAAAACTCACCAAGTTAATTACAAGCCTCCTTAATCACTGTAATAATAGTAATAATTACTCAAGGATCACTGGCCAGCACTTAAACAAAAAGTTTCTCTATAGAGGTGATTTGGTCCTATTATCTTTTGTGCGACTTGACTTGAAAAGCTTCCCCGTAGGAGTGCATGCTGATTTAAGGATTCACTTGTTGCTAATAACAATGATGAGCTCTGCCTTCTTGAGTGGTTGTCTATTTGGTGCCATTGATTCCCTGCTCTACAGGGGCCAACGAGGCTGCTGAAGTAATCCTGGGAGAGCTCATTCACTCCAGACTGGAAATGATCACTTATCCTTTTCCTCTCACAAACAAACCCTCACACTAGAGTCATCAAGTGCAGTTCTCTTTCTCTCTTTTGCTTTTTTGCTCGCAGCAAAATGTATTATTTTCATTCCCAAACGCCCACACAGGAGCAGAAGCAACACATCAGGACTGGCACACGTGTTGGATGCAGGCGGTGCGTCGACAAACACACTTATGTCGACATGTTTCCAGGAAATGAGGGGAAAATATCCATGGATCAAATTCAAAGCAACCTAAGTGTGTTTTTGATCTCTAGAGACGCCAAGGAGACCAGTTAATGTAGACATGAAGAAAAAGAAGTGCTCAACCTTTAATCTCTACACGGTGAAACCCACAGCAGCAGGAGGCTCATCACATCAAAGAGTTAAAGTCACGACTGAGGGGGAAAGAGGGTCTGAGCCGTTTATTCCTACACCGTATCTAAAGCTGTCATACGTTTCATGTCTGAACACACACACACACACACACAGAGGTAAGGTTTGCGTGCCTGCAGAGACACACACCTCCTGATGATGTGTCAGAGACGGGGAGCTGTGAGCAGGGCAATGGGAGGATTTGCAATGTGGTTTCCTTGGCAGCCAGTTCAGAGGTCTTGATCTTTGATTCAGGGGTATCCAGAGATTTCAGCCTTTTTGTGTGTTTGGTGCCACTGTAATTGGAAGCAGCCTGCGCCTGGGAACAATAGAGCAAACGAGACAATATGAATATAATGGAGAAAGGATTTCAGCTACCTGAACCTGACAGCATTATGAAATTCAGACTTAAAACGCTGCTTGAATTTCAATGAAGTCAATGTTTTTTCCCTGACTGAGATCCCCATGTTGCACCTTTCAACACTTTCACCTCAGATATGTGTGGTGACATTTTAATGCCGCTTGTTTAAATGTGTACGTGACTTTTTCTGTCATAATCACAATGGGAATAAATGCTTCACAAAGGTCATGTAAGGTGTGTGAGGCAGCTTTTAAACAGTGAGACAGCCAAAAACAAGGGCAGGTCTCCATCAACGCTCAACTGTCATGTAAGGGTGTGTGTGAGAAATGAAAGCGACCTGAAGGAAAAACAATTACAAGTGTGTGTTCCCAAAAGACAACGCCCACCTCAGAGCTGAACCTCAGTCGACACACTCCACAGGCACTGGGCTTTCTCTTCAGAGGTGAGATCAGCCCAAAACCAGGGCCAATCAGAGCTTTATGAACAGGATCCATCTGTAACAACAGGGAAGCATGATGTAAAGATCTTAGCTTCGTTTAGGATTGTGCAACACAGACAAGATGAGGAAGAATGTGATCACCTAAGGTGTGGAAGACAAACTATCCACTGTTAAGGGGCTAAAATAATACTGATTTATTTCATCTCAGGTTGGGGGTAGAGGCAACAAGAATTTTGAGTATTTTGTCTGGAACGCACCCAAGCATGAGCACAACAGCACATGTAGCTCATAAATTGTTCACCAGAGAGCATAAAATAAGTGTGTAAATGGCAAAACTCCAGGGAGGCTAAACCCAGACTGACCTCATCAAGTTTAAATCTTTTGACACCTAAACCCTTTTATGTTTGAAGTGTGACTGTTAGAGACAGAGACGGTGTGCTATGCTGGGGTCCAGCCTGAGTCAACAAACAATAGGAGCATGTTGTTCTCATGGAAAAATCTGAAAAAATGTTGTTAAACTTGTTACTACACAACCTTAAAGCCATGGTGAGGAACTCTGGCACTTTGCCTTTGATTTCTCCATTTGCTGATCTTATCGATTTGTTGTTGATTTTTCAAAATAGATTTTTGAGGAAGGACCCATAAATTTAGATGATTGATTCATGAATTGATGGGGGAAAGTCTGTTAGTATAGTTTGGGATTGTGGTTCCATGGAGGTAAACTCTTAGTAGAAGTGATAATGACATTTTTTAGCAGTCATCATAACGTTGTATAGTATACACCAAGTTATGATTTGTTTAAAAAAGGGGAAAAACTATGACTAAGATGCACTGGAAATTGATGTAATGTCCCAAATTTTCAATAAAAAGACTGCCCTGTGAGATGTTATTGGTGCTTGGTATAATCGGTATAATCTGGGTAGTAAAGTATTGTAGCATCACCACAGAAGTCATTAACCAAAGCTACAGCCCCGACTGGTGATGAGAGGCAGTGCTTCAGCCTACACTGGAGTTTTGGATTTACAATAATAAAAAGTATTAATAAATTGTTTGACAGAGTATTAATTTTGGTGCCAACCATCAGCAGTGATGGTGATTAATCATTCAGTTGCCTCAACATACTGATCCCCCTTACTCATATTTTCCACACAGAAACACCCAGAGTCAGCTGTGACCACCGTAAATCCCACCTGTCCACAGCCTCTGCCATGATGGAGCTCGAACTATAAACATTTTAAAGCCATCTTTCAAACCTACTGAGGGTGAGAGGGTGCTAAAAATCCAACCTCACCCAGTGTTATGGTTCTTTATTCTGAGCTGGTGGCTTCCCACACAGACGGTCAGAGGGCTTGAAGACATTTTATATTTTACAAGAACTGTTGAATTGCGATATCTTACTGAGATTATGTGTCGCATTGAATTATGGACAAACAAGGAACAAACCAAGAATAAAACTCCGAACTCTTTCTATTCTTGTCATCTCTTCTCCTGGAGTTGGGCTGTAAACCTCCCTGTGTGTTAGCATGCCTGTTTGCATAATAACTCCACCAGAGACTGACCACACAGCTTTGTGCATCTCTGGACATTTCCCCCAGAGTGTTGGCCACATATATACACAAAGCCCAATAAAACTCTTCCAGCCATTGTGGAGCACAATGAACCTATTACCTGTGATGAAATGTAGGGAGCCATATAGCCAGCCACAAGCAGAGAAACTTTATGGAAATGTGGCTTGAGGTGACAGAGAGATTTATGTGTTATTATGGCTCAGCCCACTAGTCCTGTAGGCATAGAGAACATAATGCATGGCACTGAAATGGAGATTCTTCTACTTTCTGTAGTACCAAAGATGAATTATTTGCTCTTGAGATGTTACAAAAGCCAAAGAATCTGACTGTAAGTGTGAGTTTGGGGGTGTGAAAATGTGAGTGTGCTCTTGCTTATTAGCTTTGATCATCACTCCAGGGGGCTACATGGGAGTATATCTCTGCAGTCTCTTATCTCTCAGATTCCCTGCAGCTGTTTGTGTATATGGTATTAATAAACAAAAACTACATAGCTCTTTAGTGTATCATAATCAAAATCAATTATAGAAGCTACACGCAGAGGTTGTATCTATGACATTAAACCATTAAAAAGCTAAATGAAATAACAACATAAATACCAAGTGTATACCAGAGCAGGAGTTTATGTTTCTCTGTATGAGCATGAACATTTTGCAGTTGTTCAAAGCCTGTCTCAACCCCTCCTTGGCTCCCGACCTTCCATCAAACATTCCTCCCTTCACCTCTCCATCTGCTCTTCTCTGAACCCTCTGCCTCTCCCTTTTTCTTTGTCGGATCAAAGTCACCTTGTTGTCTCCCTTAGGACTCCCACTCAACACTCTGGGGTGGACAAGCACCTGCGGCAAAGTCATTTTGCCCTTTATCTTCATCACCTCTTGTTTCTTTCCTTTTTACATGACAATAAACTGTTAAATCCTTGGCGTTTGTCTCCTTCCTTTTATCAGCCAACCTCTTCTGAAGCAGCACTGAGGAGACCAGGAATAGTGGAACATGTGAAGTCGTGATTTGGCTTTTAAAAGAAAAACAACCATCAAACTAAACTGATAATGTTGATGTTGCAACTTAGGTAACAGCTAGCATTGATACCTGAACAAAATCCTAGTTAACTGTGCTTATCTAGCTAGCTATTTCGGCGTATTCCATAGTATTTCTTTTCAGTAACCAAAAGTATGTTTAGCAAGGAAGTGGTTGAATTCTAACACAAGCTTTTATTGAATGGTGGTTAATAGGTGATCTAAAACCTTAAATAATATCAGTTGGATTTTTTTAACTTAAAAATTCAGTCACATAGCCAAGACACAAAGCTTACACTAAAATTCATCCAAGTTTTTGCTTACAAGGATTAATCTATACTGCCTGGCCAAAAAAAAGTTACCACCAAAAGTAAGGTGAGACACTAGTATTTTGTTGGACCACCTTTAGCTTTGATTACAGCAGGAATTCACTATGGCAATGTTTGGATAAGCTCAGATAAGCAACCCCAGATCAAAGCACGACCCCCACTGGCTTGTACAGTAGGCACCCAGCATGATGGGTGCATCATTTCACCTGCCTCTTTTCTTACCCTGATGCACCCATCGCTCTGGAACAGAGTAAATCTGGGCTCATCAGACCACATGACCTTCTCCTGCTCCCTAGCAAATTGAAGCCTTTTTTTCTGGTTAGCTTTGCTGTATAGTGGTTTTCTTAAGGCTACACAGCTGTTCAATCCCAATCTCTCGAGTGCCCTTTGCACTGTGCATGTAGAAATGCTAATTTCTGACCTCATTTCCTCCTGAAAGACGATGGTTCCTCACCATTCTTTCAGTTTTTAATAATGATTTCAATGATTTGACCTTTCTTAAACAGACGTACATCTTTCCCATGATCAAAGGATGTGTCTTCCTCTATGGTTGTTGAATAAATGTGAATAATGAATAAACAATTTGTTGCCAGCTGAAAGACAACTGCCCATGCAGTAATTATCCAATAGGTGGCATGCATCTATTTTCTTAGCTTACTCCAGGTGGATACTTTTATTTGGCTAGCCAGTGTATTAGTTTATTTTGCCCTTTAGTGACCTTTTTATTATTAGTATGGAAGAATCATCAAAAAGTCTTAAAACAAAAGGGTGGAATTCTTGCACTAGCTTCCCCAAATGGCTTATATGTTACGAGCAAACTAAGGATGTGCCAAGTCACAAATGCCACTTTTAACACTCACCGCAAATGTAAAGGTGTTTAATCTGAAACAAAGATGTTTTGCTTGATGTAACACAGCAGTAAAACGTTTCAGTTTTCTATCCGTACCAATCACCAGCTGGTAGATGAATAGGAAGACATGTCAAATAAAGCAGTAAATTAAGCCTTTGACACAGTAAACAAAGGTCTACGTGACACGCAACACATGGTTTCAGTATTTATCTGTATGCAGTTCGCTCACCTCCTCACACACAGCAGTGGTGGCATGTCAGACACACACAGCTCCAATGAGTGAATAATGGCAGGAACATATGGTGAAGTGAGGTAAAGCAGACTTTCATTTTGGAGCAGAGTCAACATTTACAGTGATGAATGTTTCTGGATTTACATAGTGTACCAGAGTGACATGTGAGCACACGACCTCAAGCACCTCTGAAGGGGTTGGGCTTATGATAAATGAGCTTCTGCTTTTGGTTCTTTGTCATTTTAATTTTATTTGCTTGGAAATAAAACAAAGACAGCTCTGTTGAACTACAGGTCCCAGTCTGCTGCTCTGGATCTCTGGCTTATGACACATATTCACACGTATATGCAACATTGTTGTTACCAAGACAACCCACATGTTAGCTCAAACAAAGTCATGTTCTTCACTTTACACAGGCAAACACAGAACCCAGGTCCATAAAACCAGGATCTATACTGATGAAACATTTTCCTTTGACTTGTACTTATTTGTAATGAACCAATGTTAAGGTTAGGGAAGTACACTGAGTATTTTATGAGCAGCTATGACGTATTTTAACATTTGAGATGTACTTGACTGTTACAATTTTCTTTTACTAAACTATGGAAAAATGTCCAAG
The DNA here is from genome assembly GCA_008086565.1 of Thalassoma bifasciatum. Taxonomy (NCBI): domain Eukaryota; kingdom Metazoa; phylum Chordata; class Actinopteri; order Labriformes; family Labridae; genus Thalassoma; species Thalassoma bifasciatum. Next base: position 45,080 of record RPOG01000808.1, read on the forward strand.
AAAAGCTGGTGGTACAATCCCTCCTTAACCCTAAAGTCTGCATCTCTACATGTTGCATAATTATCACAAGCCTGTAGCCACATTTTATCCTATAGAGAAAGGGTAAAAGCCATAAATCTTTATAACTGTAGCAGGGAAATATCAGGGATTGTAAAGGTCAGTAACTTTTTAAAGGGGTGACAATTTTCTTGCAGCTGCAGAGTGGGAGAAGTGTTGGAAATGAAAGAAAGAAAGGACAGAGTTATTAATAGGAGAGAGGGGGATGTGATTCAGCACAGAGAAGGTGATGTGAGGTACCAGTACAAGTTTTTTTTTAACATTTGGCATGGTAAGAGTCAGACCAAAGATGGTCAAATTCATCTAAATTCAAACAAAAATAAACCAATCTGGCTGGGATTGTGTGTGGTGAATGAGAATCAAGTGAAGGATTGGAGTAAGCCATGAAGAGAGGAGTTGAGGTCTTTAAAAGTGATGAAAAGGCTCATAAGAAGGTGAAGGGAGGAAAAGATAACAGCTGAAAACAAAGTGAATAATAGACGACAGGGAGCTGAAGTGAAGGTGATGAGGGCACATCAACGCAGGAAAGTGGTAGACAGGTGAGAAACCAGAAGGGGGGGGGGTGACCTGCTCAGTTATATCCACTGGGGGGAGAAATGTCATGTCATCATCACAATATGAGCATTTGCAATAAACAGATTTAATTCTTGATAGTAACAAATAAGAAAAGTAATTGGAATTCAACAAGCAGTTCCCTCTAACTCATACATGTATTGGGTGTGTTTTAATTAACCCATATTGGAAGAAGGACAATGTTTTCACATTAGACAAGGCACGGGCTAGATTTTGTCCATCCTAAGTTTAATTAGTGCCAACTCATTGGCAAAAAAGGATGTGGCTTAGGAAGGAAGAAGTTACGAACAGGTATCAAATAAGACTTGGATAGATGGACGTTCATAAATTTAGACTTTTAGAAATACTTTTAGCTTTAACCGTATAAAAAAGAAAAAAATTACAGCAAACATAATGAGTACCAATACAAGATTCATTACATACGATCTTAACCCTGAGTGACTGCTTAGAAGCAACACAACAACAAGTATAAGGAAGTATGTGAGAACTTAGTGTTAGAGGTTTTATGGGAAAGTTTACTCTGGATTGTAACGTCATCAACAGTCAGTGTTCTGGAGGTTTTATTGGCTTCACATTAATAGAGAGCTGAGGAAGTCGTCCAGTAGTACTTACAGTTAATTATCCTTGCTTCATAATTTCTCACATTGTCTAGGTCCAAAGCACAGAGGCATTTAAAAAAAATACGAAAACACTAATCCATGTGTTACATAGTTAAGACACTAATTTTGTGCTTTTCAAACTCTTATTCACATGTCTAAAAATAGTGTTAATTAGAATGGTAATTTGGCTGGATTTCTGGGGTTTTTAATTCATTTGAAATTAAAAATGTTCATAATAAAGTTTCACATCAGTGAAACAGTGCAGTCACCAGAGGCGTTAGGAACCAATTCAGTGCTCATCCTTTTGCATCCCCATAATGTTTTATACCTTTAATCATACATGAAAATGATTTCATCTGCCTCACAGCCACGATAAGTTATACTGCAGGAGTCTTGTGTAAGGCAAACATCAGCCTTCACCCTGCTTGACACATCTACCCTCCTCGGGGCTTAAACTTCTACTCTCCGCCTTCACCCTGCTCATACACCGGGGGCAGACAGCTTCAAGAAGAGCTGTGTGAGGAATACCAAGGAATCAGCTCCACCCTCCGGGTTCAGTGGAAATGTCATAGCTCCGTGCATCCGAGGTGATATATTTGGAAAGGTGTAGGCAGCTTAAGCTCATGTGTCTGTGTTGAAACTGTTGCATGTCACAAACTCTTCCGCTTGCAGCAGAAATCAAGACATTAAAGCTTACAGTTCTAGATAATATTTTATGTCAGCAGAGTAAGGTTGGAGGAGCAAGACTATCACAGTGACTGACAATACTCACATCATTAAATCCAGGCAGAAGGTGGAAGGGGAGGATGGGCTTGGCATCAGAGGAGGTCGGGGTCCTGCCCATGGAGGGACGAGTTAGTGGAGGGAGAGCGCTGTGACACACATTACCTAGGAGACATGAACATAGCCACAAGGGGTGGCTCATTAACAGTTATGTGAATCCAATATCTTGTGAATCCCAACAAGATAAAGACATAAAGGTGCTTTGGTGATTGATAACATTTCCCTATGTGAGCATTTTTATTTTCACTTCACTGCCTCGGATGCTTTTAATTGGCTTTGAGCTTTGCAAGAATCAAAACAAGCACTGTTCCTTTGACATTTATGAAATTATTGACAGAAAAAAATGCATTTTTCCTCTGTAGCAAAGTATGAAATTATCAGAAAGTGGTGTCCTGGTTATATTGAAAAAGATTCATTTGGTCCCAGACAGCATTAAATGTTGAACTGAAATAGTTTTATCTGAGTTGACATTTGTCTCATTTCAATTTCAGTCATTCCGACAGAGAAAAAGTAAAGGTTCACTCAGATCAAACATCAATTTATCATATCTAACACCCACTCTAGTCTTTAGGCAGTGGGAAAAAGTGTGAAACTTATAATCATTGCTTAATATTGAACATCAGAACAAGGTACTTCAGAACTTTTTCTGAGTCATTTCTTTCATTTTCACAAAAACTGAGAACAAAGTGAAAGCACTATCAATTACTGCTTTCTCTTTTTTGCTGCAAGTCATTCTGTACATTTCTCTAATTAAGTGAAGTGCTGCCTACACGGCTGATAATAAGTGTTTCTATATGAATGATTTTTCCACTGTCTTATTAAACTGGCTGATATCGGAACTTGCTGAGGCTACAACTAATGATTATTTGTCCACATTGATTAATGGGCCACATGCTTGAACAAATGTTTGGATGTCAGAAAATTGTGGAGTGACTTATCTCATCACCAAAGTATTGTCTTTGAATATTTTACTTTAAATAATAAGGAAAACCAGGATCTAAAAAATATATGAAACAAAATTAGACATATTTGTAAAATCAAACATATTTACAAAATACAAAATACTCTCCCTCCCTCTCTCTGTTATAGTACAATGAGGCCATCACCCAGGGTGTTTGTGTTGTTGACTCCTGATTGTCGCTGCTTGTTTTCTGCTCTACATGTTCTCTGAGCTTGATTACAGTCTGATTCTGGACCAGCCCGAATGAGTAATCATCATAATCATATCACAACACACCCATCCGCTCTGCCATTAGCCTGATTGCCTTTAAGTAGCCCTGTGTAACTAACTTCAGTTTGCATGCGCTAAAAAAAATTGGGCAGGTTGCCCCTGGAAACGTAGATGCTCCAGTTTATGAGCACGTTTTTAGCCTTGACTGCAAGTGATGTAAACTCCAGAGCAAGGATGAACATTTAAGATGCTCGCTTGTGTCGTCAGTGAATTGTCTTGGTGAATACAGTTCACAAAGGTGTGCATGGTGCAAACTTGGATGGGCTGCTAAACAAGACGGTAATTGGAAATTTGAGTGTGCATTATGTAGTTCTGACTCCACTTGAAGGGCAGAGGGATGGAGGTTTGATGCTGTAACAAAGCATCTAATGAAGCTCATCCCCGCCAAATAAAAACATAAAAATAAACACTTGGCTTTGTTGAGCCTTTTTTTTGCTCGTATCTTGTCAAAATTCTGAGATGATGTCAAAATTATTATTATTATTATTATTATTATTATTATTATTATTATTATTATTATTATTATTAAAAAAGGCCAAAATTAAAGCTTCAAAAGTCAAAATTTTGGGATTAAAAAGTAAAAACTTTGTGAGAAAAGTCAAAATAATGAGGAGAAAAATTCATATGTAGAGAAAAAGAATCAAATTTTTGGGATAAGTAAAAAAATTGAGATAAAACGTTGAAATTTTGACGTTTTATCTCAGTAAATTGACTTTTATTTTATAAGTTAGACTTAAAATGGGTGAGGAACATTTTTTTACAGTGATTTTTTTTTTTTTAGTTTTTTTTTTTTCTGAGGTACGTGCGTAATTGCATCTCTCAAGCATCTGCTCTGATTTTTCTTTACTGATATAAAAATTTACTTGGAGTTTTCTAAAGCTATTTTGCAACAGCCATCAGTTTGTTGCTCAGTTCCTCGTTTTCATGTACACAATTGTAGTTTGATACTTGACATTTTTTTTTTGACACACAACTTCTCAATAGGTTGCCAAGTATCTGAGCAGGGTGAAGGACAGTCTTTCAGGGACAACTTGCCGTCCGGGAGTGCAACACTCTAACTATCCACGTCAATATGTTTCTGTAACCAGAGGAGAGAAACTCTACATGTGTGATCTCATGCCAGTTAAGTCTCGTAACCAGAACATGAGAACACGAGTACAAACCTGATCAAATGGCGTGACACATAAGCGCACTGACTTGTCAAAGAGCAGGAAAACTGTAACAGCAGAGCGCGGAAACAAGAACACACTTGACACTGCAGGTTTGCCACTGTCACATCTCCCGGTGCGCCTACGGTGCTGCACGGTAAGACACCGGATCAACAGCAAATCACCTCAGAGCTCTGGTGAAATGCCAGTTTGCTGTTGCGCTTGCGCCAATTGAAAACAAACCGTTACAGTGAAAAAGTGAAAGCCGGATGACAGACTGGAGAGTAGTGCCACCTCTGTGTGATTGCGCACTAAAGTTTTCATGACAGGACACGTTTTGAAACTGTGTGAACTTTGAGTGGTTGAGTGAAGGCGCACAAAACAAAAAACATTTTATATTCAATTACGCGCTACAGTATCATACTTTTGAAGCACACCGGGCTACTGTCTTCAAAAAAATGTTTAAAAAACTAATTTTCAACTGACACTTTTACATCTTAAAATGTGAGGACACTATTTTAACAGGGTCTTTGAACTGTCAGTTATCTAAATCCAACATATCTTCAAGCTTCAGTGTCATAACAAGATCATAAATCTGTCGTATTTGTAGCTTCCAGTTACATGTCTAGATGAAAGAGGAAAAAAAAACATGCAAGGACAGGCATTGCCAACACAGGCAAACAGTCTAAGAATAGTGTTTCCCCATTTTGCAATTTGTAAGTAACCTCACCTCACTTCTACTTTTCCCAAGCGGGTAATAAAAGAATCAAGAGCAATCAAAATGCTCTGAACTAAACCACTGCAGGCTGGATATCTGCTTGTTACGCACAGAACAAGACTCCCTCTCACCGCCTCTGTCTGCTCCTCTGAGCAGGTGACTGACTCCTCACAGCTCACATCCATCTCAGCGTAGCAACAAGTGAGTCCTCCGCGCTATTGTGAACAACAAAAGAACTCTTCAGAGATAAAGACGCGTCGATCACTCACCAAAATACATGGCGGCACCAAGAAGGACAGTCCTGTTGCTTGGTGTCTTTTAGAAGTGTCTCTCATCTCCAGGCAGAGATGAAGCTTTGCGTATTCTCCTCCTCAGTCTGTCTCCTTTGTATCTCCCTCCTGCGGCTCCACTGCTGCTCTTTCCCATCTGGACTCCCTCCCTCTCCTAACTACCCGCCCCCTCCTCCCCCTCCTCGTCCACCTCCTCCTCCTCATGTACTCTACATCTCTTCACGATTCGTGTACAACTCTGCCCTGTTTCCAAATCTCACAGGAATACATGTTTTTTTTCTCCTCCTCAGGAAACAAGCAGGAATGCCAGTAATGAGTGTTACAGTACCACCCTGGATGAGTGCAACAAAAAGAGAAGGAGACACATGCTCATCTTACCTTAATAACACACGAGCCTGCCAGGCCAGGGACCACAAAAAATCAATACAAACCACAAAATTGGGGATTCCCTTCCCCTGCAGGTCTGGTTCCTGTCTGCAGGCTTCCCCCAACAGCTGCTGTGTTCTTCCTCTTCTGGAAATGCTTTCCCATCTTCACTTTCCTATCTGGCTTGTGTGGTATTTTTAGATGCATCCTTAAGCCTTTCACTGCAAAGACATACAAGTACACAGGACACACAATTTGCACTCCAGCCAAAAAAAAGGGGAAAAAAACCAAACTCTCTCATGCATTTATTCAGCCTTATGCATAAATTCATGCCCTCATCCAGAATACCGAGGATTTAAGTTTGTTTCTCGAGTGTTCTTACATGTTATTGTATCTCACTCTAATGACCTTGGCTCAACTTTTCTGTCCTGAAGCCAGAGTGCATTTCCCCCCTCTGTGTCAGGAAAGCAGAGAACAACATGTGTTTTCCCACCATCTGCAGCACCGAAGGGATTTCGCTCAGGAAGGCTTTCAATTCAACTGTTGACCTCAAAAGGCGCACACACACATATAACCTCTGTTTGCTCTTCTGCTGGAACTAATAAGCATCTAAATCAACCATGCAGAAAAAATGGGAGCAGATAAGAAAGTGAAGCAGTTTGTAACAGGGCCGAGCCAATGGCTTTGTGGCTTCTCTGAACAAGGTGGCCTGACTGCTGGCCGGAGCGCTGACTTGCATAAGGAGGGCATGATGTGTGCACAAACACTCATATACAACCAGCTTTCCTTCACCTTTTAGGTCTCCAATTACCAAACCTAATTTTGCTTGATGGAGTCATGAATATTGTATGAGACACAGGGTGTCAACAAATAATGCAGCATTCAGATCCACCTTGGTAATTTCCTGTTTCCCTATTGAGAAGTCGTTCTTCTAACTTTGTTGACTTTCATTTCATTAAGTCACATTTCAAATTAACCAAAATTTCAATCTAGATCGTATAACAATAATTACTATAACATTGTTTTGACTGACACATCTAACTTGGGGTTTACAGTACCGCTGTTGGTAAACATCTGTTCTAACGAAAACTAGGTCACTTTGTGTGGATACAATATTACCACATAGTTTTAAGCAAAAAGATAATGTGGATTCAGTGAATGAGTAGAATTCTCCACGAGCAAAACATTGTTTACGCTCTATGTTGACAATTAACATCATGTCCAGTTGCAATAACTTCTTGCCAGTTTCTAGCATTGTTCAAGTTTAAAGGGCCTTTACAATGCCTCACTTTTTCTAAATCTTATTGTCAACCCCTCCTTTGAAATAGCTTAAATCTTTATCTATCTCAAAATTTTCTCTTTTTTCCTCATAATTTTGACTACATCTCAAAATTTTGACTATATAGTCTTAAATGTTTGACTTTTTGTCATGATCTCAATTCATCTCAAATTTTTTGACTTTTGATCTTATAAGCATGACTTTATCTCCGTATTGTGACTTTTTATCTAAAACTTTTGTCTATTTCCATCAAAATTTGACTTTTTATCTCATAATTTGGACTTTAAATGGTCAAAAAAAATTCTGAACAAAGCAAATTTTTCATTTTTATTTTTTAACCGTCTGAAATGGGCTTCACTACAACAACCCATAAAATAACATGAGAAAAGTTTTTGAAATCTTTGCAAATTACTTGAAATAAAAAAAAACGTAGACATCACATGTATTGTAGTTTAGTATTATTTTCACATTTCACTATTCACACAGATCATCACTAATACATACAACACAGACATTCACATGCATGCAACAGATGTGTCACAGTGGTTGGCACTCACAACCTTTGATCAATACTTTGCTTATGCACCTTTGGGAGCAATTACAGCCTCAGGTCTTCTTGAAAATGAAGCTGCAACCTTGGCACACCTGTCTTTGGGCAGCTCAGCCCATTCCTCTTTGCAGCACCTCTCAAGCTCCAACATGTTGGGTGGAGAACATTGGTGTGCAGCCATTTTCAGATCTTTCTAGAGATGTTCAATCAAACTTGGATGTGTCTCTAAAGCCAAAGGCAAAGTCAGTGGAGTTTACATTATGCTGCCCATTTTATTGCAGAAAGAAAGATGTTCACACTCTGGGGAAATGTTAAATTAATAAGTTAAGAAGGAGTAGTACCTTTGGTCTGGAGAACTCATTTTTGACAGTTGTATATCATTGAGCTTTACAGCACTTCTTCAGGAACAAACAGGTGATGTTATGTAAACTAAATTGACCGCAAGAAGTTTCATTTTATTTAAGTTTTACTACTAAAAAAACAGCCCAACAATCATATTGTGGAATTTTAAAGCGGCACATGTGGCCCAAATTCAGGGCCAGTGCCCCCCATTTTTCAGTCCTGAGCACACCCCTGCTGTTTGAACCACCCAATGTGTGTTTATCATAAGTTTAGATGAGTAATGCAAATATTAAATTGTATATGTTAGGATAACGTTGGTGTCTTCTCTCTGCAGACCAATCTCCTGGCTGAGTCTCTTGATCTGCTCTGAACCTTCATCAACTTGCAACTTGGAAAAAACAGCTGTACGAGGAGGAGAAAAACACACACGGAAACATCTACTCATAATGACCCAAACTCAGTGAACACTGCTTTTGTGGCTTACTGTACTGCCAGCCGCTTTGTGATCCCACGAGACAAAGCAGAGTAGTTTCAAGGACTGGGTGGTATTCACTGTGAATCCTTGAGCGGCAGAACAGTTTCTCTTTGGAAGAGTTTCCGGGTCTTAATGTCGTCAGGTGTCCTCTTTCTCTCCTACAGTGCAAGAGCCGAGTCACAATTACAGACTTTGTTAAGCTTATGTGAGTGAGATGGTTCCTCTTCTCTGACCTGCCTCCTACTCAGCAGATGTCACTATTGAACACCAATGTCCCCTCATTAGAAAGCTCACCTGTCACACTGCAGATAATATGTTAATAAGTGCCCCACTTCACACTTGTTTCCAGTCTCAGGTTGCAGCTAAAAGCCTTGCTGGAATAATGGCTCGCTGCATCCCTTTACACCTGCAGACGTTTAGTATCACAGCCTCACAGGCAAACACTGTGGCTGCCATGGCAACTGAGTTATGTGATATTATTTTAAGTGAGACTCCTGGCTCTGTTTGACGCTAGAAACCCTTTTAATTGCATCCTGCAAAGGAAACTTGTGACCCCAGCTGGGCCTTATGAACTCACTCTATTATGAAATTAGAGGCTTTAAGAGGTGTTAATTGACTGTTAGGTGTTTTGTGTGTTTGAAAAGGTAATACAAAATTACATGGAAAGTTATAACAGGTGTCTTGCTCATTTTCTAATCTCATAACAAGCTGAGCTGAAACCAAACAGCTTGAGTCTTCAGACAGGAGCCATAAACACACTCTTAACATTTTCTCTGCAATCACCTGCAGGCGATAATCCACCTCTCAGCTCCTTTACAGCTCTCTCTCTTGCTCACTGCGCATTTTGGGAAGTCAAGCGTCTGAACACCCATCAGCTCACCTCTCCCTTTGATTGGTCGCCATAACGACATCACCATGGCAATCAGCGTGCATTGATTTCACTTCTATTTATGTGTTGATGTCAGCTGACGTGGATATTTCAAATTTGGTGTTGGCTGCTGATTTTTCACATACAGACGAGAGGTGATTGGATGATCTGGGATGTCACACACTGTTTTCTCTTTTTTGTGTATGCGTGCGCAAATGAAGGCAAATACAATCACATACGCCTACATAAAGAACATCACCCAATCTGGCACAGGGGAAGAAAATCATAAATGTGACTGTGGAGAACAGGTGAGGGGTAAAAACCTCTGCGCTTACACGGCATCTGTAAGCAGACACTGCAACCCAATAAATGCTCTTTTATTCTTTACATTTGGTGAGAGGTGAGGGTTGAAGAAATGCTCCTTGTCTTCAAGCCAAATTTATAATTTGAAAAATACTGTATTAACTGTCAAATGCTGGAAGCAATAATTACTTTTTCAACAAAATTAACATAGTAGTAATTTGAAAATGCAGGGTTCTTTTTAAGGGACAACATCTATGGGTAAAATACTTTGAAAACCCCTAAAATGAACATGAACTAAATTCATGTTGACAAAAGGGAAAAACAGAAAGAGTGATGCTTTCCTTTTTTTTATGAAACTTTGGAAGGAGCCATTCCAGTCTTTGATAACCAACCTTCAAAAAAGAGGAACAAGAGGACATAAACAAAAGCTGATCTGAAAAGTACAGACAAAAATAAAGGCCATGGACCAAAATTTCTTTGGAGGCAAGGCCAGTAAAACAAGGGATGAAACAAGATTAAATAAAATTTATAAGAAATTAAATTTTGATTGTTTGTTTGTTTGAGAATGTTGGTCAAATCTTTCTATGTTCTAAGAATCATCAATCTAAATCAGAATTAGAAGTTAATGTAAACATTTCCTGAAAAAGATCTGATTTTTCAGTACAACATCTGAAATCTGAGATTGAACACAAATTTTTCTGTTCAAGTCAGAGTCATAACTTTTCACTCAGAAACCAAAGTTGTAATTCCAACTATGAAGTTTAAAATCTGAAAAAAAGTCAAAGCTGAGTCAAAATGCCTTTTATGCTCTGTGGGGTCTGTGTGGTCAAAGGTCATAAAAATCAAAGTTGGCACTCATCTGACACAGGTGTAATTCTGTCACTGATGGAGGGTGGGATTTTCTCACAAAGCCCAGGACGAATGGGTCACATGAGTAGGAGATAAAAAAGCTTCATGTTGGGGTCAGAGGTGCTGCACCTCTCATGACTGTAGTATGTAGGAGTCCTGCTCTCAGACACCTTTAACAGTCTACACATGCCAGGTAGTAAGAGGGTATATGTCCAACACATGTAAGTGCTAAAACCAGGTCTTTACAACCACTGTGAGAGCTTTACCTTGGAGGGGAGATGAGAAATGTGGCTTACTCCCAACATACTAAAAAACTATCAGCTTTCTAACATTAAAAAAGATGTTGCCTCCAACTTTTTCGTTTTAAGACCATGCGCAAACACAATATGTGGGTTGATTTGAAAGATGGAGGCAGATTTACAGATACCATGGTCAGGTTTCATCCTGTGCAGCATGTTCAACCTGCATGGATTATTACACCAGATGCTTTTACTCAGCGTATAAAAAAAATATAACCTCGTTCACAGGAAATAATGAAACATTTACTGTTGGCTCCACTGCCTTCCCAATCATACTTTCATAAGAGGAACTTAATGTATGCGTTTGGGGTCGTTTAGCTGCTCTGAAATGATTTAGGACATCGCACACACACACACACACACACAAACACACACACACACACACACACACACACACACACATGCCTCAGTGGAGGCTCCCTGTGCACATCTGTGAACCAGAGACAGAGCACTATCTGTCCAGAAAGTCATTAACCATCTCTGCTGCAGATTTACATTCTCTCAGTCTTGCAACATTGGAATTTTTTTTTTACATCCATAATTTTACTCTCTCTTACACACACGCACACCACAGCACCACACAAGTTCAATTTTATGATCATTAACTGGGGTTAATAAGAAAATGAATGAGAACAAAGTCATTGCTGGAATCACAGCTAATAACATCAACAGTGCCCCCTACAGGCTGAAAGGGAACACAACTTCTTCCCTTCCAAGCAGGATCTCTGACAATGAAGCCAGGGTTCAATAAGAGAAAACTGTGTTGGGGGAAACATGATTATTTGACAGACTTACTGACTGCCGAAGTAAGGAGTGATGGAAAGTACCAAGTATCAGGTATAAAAAATATTTTTGTGGCATAATTCCTTTCTTTTTTATATCTCAGTGGAATTCAGATTTTTCAGACGCTTCAGAAAAGTGTAACTGAGACTCTCTGAAACCAAAAATGTACCTCAGTGCTAATGAGTGACTGAAAGGTCTTGTTATAAATTATGTGAAGTATCAGACAGAAAAAAAAACACAGAATGAACAAAACCTTTCTACTTTCATCAAAAACTCTCAGAACTTTGAAACATTTTCCAAAGTTTTTTGCAACCTGTAGGGGAAATTTCAAAGTTTTTACATCTGCTGAAATTTTCAATTTCTACAAATCATTTCTGATTTATTATTGTTATTATTGTTATTATAACTTTTATTATTATTATAGCTGTAGTAGTAGTGGTAGTGTTTATTGTAGCAATAGTGCTAGAATCAGCATTAGCGTTGGCATTAGTATTAGTTTTATTTATTTATTGTCTCCTACTTTTCCTACATAACCCTCTGCACTCATATGAAATAAAGTAGGACTTCCTTTGGATTAAGAAAATTTTAATTTGTCAGTTATAGTCCTCTTTGAGAATGTTCTGGATCATTTGTGATCTACATTTTGGTGATATATCAACCATCCATGCTCCTTTGTTGAGTTAAAGTTACACATAAAATGGACTTTGAATTTATTTCTTCATGAAATGAGAACATGCAGTCATAATAATATAAATAATTTATTCCAAGATAACCCCAGGGTTTTACTTTATAAAAATAATACAACTTTACAATTCCTTTTGAAAAGAACAGAGAAAAAAGATGGAGATAAATGCACATTAGTCATGAGTAAAAAATGCCCGCCAGCAACATGAAAAAAAGAAATATTAAAGTTTTGATTGATAATATACCTTTTGTTTGTCAGGAACATACTGTACATCTTTTACATTTAAGGAGCTTTGTACATTTGACTGCTTTAAATGTCAACGACTAAGTGTGAATGACGTCATGCTGGGGCCTGAACAATAGTTCGGTTTGGTGGTTTTTGTACAGAGTTGATGTTTTCTGGACAGCAGTTTGTTAGGAGCTCTTACAGCAGCCGCCCTTCTCCTCCTGTGCCTCCCCGACAGGTCCGATGGGGTTGGACAGAGTTACCGCTGAGATGGAGCCACGTGTCACCTCTCTGCTGGACACTTTCCTGTGGATCGCTGAACATAAAGGTGACACATCAGCTTGCAAATCAAAGAACAAAGTCAAGGTGAGGATGTGTGTAAATAGACCTGTGAGGATTTCGTTGAACGCAGCTTCAACATTCGAGGAATCCAACGCTGATGTCTCAATAAACATTAGACCTTTCTTCTCTGGGTTTGAATAAAAGACAAACAATGAATACAGTAAAAACCAGAGGAAATTAGTAAGATATTACTGATACAGAGTAAGAAAGCTCTTTACTTTAAACTGTGAGGAAAAAATGTGGCTTTTGTTGCTCATAACTGTACAATCATGTGAAGTATGTACTTCTATTAGGCATACCACACACTAGCTTTTCTTTTGTACTGCACAGCTGTTATTATCTGGGCACTCTGCCTTTGAATGAATCATAGCAATACTTATATTTAGTCCAACAGCACGCCCTGATGTGTGATTCTGTTAGATTTACACACCTGCAAAGTCCTTGGCTTCCTCTGTGGGCACAGTTCTGAGGGTCTCCAGGTCTTTCTTGTTTCCCACCAGCATGACAACAATGTGAGGATCTCCATGTTCAAGCAGCTCTTTCAACCATCGCTCCGCGCTTTCATAGGTCAGGTGTTTGGAGATATCATAGACCAACAGTGCACCAACTGCTCCCCTGTAATACCTGAATCCATCAAAAACCGCAACAGCAGGATTAAAACAGGGTATGTTTGACAAGTTTGGAGGAGATTTGACATGTGTGTGTGTGTGTGTGTGTGTGTGTGTGTGTGTGTGTGTGTGTGTGTGTGCACTCACGCTGAGGTGATGGCCCTGTAGCGCTCCAGCCCGGCCGTGTCCCAGATTTGGGCTTTAATGGTGAAGTTGTTCATCTGAACAGTCCTTGTGCTGAACTCGACACCGATGGTGGTGCGACTGTCATGATTGAACTCATTCTTAGTGAAGCGAGACAGAAGGTTGCTCTTTCCTACTCCAGACTCTCCTATCAAAACCACTGAACAGGCACAGACAGGAGAGCACATAAGAACTATAACTCCACACCTGGGCTTTAAATAACTATCAAAGCAAACGGCGGGTTGAAAAATAAAGCAGCAGGTTTTAACTGTTCTACTGAAAATGAATGAATATCTTTTATCTTTAATCTTTTCTGGCACGTGCAGACTTTCTGTCACCCTCATGAGACACTGCACACCATGACATCACAGAAACGTGACAGATTTACACTGGAGTTGACGTCCTTTTGGAATGAATGGAATGATAAATGAAAGGTTGTTTTGTAAAATAAAAAATGGGCACAGAAAAGCAGAATGTTGGAAGCAAGACAAAAATGAAAGAGCTTGTGTTTGACAGGTCAAAGGTCAGATGTTTTACAGCCAAATAGACCGAATGTTATCACTTCCTTCAGTATTTCCTCCTTTTGAAATCAAGGCGAGTAATCACAACTAGTTAGCTCTGACAGCTTTACTTATCCACTGTGTGAGTCCTATCCCTTCTCAAACAATCACAGCGTAAGTCAATAGCACTTACCTTTATAGACATAATTATAAGACTCGTCCGACGACATGCTGCATTCAGTGGTGAATGTTTCCCGATTAGCAAATATCCTGAAGCCACATTAAGGAAAGGAAAGCAAGAAAAAAAGAGGAAAAAAACAGAACTTCTCTTCTTTAATCTCTCCCCAGTTCAAAGAGAGAGGAAGAGGTAGAGAGAGTAAAAAGGTGAAAATGAGGAAAAGAAGAACAGGTTAGGCTGCACCAACCCGCTCCCTCCTTTATCTGTGGACACAGGTGACTCCTGCTTGAGGACAGTGAGGCAGGCAGGTAAGCAGACAGACAGACGGGGGCAGGAGCGCTGTGGCCGACCGATCCCTCATCAGCTGACACCAGAGGGAGGGCCCCAGGGGGAGGAGAGCAGGTGGAACAGGTAGAACCACCAACAGGACTGACTCCACCCTCTCATACTCGCTCCTGCTTTTAGCTCAGTGACGCGTCTCATTTGAATAACAATAAACATGAGCTAAAAGGTGGATGTGTGGACGCCATTTTGCTGCTTATCCAGCACCAGTCGGGATGAAAATCCTCAGGCACTTAAGGGGAAACAACAAAGTTACAACATTTACACAACAAAGTTAAGAGATGTTGGTTATCACAGGAATAGCAGTTATAATTTCTGTTTGGATTAATTAAGCTGGTTGGGTTCTTCTCTTGGTTTGATTAATTGTTGGTTGAATCATATGTTACTGAGCTTGTCATAATCTTTATTATTCTGTTGAATAGGGTGACCATATTCTAAAAATTCAACTTTTGGAGATACGAAAATTCCCAAAGATGCTATAAGACTACAAAGTGACTTCATAACTCACGCACTTTAAAACTTTTCCTTTTTTGATGGATGTTAAAATGTTTTATAATAAGAAGCCCATTTTTGCCAGTTACAAAAAAAGGAAATTGTCTGAGGATTTTTCTATTCTAAGATAATTTGAAGATTAAAAGTAAACATTTTGACTAGCTAGTTAATCTCAATTTTATCTCAGTTTTTTTTCGTAATTTTGACAAAGTTATCTCAAATTTTTCACCTATCTCAAAATTTTAAGTCACTCTCAAACTTTTTATTTATCTTACAATTTTGACACCTTTTCTCAAATTTGCATTTTATCCCAAAATTTTTGACTTTTTTTCACGAAATTGTATCTTTTTCAAAATTTGGACTCTTATGACATCATTTAAATTTTATCATCTAAAGATCTCAAAATTTCAAATTTTTATCTCAAAATGTCAACTTTGTCTGGGTCCCAAAAATTCTCAATAAAGTCAAGTTTTCATTTTTACATTGTGAAATGGTGAAAATGAGAAGGACCCAGACGTTTTGGGAAATTTTATTAAGTCCCCTCCAGACATAACTTTACTGCTAAGATTGAGGACATGTTTGGGCAAAGAGGACGTTTGGTCACTTTACTATTTTTGGTGTATTCATTTGTGTTTGACTGTTCAAGAACCTTGTAGCCCCTTGTTTTTCAAGGTGCTATGAAGTAACTTTGTATTAGTTTTCTGGAGTTAACACTTTGTAAATACTGGCCACAACATTCAGAGGTTACAGTTTGAGTCATTTGCTTGTCTTGGAGTCAATATCCAAAGAACCTCAAGCTTTATGTGATTTTGTCAGTTCAGAAACCTACCTCTGAACTTGGATTATGTCTCAAATTGCACAAGTCTTTACTTACTCTCACTATTTTGAGTGCATGAGTGCATTCACACATACAGTGTGGAAATACGTAGCAAACTATGATTTCTCAGCTGGTGCGCTCAAAATGATCGAGCAGTTGATTGTAAAACGCTGCACACGTCCCACCCTCAATGTTCACTGTCTTAGCTTCATGTCAGAAAGGGCGGGAATGAATCAAACCATGGATAATGGTTGCAATTTATGAGCAACAGGTGAACACCTGTGAACGGTTGTGAAATGTAACCATTATTTCCAGTAGGTGCAAAGCTGCAGTGTCTGATTTGAAAGAACATTTCCTTTTAGGTTTTGTGCAATAACATGGTCCAATCCATCAGATCTAGCTTTATTTATAGAGCACATTTCAACAACAGAGTTGACCAAAGTACTTTATAGTTGCAAAAGAAAAAAGGAAACAAAAATAGCAATGAGACACACCAAGAAAAGGAAAACGGTAAAAATGCTGCTTTTTGGGCATTCATAAAATTGCTCCTAAACTTCCCCATAAAGCCTCCTCCAGTGGATGATGAAGCTTTCTTTTCTGATCTAATCTTAAACCAAGCCATGCTCCACTTTGTTTTTCATCCTTTGACATTTTACCTGCTTTGCTGTCAGTTAACTAAATTGGACTCAGTCACTGTAGAAGAAAATGGAATAACCAATACAACATTTTTCAGCTGATGATCTGTTACTTGTGTTTATACAGTCTGTTTCTCAAACAGCAGACAACTCCTGTACCATTAATCAGAACAGAAACAGAGCCTGTAATTATCAGATGTGTATTTTCTTGTCCCATCTACACAATAAAACCCTAGAATCAACTGACACAGAGGGCGACAGTTTTTGACCATGTTTTATTGTTTATTTAGTACAGTACTGTTAAAAGTTAGTTCCAACATGTTCAATTGGGAGATGGATTTTTCTTTTAGCTGAGGTCAACAGACAAAGCAAAGCTATAGAAGCAGTTGCCAAGGTTACCACAACTACAATGCTGAGATTTTCAAATGAAAAAAAAATAATAATAATAATAAGACAACCTAAAACTTGATTTGAGAAACTTATGGTGGTACCACACCACAATCGTTTGTAAAGTCTGTCCATAATGTATTTACTTCTTTACTCACTTGATTTCACGTTAATTTTATGCGAGACAAATCAAAATTATCTCTAGGTACTAACTGCACCTCAAAACAAGAACAACAGAATAAAAGAAGAATCAGATTAAAATGAAAGGAAAGCTTGTTTGTGTCATTCATGATCATTTTAACAGCGTCTTTTGTTTCAGAGCTGTTGAGATGTGATATTTGACAATGATGCTGTGAACAATTGATCATGAACTCTAATTAACAGACTGAGATGGGGGTCGTCATTTTTCCGACAATGCTCTGACAGGGCAGGGAAGGACACAAGGCACAGCACTGGTGCCTCAGGAGGAAAAGACACTGTGCACCTGTAAGTGGGCACTTTTGTTTGGAATGACAAATTATAAATTCAGAGTAAAGTTAAGGTAGTCTTTTTCTTTAACTCCAGCAATAAATAGTGAAAGTTGTTGGGCAAAACCAGCTACTTCTGTCAAATGTTGAAAATGGTGAAAAAAGAGGAATGAGACTGACTATCCACCTGGGCGATATCTTCCTGCTCGTTTGCCAGATACTATCCGCACACCATGAAACTCTTACGTATTGACCTGCTAGTTTAATGCTAACAAACTGTCATGTAAGAAAATGAGAAGACAGCCAATCACATTGCATGGATTAAATCTGTATTATGCAAATGTCTTTCTGCAACACTAGACTCCAGTTTAATGTAAAAAAGAAACAACATATGAAGAATGGTTGGGAATCCCTTTTCAGGAGGGGTTTTCGCTTCTTTTCTCTGCACCAGAATACCCCTTCGAGGTGAGAGTGGTTCAGTCCGGCACTACAGCAGCACTCTGAGACAGAGATCTGGTTGGATGATGCACACAAAGCGAAGTTTGGGGACAGGGGAATGATCTGAAAACAGATGTAGAATGAGATTCTGTCCAAGTTTCTTCTGTAAGGTTTGGGACAATACGCTTAATTTCTCTTGGTTCTCTGTAGATGCTGGGTGTGTTGATGAGTCAGGTTATGTATGCACGTGTCTGTGTGTCAGATGTACTGTATGTCTTTATGAGGGCTGTGAGCCCAGCAGTCTCTCGATAGCGGCATTGATGTCTCCTCCAGTAGCGATGAGGGCCTGCAGGTTGGCCTCGCGGTTGATGAAGCCCATGGCGCTCAGCTGGTCCAGCTGGGACTGGAACCTTACCTCGGGGGTCTGGGTCTGCAGGGGGTAGAATTAGCGGAGCTTTAGAAAATAATCCTACATCTAGATTGAGATCTCGCATAATTACTGTATGTTTTCTTGTGTGTACCGTTCCACGTCCTCCACCATCTGCTCCAGCAAACATCTGGAGCATCTGTTGCATCAGCTGCTGCTGGGCGGTGTTTGTTCCTGCACTGCTGGGCGAGGATGCTGGGTTCTCTGTGGGCATTCCAGGAGCTCCACCGGTGGGTATGCCGGGAGCTCCGCCAGTGGGCATGCCTGGAACTCCACCGGTGGGCATGCCAGGAAGTCCGCCCGTCATCAAACTAAACCAAAAGAAAAGAGAAAAATGTTACTCCTTATTTATTTGTGACATAAAAATCCATAATATATTTGTATATTTGTGAGAGCAAACCTGGGCATGAGACCAGGTGCTTCTGTCTGCAGCGTCTGGAGACCCTGTTGAATCTGCATTAGAGCCTGCATGGCTCGGGGATTAGTCATCACTGACAGGGCCTCTGGGTTTTGCATCTGCATCCAATCAGGGAAAATAAATTCAACAAATAATCCACAGAGTTTCACTTGAAATAAGAAACTTAAAACAGTTATGGTAGAGTTTTGTTGCCACTGCTAAAAATCTCACTGAAATGCTATGGCTTGAAAAGTGTGTTGTTCTGATAAAAAAATAAAATGTGATACAGTGACGTGTTTTTACCTTTTAACAACTTATTTTCATTTTATTAAAGCAGCGGAAAAGTATTTATCGCTCTTATGAGATGTAAAATGTGATAACTTTTAGTAATAGGTAGTTTTAACATGTCATTCTCAATCTCTTCCTCAGGTTGCAGCAATAAACTTCTATGAAGAGAAGGCATTCAACAAACAAATTTACAAAAGAATACTAACATAATATCAAAAGACATGGTGCCGCATTTGTAAGAAAAATGACATAACATACACTAATACTCTGCAGAGATTAGTTTTCTTAGAGACAAGAGGATATCAGGCAAATGCTGATAAGATTCAGTGTTCAGTTTCATAATCCTAAGGTCAAGGTTTATTGGAGTACATTGCCCCCTATGGGCCAATCAGTGCTGCTCTCAGTGTTTCACCAAGGTTGTTCATGTTGGTGACTGTAACTCAAAAACACATAACTCCAGAAAACAGGGCTGAATCATAGGATTGAACTGTGTTCAGTACCTGCTGCAAAAAGATGGGTAACTGAGCTCTGAACTGATCCTGCAGCTGTGGGTTCCCAGCAAACAAGGGGTTATTCATCAAGACCTGATAAATATAGATAAAGAGGGACAGACAGAGTCAGTCTTGGCTTGGAGCTATTTTCAAACATGTCAGTGATTTTGAGGTGCTCTACTGTACAAACTTTCTGTTCATTTGAAGTCAGTCAGTAAACAAGTCTGACTTGTGTTGTGCATACTTTACTATTTGCTGTGAATGTAAAATAGTTTAACAGACAACCCACCCTATTGAGTATGTAGTAATTACTTAACCTTATGAGTTACCTGACTAAACCTTTCTGTTAACAAAATATGGTAAGCTGCAGTATTGTATACATGCTCCACTGTTTCAATGAAAGGGTCACATCTAAGCCATAAAGAGTTTCTGATGTATAAAACTTGACATTTCAGTGTATTGTATCAGTCTTAAAAGTTTATTTTCCTTTCTTATGTGTACTCACATGTGTCTTTTTACATACCTGTGAGGCTAACTCTGGGTTTTGAGCCAGTGACTGCATCATACTGCGCATGTAGGGAGCCGACAGCATGTTCTGCATCAGCTGAGGGTTTTCAGAAATCTGCTGCAGTAGACTCTGCATGCCTGGGCTGTTGAACATCCCTAAAGATCACAAATAAAAAAATATTTTTTATGTCTAAGGACATATACAGGAGACAAGTGTATGACGAAGGAGCCATAGGAGAAGTGCAGAGATAGTTATAGCCACTCTTTCTTACCATTACCCAAACTGCCAGGATTGATGCCAAGTGGGTTAGACACACTGGGGTTGGTGCCCCCAGTGGTGCTAGTGCTCCCTGTGGTACCCCCTCCGCTCTCAGAGGGGTTAGAAGAATTTGGTGGCCCCCATGGATTAGGTAATGGCTCGCGGTTCTCTGTTCGCGACGGCTGAGCACCAGACTCAGAGTTCCCACCTAAAGCTGAGAATGGGTTGCTACCAAACTACAGGGAGAGGAATTGAGCACATTTGGAAACAGAGAAAGTGTTGAAATAAAGTTATCATGTCACAATGGTGAATAAAACTATGGCAAAGGTTGCTGGCTGTTTTTATTCACAAAGGAAAAACAAATCAGATTACCTGTTCCCTGGCAGCGCTGAACATGGGTTCCTGGATATCTGTGTACATCCTCCTCAAAGCATTGTAACCTCCTGGGATGCTCTCCAAGTTGCTTAGGGCTCTGTCCTGGTTCCGCATCATTTCCTGCATCATGGCTGGGTTCCTGGCCAACTCCATGGTCTGTGGGGAAAGATGAAAGGGAAGAAAGGGCCAAGTCAGAGAAAGTTTATCTTAACCCAGTGAACTCTACAATACAAGTCAGTTCAGATGATGGTTCCCCTGCTTGTTTGTAGTTTAAATAAATTATTTTCTTAAAATTGAAGTAATACAAGTTGAGAAAGTTTTAGCTATTTTGGTTTGAATTTTAACAGGGTCATGTGAATAATATTCTTTGGCCTCAGTTCAAAACCTTTACAAAGCATCCTTCAATGAGAAAGAAGGTTTTTGCCATGAACCTTTATACTTCAGACTGATTAAAACTGGAATCAAATAAGCCCTTTCAGTCCCTGTCGGTGCCTTTCACCTGTCTCATGAGCTCAGGGTTGTTAAGCATGTGGGAGATCTCAGGGTTGCGTTCCATCAGCTGCTGCATCTGAGGGTTGGCCATGATCATCTGCCTCATCAGGTCTGGGTTGGACATCATGTTCTGTACCAGCGGGTTCTCCATGATTTGAGAGAGCATCTCTGGGTTGGACATGAGCTGCCTCTGCATCTGTTGCTGCAGCTCCATGAAGTTAGCCGAGCCCATGCCCATTCCAGCGAGGCCAGCCAGGTCACCAAAGCCAGCTGGGAAAAGGCCAGACCATTACTTATGATTTCTTTAGGGGCAGAAACTAACACATGGTGTTTGAGTGCTTAACAAAATCCTTACTCAGTATGTTTGGCGTCTGTGCAGGAGGGGGGGCAGTGCCAGTTGTGCCTGCCGTAGAGGGGGGGTTGGTACCCGGACTAGAGGTGGAGGTATTGCCTGCTTGAGTGGAGGTTGAGCTGGAGGCTGAAGTGCTACTGCCATCTCCTGCCCTGTGGGAACAGTTGTACTTGTAAGACTTGATTTTTATTTCAAAAAGCTTACAGTTTGTCTGAACAATAAAGACCTCAAGCAAGAAATTTTCACAAGTTCACTAAAATCTGCACCTGAATTGATTTCCAAAGCAAATCAACCTTGTTAGAGGATGGCAACTAGTGTATGTCACAAACCAGTACACTTTGTGCATTGATAGTAGCCTTACTTGTGTGCTGTCTTTATGACTAGGTGAACTGTCAGGCCGTCCTTGATGCCGTGTTGGCTAAGGCTGTCGCCATCCTTCAAGATCTTCCCTGCAAAAATCAGAACCAACTGGTCCTGTTTGGCTTTGAACCGCCTTGAGATCTCTTCTTTGAACTAAAAGAAAGAGAGAGATGAGACAAATGATGAGGGAAATGAGAATTTAATACAGGAAGAAGTGAAAGAAAGAACAGAGAGTGCCCAACATAAAGAATAAGATGGTTACACTTCAGTGGTGCTGCTTGAAAAGCTTTCTGTTCTGTCGCAACCTTAAGGCCTGAATTCCAATTTCTACACAAGGCCTGTGTACTTATCCTATTAGCAGTGGTCTGAATCCTTCAAATCTGCCAAATCACTGTTATTCCTTGACATAAAATGTGCACAGAAAATATTTCTATTACTCTCCCAGATGGTTTTAGTCTTCATTTTTAACCTTGACAAGATTTGTCATTTCTTTTTAACTGTGCCACAACAAGAAATTTGTACTTATTATAGGAGTAAATAGTAACCCTTGAACAACGAAAAACCTCGAGCAGATCAACATGAATGAGCTAATGATAAAAACAATCTTTATATGGCATACACAACCTTGTTGAGCAATGGCTGTTAAACAGATCTATTTAATTGTTGTCAGGAGGGCTTCTTCTGCTTGTTGCCAGGTGTTTGAGAATACGTTTTCATAAACAATAGTTTTCTAACCGTCTCTGAGGTTTATTGTTGATTTGTTTTCGAGTTTTCCCTTGTCTTCTTCACTACTATTACATATAAAGCATGCTTAATGTAATTTTCTACACCAATTTATGACATTGAGGTGGCAGTTTATACTGGTTTCTGCCACAATATTCACTGAAATCACAATTGTAACCTTACATGCCCACATGATGGAGTAGGATTTAACACATTGTAACATTTGGACATTTTAACAGCCACATAAGGTCAGGATGACAGACTTAACTCAGAGACTTAATGTTTAACTAAATCTTACATGACCATGAAACATGAAGAATCAGATTAAAATGGCTCGATAGAACTGAGGACCACGCAGCATAGAATGAAGACAAGCAGAGCTAAGAAACTATAATTTCGTTCAGCTAAATTGACTGCACTGTAGGGTCTTTGTAACACGTCGCCAAGACAACAGTAGTTCTGAGAATACTGTGAATTCCCTAGAAAGCTGAATGACTCAGTGGCAGCACTGAGAATGTTCTAGAGGGATAGCAAGCTCAGGCACTTTAGAAAGACTGTTAATCGAAAATCGAAAGTGTCGTAGCCTCCATTAATGACAACTTCCATGGTTTGAGATGACCCTTTTGGCCTGTGGTAGTATAATAAGGCCTAGTAAGAGCGCAGCCCGTCAGCTGACACTTGTTTGGTTACATACTCAGCGAACGTTGGCTCAGCTCGCAAACCGAGTTAGCCAACCGTTAGCATGCTAACCGGTTAGCCGTATCATACACTAACCTGATTTTGTCTCTCTACTGGGCGTCAACAACGATAAAAACAACGACAATACGCGGGTAAAAGCTGTAATACTACCAGTTTACACAACTTCTTTGATTCCAAACACAATAAGTTAGCCGGTAAGCGCCATGACACATGCTAACAGGGCTAACTAGCCTGCTAGCAGAAGTTGTGGGCAGGAGCATGACGTGAGAGCAGCAGCAGCAGCTGATTCATCCACAAACCTGAGTGACAGAGGCATCTTCTGCGATGGCGATTTCTTCTTTGTCTTTAGGGGTTTTCACTGTGACCTTAATAATAGTTCCCTCTGATGACTCGGGTTTATTATTGTTGTTATTTCCAGGATCTGCGGCGCCTTGGTCAGCCATCTTTACTCCGCCGATGGAACAGCTCGGGTTTGGCGTCAGCATCCGGGTCATAAGAGGTCAAACCTCCTTCCAGAAAGACTCTCAGGAGTTCCTATTGTCGAGAAATATATTACACATACTGTGGGTCACTTACCTGAAACTCACCTACCCATCCAAATAGAGCCTGAAAATGTCATTTAAAACCTCTAAAAGTTCTAAGTTCTTTTTTTTTGTTTCACATTTTTTTAAACTGAGTTTTAAAACATAAAGTACAGACCAAAAGTTTGGACACATCTTCTCATTCAATTTGCGTTTTCGTTATTTATATGACTATTTCCTGGACTGACTGACTTCATTTCTCAAAGTAATAATGGCCTCTCGTTTTTCTGTAGTTAGCTGATTGCTTCTTGCCATAATATGAATTTTAACTGTCGTCCAGTCTGTGTATAACCTGACTTCTGGAGACACACAAATAGAAGTGGGATGTAGACGTAGTGCTGCCACAGAATTCAACTTAAGAAAAATAAGCAAAATAGAGCAGATAAAATTTAAAAAAAAAAAAAAAAAACTGAATCGTTAGTGTGAACATTCACATTATGAGTCATCCAGTGATTGTAACCCTTGACATATTAAAAAAAAAGTGCTCAAAGTGTTATGAAATCTTTTGGTGGAACCCTCTGTAGGGTGAATCCAAGGGTTCATGGACAAGGTGTCAAATTTTTAGATTTCAAACTTTTTCTTAAAGTCTTGGATTAAAACAGTGAACAATACAATTGTATTTGCCAGACAGTTTTTTGTTCATTTGATCTCATCTGGGAGAATTGAAAGTTATCTAAAGTATAGTTGATAAAATTCCACAGAGGCTCCACAGCAGTTTTTTTCAACCCTGGGGTTGGGACTCCATGTGGGACTGCCTGAGATGTCCTCAAAAAAATGTCCTCAAAAATATCCTCATGTATGTATTGTCCTACAGACAGATGGACAGAATCATTTGCTTCTCCAAGCTGATGAGGCTGGTGTTAAAAATCTAAACTCTATTATAATCTTTGATGAATTTCTTAGACAATCTGGACATTTAATGGACACAATGTCCTGTTTTGTATTTTGATCTTTATCCTGGTGAATAGAACATGTGGAAGATAACTTTATGTTGTTGTTTTTTTATCTGAAAAGAGGGAATGTTAAAGAGCCCAAGAGGTACATGTTGTGCTGTTAATCGCACAAAACCAGAGAAGGGTAGAGCAAAAGATGTGAAGATGAGTTTTATTGAAGTTAAGACAGCAGTTTGGGAGACACTGTCTGTGTATGGAGTGCTTCCTCTATATGCGTTCCCCCACACTGCCACAGTGTGACAGCACTGAAAGAAAAATGTGTGTTTCAGCATGTCGCATTGACTCAGACAGTCCTGCATACCTTTGCATATCCCCAGTTCTAGAGCGCACCATTTACAAACAAACAAAACCCCAAAGAAGAAACATGGACCAACACCCCTGTACCAAACCCAACAAACCCCACTCACACGCATGCACACACACAATTTAATCTGAGGGGTCACATGCACTGTGGCCCCTGTGGTGCGTCATTCAAGTGCAGGAGACTGATTGCCGCAAAGGATTTTGCTTCCATCAACAGAAAAAAAGGGGAAAACTTTTGTGGGAGTAGTATTGTCTGTGGCTCTCTCTCTCTTTCCCCCCAAGTGAGCAACAACTGTCTCTCCCTCTCTTTCCCCCTCCACCCGTTTCTGCCATTACCTCGGAGAGGAGAGGGTGCATTTCTAGAAACAAGGTAAGGGATAAAATTTCAGGGTGTTTTTTTTTTGTGTGTCTATGTGTGTGTTCATACTGGAGCGATACATTTATGATGTCAGTGATTGGATGGAGGCCGGTAGAATCAGATAAATCCTGACTACTGCTGAACTGCTGTGACATAAGGATCAGGAAGTGGGACAACAACAAAGTGCAACAATATAGCTCGTACTGTGAATTTAGTTTGTACCAGTTCAATCTGTAGGGATGTTTTCAAGAAAGAAGAGGTATGTGTGATTGAAATGTTTTAAGGGATCCATTGCATCAGACTCTTTATCAGATCTTGGGGTTAAAGTATCCATACATTAGCCTGTTTGATGTTACTTCAAGGGTCAGTCTGGACTCTTTGCAATTTCTCATTTTACCATGAAAAGAGAATAATACACCAGTATCACTTGTCTGTGGTTTGAAAATACAGCTTCAAATGGACACTTGTGTATTTTACTGGGTCAGTAAGCTGTTAGTCGGATCAGCCTTCCAATGGATCGTTCTGTTTAACGTGTTTATCAAAATCTGTGCAGTTTTTCGTGGACTCTCCGCACAGACAGAGCTTTTTTTTAAACCAAAAATATGTTCAGACAACGAAGTTGAAGATTTCAAGACAGCTGGTTTGTAAACAAAAAGGGGCAAAATTCAACCCCACACTTTAAGAGTCTGTACTTTCATACACATATGTCACACATAAATATTGAAACATTCATTTTTAGCATGTGGTAATACTTCTAACCTGGGTGACTTTTCCTCATCTCATCACAGTTGCGCTGCAGTGGCTTCGTTATATCAGCTCAAGATGTACAGCTTCATGGGAGGGGGCCTGTTCTGTGCCATCGTTGGCAACATTCTGTTGGCGGTCTCCACTGCGACCGACTACTGGATGCAGTACCGTCTGTCTGGCAACTATGCCCATCAGGGTCTCTGGAGGTACTGCATGTCCAACAAGTGCTACATGCAGACTGAAAGCATAGGTACGGCACTCAGGAGGTACAAATTTCATTGGGCAGACGAGACAATCCTTGAAAAATAAAAATTTGGGCTTGGGTTGTTCTGTGGTGTCTCCTGAAGTACTGTGGATGTTTTACTTGAATATTAAGTAAAGAATATTAAGGTAAGTTTTAAAAGTGTGGTGGTGAAAAACAAAAAGGAAACTTTACTAAAAGCTCCTATGATTAAGTTTCAGTTAGTGTTGATTTTGTTGCCACACATGGGCAAAGTGATTCCCCTAATCTCTTTGCTGATTTTTTCTTATGAATTTTTGCATAGTTTTTTCACTAAAATCTTAAAAAGGCTGTTTATTTTGCTTCGACACATACCCCCTTACAGGCATTACAACCTGCAACACAAAAATAGCCACTGTTGTTGCTACAGTCTTACTTGCCTTTTGTAACTCATATAGAATTAGTTTTCAATTTTTTTCTTGACCAGTTAAAGTTTCATCACAGGACCTTTAACAGATCTGAAAATGCCAGTGAAAACAAAGGAGTCATGTATCTTTTTTTGAGAAGCTTCTGAAGTTATTTGATGAAACCTGACCATTTTCTTCCAGCTTACTGGAATGCCACCAGGGCCTTCATGATTCTCTCCGGGATGTCGTGCTTCGCAGGCATCATCGCAGGCATCATGTCCTTCTCCCACTTCTCCTCCTTTGAAAGGTTCAACCGCTCCTTTGCTGCAGGAATCATGTTTTTTGTCTCCAGTGAGTCCCATTTCCTTTAATATGACGCACAGTTTACACTTCGCTTAATCATCGCTGATCTGTACTTCCTTTTCACCCCTTCCAGCTTTCTTTGTTCTTCTGGGTATGGCCATTTACACTGGAGTGACTGTCAACTTCCTGGGGAGACGTTTCGGTGACTGGCGCTTCTCCTGGTCCTACATACTGGGCTGGGTGGCTATGCTCATGACCTTCTTTGCAGGTCAGAAGGAAAGATGACCTCATTGTTGCTGCTTTATTCTCCATGCATGTAATTAGCATATATGTATCCCCTCTCCGTTTCAGGTATTTTCTACATATGTGCCTATAGAATGTGTGAATGCAGGAGAGGAACGAGCTCACGCTAGAGAGAACCAGTTTGTTTAACACCAACAAAAACGGGGACAATGCTGCTTTGACTGGAGGATGAACAGAAGGCAGTCCAGACTATGGGATGAAGATTTATGTGCTGATGCTGCTCCTGGAGTCTTTTTGACTGTTCGATTAACATGTTTCCTAAGAGTCATGATCTCGCAAGATGAATTGTTTAGGATTATGCATGTTGATAGAAGAGAGTGAAACACAATAAAGCTAATCAAATTAATTTACCGGGATTGTGTTGTTTAAGCTTCTTTTTAGATGTTCTTAAATTATGCAAACTTATTGAATGAACAAAACAATGTGGTCAACTTCAACAAATACTATACTTAATGATAATGATCCAATCACACAGCTCTTTGTTTATACCAATGTGAAGAAATTCTTACTATTCTAAAATTTTGCCTGATCATTTGAGACATAAATTGTCTTCCTTTCACTAATATAATGTTTCCTGTCACAATGCTTTGATTTGGAGATGTATATTTGGGGGTTACTTTTCCACTCTTCTCTCTAGGTTCTACATATAAACAAACTTACATTTTTGTTTAGAATCAATCTTTTGAATTTCCTGACCATTAGAAATGAAAAAGCAATAAAAATATCTTGTAAAGTACTTTGTAATAATAATAATAATAATAATAATAATAACAATAATAATAATAATAATAATAATAATAATAATAAAAGAGACCTGGATTGCACCTATGAAAAATTTGCCAAATATTCACTATCATGCCAAACAAGTTATCAAGCTACTAAACAAGATATTCCGATTCCGATTATAGTCCGATTTGAGCTTCTGATACCCAAAAGTTCTAAAAATAAGGTGCCTGATTTGTATTTCAAATAAAGGTAAATAAACAGGCTTTCAAATGTATAAGATTTAAAGTTAAAAAAAATTGTCAAGCAAAAATTGCCTTACTTTTGGTGCAAAGTGAGAAGACTGATGTAAAACTGCTCAATATGCCACAATGAAGCACTGTGCAAAGTGAATATCTGTGTTTGGTTTTAAGTTCTTTGCCAACTTTTCTAACATGTAAACACTTTAGAAAAACAAAACAGTGCATTTAAACGATATAATTTCCTTTAAACTGCGAGTGGGGGAAAATCTGGCTTTTTAGTTGGTCTCCAAAATGAAACTGACACCATGGCTCCATATTGGGTTTGATTGCTTTCTGCTACTGAACAGATAAAACCAACAGCAGGAGGCAGCACTGGAGCACTGAACCAGCAGTGCTCCAGCTCAGTTAGTGCTTCGTTACTGAGACTGTCAGAGGCTCCTCACACTGACAGACAGATTTTTGGTGATATGAAGTGGTGGCACAGTGATCCAGAGGGAAACTGTATTAATCCATCCATCCATTTTCTCAACCCCTTATCCTGTTCAGGGTCGCGGTCGACTGTATTAACCAGTTCTATCAAATAAAAAATGCAGTAGAATTAATTCACAGAACACTGCCCATAAGAACAACAATAGTAATATGTTATGGTGCTAAGAAAACTACAGCAAAAGCTGCCTAGAAGGCTGTAATGCAGATAAATGAACTGCTATACAGTTGAACTTAATTTGCACCTGAAAGTGAAAGTAAAAGTCAACAATTCACTTAAAGAAAGAACCTGATTTCTGATAAGACTGCGGACAGTTTCCATCTCAGTCATTTTCTTTACATGGGAGCAAATTCATCAAAGCAAGTGAAAGATGAATTTTTCACACAGGAAGTACTTTTTCTGAAAACATTCTGTAATATTACAGAAAATATGAGAATGATAGTCAACCAGGCAGAGAAAAAAACATCAAAGGTTTACAGCATATGTTGGGCTCAGGATTTTCCCCTGCAGCTGTTTGATTTACTCCTGCTTCTGTACATCTGACCAGGATTCCTCTAAACAAACAGAACAATATAAGTTCTTTATGAGGCTGTTCTTCATGGGAACAGGCTTTGCCTCTGGCAGCCAACATGATCTTCCACAACATGTTTGTTGACATCTCCTGCACGCTCTCAAGTGTGGGCCACAGGGAAAAGCTGTTTGTGTGTTTTCATGTGTGTGTTTGTGTGGCTGTGAAAGACCTGAGAAGAATATCACGTTCCTGGACCGGGGAGGACGAGGGTGGGGTCTCCAGCCAATGATTGTTCTACTGTTTCTCTTCCTTTAATAACAACTTCCGCCTCTTTCTTGGCACCCGTCTCCTCCTCTTCATCAGCTGGCAGGGAGAGGAGTAGTAGCCGCTGAGGTAATGAACGCTTTGGCTACTTGGTGACGCAGAAACAATGAGTGAAATGTAAACAGTCAGCAGACGGATCCCTTGATCCACTTTCCATACTTGGTCTGTGTGGCTTCTGAAAGGAGATAAGCTTTGAAATATCACATAGTTTTCTCAAGATGCTTTTACAGAGTGTTCGGAAGTTTTTATTTAAGTTCCAGTCGCCTGGAGAAAAAACTGGGCAGAATTTAAACTATTTTAAAGTTCATGGTCGTTAGTTGTATCTAATGACTGCAAATCTTTCATGAGAGGTTTCAAACACACTATAAGAAAAAAAAAAGTAGGAAGTGAACGTATTTAACAAAATGTGCGCAATTATGATCTTTTATTGAAAGATTGAAATGCAACATCGTTAGCATCTTTCCCTGCTTTAACTTTCCCCAAGTCAGTTCTACATCTCAAAAATCGTTAAAATGACCACAAAAGTGTTACATGAAACATTATTTCCATAAAATAGTGACAGAAAATGTAATAATTGTAAGTTCAATTTACTCACAAAAATTACTTAAAAGCTCCCGTTGGGAATTTAAGTTTGTGTCTAATTTTGGCAGAAAAAGTTAAATCCATTGTCTCTTTACTGTCTTGTCTTCTTCTCTGTGCATCAGCCAGGGGTGTTCCCTGGCCAAAATTGAATCCATATTACTCAAGAGAGTCCTTTTACATGGAAAATATGGAAAAAAAATTGAGCATGCAATATGCAGTAAAAATTATTTTCTGACACCTGTTTTGCAGCAGCATTTTGAGAGCATTAAAAAAAACTGTACTCATATTCAGCCTGTATGTCAATCACCTTGTTTGCCTTTGTTGCTCTGTTTAAAAGAGGCGTCAATATTTAAGTATGTTTCATATAACCAGCTGAAAATCCTCATTGGAGCTTTAATGTTGTAGAAAAGAAAGTATGAGTTTTCAGGAGAATAATTCTCCACCCTGAGCCAGCTACCCTGAATGTGCACTTAAAGTTGAAGTATAACTCTAAATATGCAGAGCGTGTACTCTGATGCATTTTTAAAGTTTAATAGGTGATGAATATGATGCAGGAATGCACGGTTGAGTACAACAGTCAGAGGCATCAGAACTGGACACAACAGGCTGTCTCACCCTCCTCTTAGTCGAGGTGTTTGTTGAAAATGGAGTCAGTGCCAACACCTGGTAGTTTTCACTGACAGTAACTGATGATATATGGGACAATTTACCCATTTTGGATCATTTTAGAAACCTACCATTTACCTCACTTCAAAAAGGGGGGAGTCCTCTCTTCAGATAGGCAGATGTTCACACAGGTGTTTACGTGGGGCACAGCTCAACACACCTACATACCAAACTGGCAAACTGAAGGACAGGTAATCATTGAAATTGAAGAGTTCAACTCTTAAGTTCTGAAAGTTTAGCTTCGTCCTTATGTTTACACAAAAAAATATGTATTTGTCTGTCTCTGTCATCTTTACATTAACCATACAGTTTATGTTGATTAATTTTTTTGGTGTTTTACCTTCATCACTAATTTGTTTAACAAGATTCAGAAAGCTGTGTGTGAAATTTTCAAGCTCCAACGATTTTAACACAGAGATCTTCGGACCCCAAAAGACTTCAACCAAAAAACTGCTGACAGAATCATGCAGTGACCGGCCGGTCATTAAATATTAGCTGGTTTAATGTGTTACAATAGACATGGCAAGCAAGATGGATTACTCAGTGGAAGCGTACCTGATCAAACACAGGTGTAAAAGATTCATCCTTTGTTAACAAATACAAAAAAAAAAGGAATAATCAGGTGATAAAGTATTTTGCAAATATTTTTTTCCATTTCAACCAGGTTTTTCTCTTGTGGTTTATACATAATTGCAAAATCGGGACATAATTTTTTGTGCTTTTCTTAGCCATAGTTGTGAGAATTTCCTCAACAACCAAAGAAAGAAAATAATTCTATGAAATGCAGGTAAGGACTTTCAGCCACGCATCTCGTGAAACTTCACATTCTGTTGATGCCTGAATTGCTACCAATGAGGCAATTTTTAATACAATCATCAAAGTTTGGATGTGTCTCTGATGGATCTTGCATACAGTTTGCCCTGCTTTTCTCCTGACTGATGGTCAGTTATTGCTCTCAGCGATGGAAGAGTTCGCTGACACAGCAGGACCTTAAAAAAACTGTCCTCATCCCACCCGGCCTTGTCTCATAGAGCTTCCCCCTGAAAACCCTGCAACCATCTCTCTCATTGTGCCTTACTGATCCTCGATGGGCCCAAAAATCACTCACTTTCTCTATTATCTAATCTTCACACATGCATGCAATATAAGGCATTTTAGCACATTACCTCAATGCTGTAGTGATACAAACTGTGAATCTTCACATAAAGGTCTTCACAGTGGGACAGCATTGTTTTAGAAAGACTTTATTGTGCAGCACAAGTGATCACTAATGTGGTTTTGAATTTAGTGCACACAATACAAGAGACAGAGAGATAATAAAACATTTAAACACAGAAGAATAAAAGAATATAATTTACACATCTTGTCATAAATAAAGTCTACACATCAGTGAATATGGAGTGGTTCATTTTACATGAAATGCACAACTTCTGAAGGGAAGTCTGCTGCAACTCGACTGGGGAGGTTTTGGAGGAGTGGTCAAGTAGTTTGAGAAAACTATTGCTATTGCAACATTTATTAAAAAATATTTGAACATTTATATGCTCAAACCACAGTACATGTGTTGTTATGGAAACATTTCTTTGGAAATGGTATGACAGTGGAGCTTTAAAATGCATTCACAATCATATTAATCATTCAGCTTTGACCAATAATGCAAATTAAACTACTATTAATCCAGCAGATATCAACAAAATGGACATTTTTGAAAGGATTTCTCTACTAAAAATAATCTACAGGAGTTTGTCTTTTTTAATCTTCTAACTCCTTCCCCTCCATGAAAAAGTTTGCTTCTCTCAGACCGTCTTAACACATATTTCTTACTTTCTATCGTCTGTCTGCAGTCTGTCTGATCATCTAACATAGATGCTCTTCTTGAGGCAGGAGGTAAGTAAATTTGATGATGAAAATATGCACCCACTCATGAACAATCAAGAAAATCTTGGGACTTTTACAAGAAGAGTGACATGAACCAGTACAGGAATTCAGTTGCAAATTAAAAATGAATAACGCTAGTCTTGTTTATGTTGAAAGAGAACAACACATTTTACACCCTCTTCATGTAATTCCTAGTAAATCTGTTGGGCATCATATTGATTACTTTTAACTGTCAACTTCAAAGATGCAGTTCATTTCATGAGAAACATGCAATCATTTCTCCACCACTTTGCACATTGTCTGTCCATCCAGACACTTCTCAATGAGTAAGACATCACAAGACATGAGGATATAGAAGTGGAAAAGCCTTTTGAAGTTACTGCTGAAGCTCAGCACCATGCAGTTCAAGGTAAGTGGCTTAAATAAGAAACGCTTTCCTCTCAAAGTGAGACTGCACTCCAAAGACGAATGAGAATGTGTCTCAAACGGCCTATGACCACCTTAAATGAAAACCTCAGGGAGCACTGGGGTTGGGGTTGAGAAAGGTGGAGTTGATGTATGAAATATGATGACGAAAAGACACAGCTAATCTGTGACCTGCGGGACTTCCAGCGTTAGTCACAAGAATCTATACATGTTTATGACATAAGAATACAACACACATAAAGACTGCAGTCAAATACTATAGCACAGATTTTATAGCAGCAGTATGGGTGCCCTCATCCACCCGGCCATCCCTCCCTCCCCAGGCCACTCCTCTTCCCTCCATCCTCCACAAACAGTTGGTCAAACAAGCACAAGAAGCAAAAGCAAAAAGCAGCTGAGTGTTGAGTGTGTTAAGCATTATTCCATACAGTACGTCTTTAAAAAAAAAAAAAAAAAAAATTCGCTCAAACTGTAACAGAGTAAACAAAACTGAGCCCTTTAAGACGATAGAGGTGGTCAAAACAACTCAATGATCCGAGCCATTGCAGTTTTGATAACCTCTGAATGCATCAGTTTTTTAATCTTTCTAATAAACTGGTGGGGTCAAGATTGAAAGCATGGCTTCTTTTATCATTCGTCAATGTGGATTACAACTAACACATTACTGAAATGTTGTTCCTCGAAACACAGGCGAAAGGCACAAATTTTACCTCTTACTGTTGGATCTGTGCATACTATTCAATGATGAGGTCATGGGAGTTTCTTGTTTGTTGTCCACGGTAAATGGCACTTTGAATCCCATGTTTATGTCACCTTAGACTCTAAATCAAATCTACCTACTTTTTCAGGTGTCAGATTTTGAGATTTTTCTGGAATGTGTGAGAAACTCTACCTCCTAACACTAAACAAATGTCCCCTCTAAAACTGAGAGGAATGACCCCAACTGTGTCTTTGTAGAGCTGTGACAGGTAAATGTCTCTAAAGTCATGTATGATATATGATCATATTACACACTTCAGCTGGGTGTGTCTCTCTTTAAAAGGTCTGATGTTAATCTGGCTCTCAGGTTTCCTCTTTTTCAAGCTCTTCCTCTGAAATCGGCTCTGTGGATTATTGGTTTATGGATGAAAAAGACAAGAGATTAAGGTTAACAAAGAAGAAAGAATCTACTGTTTCTCTCATCACACATAGATACCATGCTGAGGATTCTGGGAAGTGTTGTCTTTGGATTTCTTAGGTACCTGAGGTGCCTAGGTGCAAGGCAGCAAAGCAGAGCTTTAGCTCAGTTCATGTTTCATTTGTTTTTGGTGCCATAAACTTTGAGATAGAGAGAGTGTGTGAAGAGTTGTCCTTACAGGAGTAAAGATGGAGCAGTGAAATGATTTATTAATCCACAGAGAGAGGTAAGGCAAAACAAGAGTGAGAGTTCAGGGGCTTGTAGTTATCCTGACCAGCTTGATGGGTTAGCAGGTGTGCTGAGGATCTGAGACTCATCTGGATTAAAAACAAAGGCCTCTGTGTTGTTTTTTTTTGTTTTTGGTTAAATTTGTTGCGCCTCTAAATGTATCTGCGACGATGATGGTGATGATGGCTCTGCATGTCCTCCATCGTGATGCGGCCCCACACACCAATCACAAATGCTTCAATTTCACACTCGTTGTCCCCACGAGCAATGCGGAAGTAGCCGTTCTCTCCCCAGTTCTTCCCCCAGGAGTTGGCAGCAATCTAAATAAGAAAAAGGAAAGTCAAATATACCACAAGAAAACAAATTTCAATTTGAGTATGCCAGAGGACCTGGTCATGTACCAATATAAGTTACACTGCCTGGCCAAAAAAAAGGTCAAACACTCCAATACTTGGTTGAACCGCCTTTAGCTGTGATTACAGCACGCATTCACTGTGGAATTATTTGAATAAGCTTCTGCAATGTCCCAAGATTTATTTACATCCAGCGTTGCATTAATGTTTCACCAAGATCTTATATTGATGACAGGACAGTATGACCATAGTGCAAAGTCTTTTCCAGCACATCCCAAAGATTCTCAATGGGGTTTATGTCTGGACTCTGTGGTGGCCAATCTATGTTTGAAAAAGATGTCTCATGCTCCCTGAACCACTCTTTCACAATTTGAGCCTGATGAATCCTGAGCATTGTCACCTTGGATGCCTGTGCCATCAGGGTAGGAAAAAATTCATTGATGGAATAACCTGGTCATTCAGTATAGTCAGGTAGTCAGGTAGACATAATGTTGCTGACCAACTGCAGATCATAACACTGCCCCCACAGGCTTGTACAGTAGGCACCAGGCATGATGGGTGCATCGCTTCACCTGCCTCTCTTCTTACCCTGATGTACCCATCACTCTGAGGGTAAATCATGACTCATCAGACCACATGACCAATTTTAGTACTTTCTGCAATCTCCCTAGATGTTTTTTTCTGCTTGATAGATGCCAGTGATTTGATCTTTCTCAAAGAGACATCTTTTCCACTACCATAGGATGTGTCTTTTTCTATAGTAGTTGAAGAAATGAGAAATTATTCATTGCATCAGCTGGGGTTGAAAACTTTTCTCCACTTGAAAGATAATTGCCCATGCAGTATTTATCCATTCGGAGGCATGTACCTATTTTCTTAGCTAAACCCAAGTGGCATTTTTTTTTTCTTGGCCAGGCAGTGTACATTGTAAGCCAAATTCTTGAAAAAAAAAAAACACCTTACCCAGTATTTTCTTGATGTCCCATCATAGTTTCTTTCCTCTCCCCACCTGTTGCAAAAAAAAAAATACAGAAAGGATGGTTACTTCACATTCATCCAACAAAGAAACAAATATCCACAGGTATTAGCTGATTAAAAAATTCTGGTGCTACTATTAAAACTTGGAAACGTGTGCTGTAAACACTTCTGAGGATTGTGTCCACATGGGACATGCCTGGCATCACCAATGTAGAAAAAAATGAAGAAGTATAAGTGAGTTCAACTACAGAGAGAGGAGTCTTTTATCTTGTTAACAACATCCTGAAAACAGAGTATTTCTGGCTGGACACCGCCTTGTTGTACTCCCACAATATGCCAATCCAAAGAACACGGAGTTCCCCCTTTTCCTCTGCTGTTTCCGCTCTCCACTCATAAAGCAGGAAGTAGAGGGAAGGTTGCATGGAAGTGAACACCTCCTCAAGCCTATCAATAAACCGGGAGCCCGAACGAAGAAACAAAAATACATACATCCGAACTCAGAGACCTATCTTTATCTTTCAGACTTTGTTCTCAGGAAAGTCTGGCAAAAGGCCACAGAGTTCCAGTGCTGTGCGCTTAAGTCCTTGCACTGCCAACATTTCAGACGCTTTCTGCTCGTCATGATCAAAACATTCTCTCGAGGCCAATTCCCATCCTGTTTTTCACTGCGAGCTGCACGGTTTCCCAAGAGACCGTCGGTGCCCAATCGCTTGTTATCTTTTTAAAGGGGGAAAGGAATGCTGGGAAATAAAGTGGCTGGAGTCTGACTGCCAACTGGGTAACCTGCCACCACAGCACGGGCTGCTTGTGCCAACGTCCTATCAGCTAGTTACTTTATTGGCCCAAAATGTTGTCAGACGTCATACTGAGCAGGAGCCATCTCATTATAATCACCTGTGGAAACAACAGATCAAAACTGCAAACTGGTGAGACAGGATTTGTGTGTGATCACATATGCATGCATGACTCTCTACACTTGTATCAGTATGGACAGATCCAGACACAATCAGACCACCGCTGATCTCTTATCAGGGCTCCAATCAGCTCACTTGCTCACTCTGGGACAATGACGGGCATACTGCTTTGCCCACGTGCCCCGCCCTTCCCCAACGCCCCTGACCTCCTCTCTGCGATGGTTTGATCCCTGCCTCTCTGTCTGGTGCAGTCAGGATAAGCAGCCCAGACAATGCCCTTTCCACCACAGTGAACCCCAATGCTCTCTCCACAAACTTTCCCAGGCGCTGGGCTTAAAGGAGTGCATCGCTGTGGGATTTGGACTGTGTAAACACACTGATGCCTGTGGCTGGCAGGTTGTAGCACTACACACACACTACACCCCTCCTACTCCTACTCCTACCCCTCTCTTTGCTTCATCCGCTCCAGAACCCGTGTGGCTGCTACATCCACATCCACTTGCTTAGAGAGGGATGCGCGATCACAGCATCAATGAAAGGAGTCATCCCTGTGTTCTGCATCGCCTCACAACCTGCATACCTCTGAAGTTTATTGACAAACTGAGGCTGCAGAAACATAATTATAGTTCAGAACATTCTTATGTGATGTATGTGAAGAGAAGTTTGTGATTTAAGTATGTTAAGTGCAGGTTTAAGATGAGAGCTGGAGTGTTTATCCTGCACGTCTGCACATGCTTTTCGATGACAAAATGGAATGTCATAAAATGAACATATGAGACAGGCACTCATAATGGGACGTAAAGATCTGCTCTCAAGTGTTTAGTCTACTTCAATGGCCAATCAGATAAAAAGAAAGACGGCTTTTATCTTTGCTCTGTGATCCTCTGTCTGGGGTTTTCTTTAGAACTCAGGGACAAGCTCCGACACTGAGGTACCACTGTACGGAGAAACGCACTAAAAACACACTTTCCTTGGGAATCATTACCTGAAAGGTGCTCATTTTTCAAATTTGGAAAGTGAGACTTAGGTGAGCAGTAATGTATTATTTTCATAGCAGACACTTTTTCCAAACCAGCTGTTTTGACTCCAGGAGAAGACCCAGTAAAATGCATGTTTCAGATTTTTCCACAGGTCAAAACCCCTCCTTGTCTCTTTCAACCCCCTAAAAATCTCATAAACAAAACAGACACAAAAAGCAACCTGTCTCTCTGAGGAGTGAATGATAACATTGTTCAGGCAATGGAGAGAAAAAAGAGAGAGAGGGAGGAAGCAGGATGGTCAGTGAGTCAGACGGGCAGCAGAGGAGCTATGAAAGGAGGGATGAGGCAGGAAAGAGGGGAGGAAGGGGAATCAAGACAGACGAGGGGTGGGGGCTGATAATGCAGGTGTGTCTGCTGTCTACCTGTCTGCATATTTGTGGTCGGCACATTTATAGATAGAGGGGGAGGGGGCCTTGTTTGGGACACAGGAGTGCAGCCAAGGCGTGTCTTCATGAGTAAACGTCAGGGAGGGAAGTTTGTCCACAAGCACAGCACACCTGACTCAATTCAAACACTCACACAGGTGAGGCTTTGAATCAAGCAGGTACTAAATTAAACCTGATTCATCCTAAATAAACACTTTGGTCTGTTTGAGTGGCTACTGTGGAGCGTGTGAAACCATACACTCACAGACATGTCTCACAAGCAAGAGGGTTTTTATCCAGACCCATTTCTTTCAGTGAAAAATAAACAAAATGAAAAAGTGGCTTTGTTTTTTCCTTTTATCAAGTGGAAAATTTAGGATTAAAAAAGAAAAATCCAATTTATGAGGTGACAGGTCAAAACTTTGACTTATCTCATACTTTTCGATTTTCATCTCAAAATTTCAACTTTTATTTCAGAATTTTGAATTTTTTTCTCAAAATGTCAACATTTTATCGTGTAATTTTGACATATCTCTTAATGTTACATTTATATTTCAAAATTTGACTTACTAAGGCCCAAAAAGATTCCCAGCAAAGCCAAGTTTTATTTTTTTCTGTTTATTATGAATACCAATGGCCTGTTGAATGAACTGAGAAAACCCCAGACATTTTGGAGGATTTTATAAAATTCACAATTTTACCACCAAAAGGAGGACATGTCTGGGCAAAAAAGGACATTTGGTCTCCCTGGTTTAAGAAATCATTTGCCACCTTGACTGTTAATTTGGGAATATGCTTGCCAACATCTTTATTACCTGGTAAAAATTGTGAGCTGGCACAAATGTTGGCTAGCATTAGCTGATGTATCTAACTTACATTTAACAAGCAGTCATCAACACAAGTGTGTTCTTATTTTTTGTGACTTAATCAAAAATACCTGTAAGTGAACTTAAGCTAACAAAAAATCTTAGTTTACAGACACACAGGCTAACGATGCCGAGATTTTGTCCTGTACAATAGTAACATGAGCTAAGTGTTGTCCGCAGGCAACTCAAAAAAGTATCACCTTGTTTTTGTTTTATTTTTGTTTCTTTTCTTTGAAATAAAGCATAATACCCATCCTTATTTTGACTTTTGTGTATTTTCAGTTGCTCATCAAAGGATGAAACAGTAAAATGATTTTTCAGATTTTGAATCTTAATGCAACATTTTCATATTCCACCTTTAGCTTGAAATCAAAGGAAATGTCCTGTAAGAATTTTGTGAATAACAAATAGGCTGCTGGTTTAATAAATGAGTTAAATTTGATGAAGTAAATTGATTTGGAGTGAATCAACTTACCCAAGGATCCTGACAGAGTGAGTCCCATGTTTGCGGTATTGTGGTGGTTTGGTGAAGCTGACGTCAGTGTGTTTGTAGATCCCACTCTCATAGACAAAGAAATCCTCGTGGACTTCCATAATAGCTGCAAGACCAAACAGGCAAGGAATAAGCATGTGGATATACAACGAGCACTCACACACACGCTCACAAAAGAGTGTGTCTTACAAAAGCTGCAGAATCAATTACTTGGGGAGGGACACATCTTTTTAACACACACAATAACCTAAAAGTAATTACCTTATTTCATAAACAATTTTAAATGTCTCCCCTGAGTCACACACACCCAGGTCCTGTGAATGCGTGTTTGTGTATCTGTATGTGTTAGTGTGGCAGTGGGAGCTCTAGTGTGAACTACGTCTGATTTTCCTGTTCGAATTGACTGGGGAGTTACTCTCAGCAGGGGCACTCCCCACAAATTCCCTCTCTAGGAAAATCTACCTGCACTTGGCACACATACACACACCAAACAAACACACAGTTCTTCAGCTGTGGACCCCCACCCCCCGCCCCTTTTAATCAACCGTTCTCAGTAACAAACAATGGGAAAGTGCTCAGACACACACCTCTATGTCTTTGTGTCAGAGCAAAACTGAAAGCCAAAAAGGAAACTGTACATGGAGGTAATACATTTCCAGGGACTCCTGAACAATACAACAGCCCTGGCACAAGCTCACAGAACATACCACACACACACACGCGCGCGCACACACACACGCGCACACACGCACACACACACACACACACACACACCAACATGTGACTCCTCTCTTCAAGTGTTCTTGACAATGGCCCAGATGGGCATCAGACAGCAAGGCGAGCAAGAAAATGAGGGTCAGCTCAACCCCACTGACTTTAAGATCCATCATTTTAGACCAGGTGATTGGGGTCACAGTTGAAAGCAAGGGCAAAACCACAAGGTTAAGGGGGTCAAACATGACATCATTTTAAGTCAGGATTCCTAACACGGGGCTTTGGGCTGCACGTGTTCTTTTCACATTCCAAAACAGCCAAAGTTTTTGTTTTAATATTACGAATAAGTTTGCTCACCTTGCACAGGACCATTATCCATGATCTCCTTCATGATCTCCTTTTCCTGAAAGAGATAATAGAAAAAAAGTTTAAAAGGAGGGACGCAGACATCAGGATCGTTACATGTCAGTGAAATGGAGAGGATGAAAACAAAGCCCCCTGGATGCTAAAAGTCAGATAACAAGATTGAGTCTAGCAGGCTCCCTGGCTTTAATGCCTGGCTTATTGACTTCACAAGCCATCAGGAGACAGAAACAACAGGCTGTAACGATTTCAAGAGGCATTAGCTGCCGTTTAGCACTGATGGATGCTGGCTGACAAAACCACATGTTGGCTGCAGCTCAGCACATGAGGCTTCATGCAGGGACTGTCTCTGGAAACAGATTCACTTGTGATACATGATACTCTGCAAATGAGGGCAGGTTGAGGTGCTCTCTGCATGAAGTAAATAAGAATTTGTGTCTCTTAATTTAGATCATTCAGTTTTAAACTAATTTTCCAGTGCTTGGATGCACAATAAGTAGAATAGAAATGTAGAATTTAACTTCACATTTCGACTATTTCTGGAGGAACATAATTGTATTAAACTCAACATTGTCTCAACATTGTCACCAAACATTAAAAATCCATAAACCTGGCTTTGATTCAAATTTTATTTCACAAATGACAGAATTATATTTGAAAATGATATACTGAGTGCAGTCTGTGAAGTAACTGAATGACCAGCAGTGTTTCCAGTATATTCAAACCAATATAACATCAAGCAAAAAGAATTCATTTCAATCTTGTATATTTCCATCAGCACCTCTTCAGTCCTGAATCAACCAGCTTGAATCTTAAAACACAACTTCTTGCCCTCCAATTATTTAGTTAGGAGTGCTGTGGAGCTTTAAATCCTCTACATTCCCAAGCACACTCACAACCGAGTCAAGTATGCATGAGGAAAGTGTGCAAAAACACCTACTGTAAAAAGCACGTGAGAGGGATTATGGCCCACTGAGGCACGAGGAAATCCCAAAAATGCACAGAGAGTGCATGAAAGCTGTGTGTGTCTTGAAGATAAAGAAATATGCTGCTGGATGAATCTACAAATGAGTGTAAGGAGGGGTGCACGTGATCATTTGCTGTTGCTTACGTTTGATGAAAGCCTGTAGGGGGGTGTGGACTGGTAGATGTCGTTATGGTAGTTGTGTGTGTTGGGGCAGCGCTGCGTTGCCTGCCTCTTCCCCCTGCCGACTGAGCGACTCTGCATCATGCAGCGGCCCACCTCTGCTGGTGTTTGATGTGGAGGTTGGTATGGGTAACAGTCTTCAGTCACCACACTGTGAGAAAAGAGGAGGAGTAACTAAAAATGGCCAGTCTTGGGCTAACAAGATTTTTTTTAACACAGTGTGTTCTTGTTTTTAGTTTATATGAAATAAATCTTTACCCTCTACGTCTGAGGTACCACCAGGCTCCATCAATACGTCCCCCTGCACATCCTCCCTGGTTACGGGTGTCACAGGATATCAGGTTTTGGGGGGAAAGCTGGGGAGTCATGTGACCCATTGACTGGATGGATATTCTGTCAGAAGCAACAGCTAGGGAAGAAGACATGCAATATTATAACTTCACATGCACAAAAATGTCTTTCTTATTCCCTTTCACCAAATAAAAGTTCTAAAGATTTTATAATTTATTCGTCTCTACTTTTTCCTTCTGGGTGTTGAACTAATAATAACCTGAGGATGAGAAGTCATTGACAGGACTTTTACTCACAGGCGTAATAATGTTGCAGTTGCTTGATAACATATCTGAAGGGCAACAGATAAAATCAAATACTGGCCCAAATAAAAGTGATGTGAAATCACTTTGTTTTGTTGTTTTGTTTCTGGGGCTGTGGGAGCGGGAACTGTCGTCTCTGATGGTCATTT
This sequence comes from Thalassoma bifasciatum, assembly GCA_008086565.1. Taxonomy (NCBI): domain Eukaryota; kingdom Metazoa; phylum Chordata; class Actinopteri; order Labriformes; family Labridae; genus Thalassoma; species Thalassoma bifasciatum. The sequence continues at coordinate 87,656 of RPOG01000808.1, forward strand.
TCCTCAAGATGACTCTCATTATATTAATCTTTATTTCATTTCTATTTTTTTGCGCTGTATACTTTCTTTCATTGCTGCTGTGATTCTGAATTTCCCTTCGGGGGTTAATTAAGTACATTGCATTTTATTCTATTCTATTCTGTTCTATTCTATCTTCAGTTTGGTTTTGTGGCCTGTTTTGCTGTCTCATATTTCATCCCCGTTATCTCTATATTTCAATCTTTCTGCTCTACCTGCAGTTGAGAAAGCCCAGGACGCAGCACAGTTCCCCTGGTCGAGAGGTTCGTGAATCTTTCCTGGCCACTTCTCTACTGAGTTGAAATAGAGCGGCAGACTGCTGCTCTGAGGATCCATGTTCATCTTAAAAAGAAAGTATAACAGAAAAAGAGAGAAAGTTATAACAGGTATGAAATAGTCAAGTCATAATGGCTGTATTGCAGCTACTCTCTCAGAGAGAAACCCCCTCTGAAAAAACATCAACAAACCAAAACAATAATTATCATCAAAGGCCCACCTAAAGTCTCAAACGGTAGTTATAGTTTAACACAGTTTAACCCTCCAAAATAAAGCTGTAGTAGAGGGCTTTTTTAAATGTTGGGTAAATATTTGCTTCAACAAAACTTAGACTAGCAGCTAATCAAACTGTTTTGTACGTCGAGTTTAGGTTACGTAAGTCAGCTTATCCATCAAGTGGATCATATTAACCAGGACCCTTTGACCCCACGCCGCTGAAAAAAAAGACATCACCTTTGATCCTGGTCATCCCCATGAAACCATGAGGCTGTTGGCTACATCAGATTGACATTGAATGCATCATATGAACCTTGAAAGTATACATCCTTGTTTAACATATCTATATCACTGCGGTTCCTCCTAATAAGGATTAATTAGAGATAGCTTCCTGGGTAGCAGGGAAGCAAGTGCTTCCCAGATGCCAAACATCCAACTCTGCTAGACTCCACTCCAGACTGGATGTTCTGCTAATCTCCTAGTTATGTGTAATAACAGAGACCACACTTCTGGACAACGGACCCTCCCTCCCTCTCTCCTCGTGGCTGCCTGCTCTGCATTCCTCTGGTTAATAGTGAGGTATTCAGGGCTCAAACGGACACCTGATTCATGACCATGGAATGTGCTGCTGGTCAAAGGTTTGTATGTGTGGCCGGTCATAGTCCAGGATCATCAACACCTGAAACACCTGACCTACAGGTGTGATGAATTGGGGGGAAAAATGGCTGCCAGAATAAAGAGTTGCATAATAATGTCACTGATGGATTCATAACTTCCCATCCTGTGTAGACACAGGTCATATGATAGTTAGGGGAAAGGGGAGGGGAAGAAATTTATGAATAAACTGCAAAGCTCTGATCTAGCTCCTGGCACAGGTAGGGACACGCTGACATCGGAAGAGGGAGGAGCAGGAGTTGTGAGGGTTTTCAGTTGTGGAATGTGAGCGAGGCGGAGTGAGGATGGATGAAGATGTCACTGCCTTCTTGTATCAGACAGCCACCAGCCTCCTACATCCTCTGTGTGTGTGTGATGTTTTGGTTCTGTCTTATGTCTGTCTGGGTAAAATGTAAACAAAGACTGAGCAGATCAGAGAGGGATGAGGCTCTAGACTAAAACAGCATCACAAAGCAGCTACAATTCACTGTAATGAGGAGGGGGGCATTCATCCGTGTTCCCTTTGTTATATAATGTTTTGAGCCCCTACATCACAAATGATAAACAGGAGACATGCAGGTGAAACGCTCCAGCACAGCTGAAAAGATGTTTTATCACCTGTCGGTTATCTTCCTGCCCTCCACCACACAAACACGCCACCTACATGTGTTACACTCACTGATAGTCACTAGTGGCCAAGAGTTAAACATCTCATACACAACTTGAAAAAGAATCGAGAAAACTGGAACCTTAATTCAGGGCTGGCACCTGACAACCATAGGCCTCAAAAACTCAGCTTTAGAAACAGATGAGTGACATCACAGACATCACATCCTGTGGGTAAATGAGGTACACTGCAAATATTGTATCACTCCCTAGTGTTATGGCTGTTATTGTATCAGCTCAGGACGACTTTATCGCCATCACCAACACGCAAAGTCACTTACAGCACATTGTGATTGGCTGGGGTCACCATGCCTGTGCTCCGCCCGGGCACGTACCAGGACAACCAAAACATTGACATACAGGCAGAGGAGGGGTTCGAGGCAGACATAGACACTGACACACTTCCATAGATGACAATTGAGCAGGATTATTCCTGTAGAAGTTGACATTTCATTTCTTGGTGGAATCCTGCAAACCCTACCCTGAAGACATAGTGCTTTCAATATTGATGCCTCCTTATGATCTATAATATAGATAGTATAATAGATACTTTACTAAATAAAAAAATAATGGGAGATTCTTTTGTTGTCACTTTTAATAGCAAGGATATCTACAGGCCTAAGAAAGTAAACTTAGTCAAATATATCCCACAATTTAAGTGGATCCCCACTTCCGAAAACATTTTAGTGGAATGTTAAAGAAAAGGCCTCAGTTCAAGAGGTCATACCCACAAGCAATATGTAACCTGATATTCCTTTAATCACTGAATCACTCTTGACACTTTTAAAAAGCCAGGTCAGAGGTCGAAGGCCACCGAAAAAACAAGGATGGAGGGTGTCTCATATCGTGCTAGAAGGCACTTTGTAAATAATATATTGCTGCAAATATTCTTGTGCTTCTGAGAACTTGTCCACACATATACTGCTTTTAAAAGGAACATTTTAAGTTATAACCCGGGTTGAGGATGAAGCTTTTTCTCTACCTGAATCTCATTCATGTTCATGATAGTCCTGGATGGTCTCTGTGTGCCCAGCCGGTACCTGATGCCCTCATCTAGTGTCATGCCATGCATCTGGCTGTAGTTTGCTGCCCTCCACCTGAAATCAGACAAGGAAAAACCCCACTGAAAACTCTCAAACATCTACATTTAAGCATGTTTGAATGTGCCCATGTTTTTATCTTACCCATAGTTTCCTCTGTTGACAGCATGGATCATGTCAGGCTCCATCAAACAGGCATTCTGCTCACACTCCCAGCGCCCTGTGGTCCCACATGTGCTACAGAGGACAGACAGACAGAAAATAGAGGAAAGAAAAAAGGACCATTAAAGGCATCTACCAGCTACAATTAAAATACTTTCAAGCTACATATTTATGCTCAGTCATGTCAATAAATAAAAATCTGTTGGTTCAGGGAAAGGAACATTTTTAACAGGAAAAGTCTGCAAAAAAAAAAAAAAAAGAAAAAAATGAGGGGGTGAGGAATCCAGTGAGAGGTTAAGGAAGACATTAAGCCTTTTATGGCTGCAGAACAGTGATTCTTTTTTGGGACGCAGAGCTACTGAAGAGGAGGATGACAGAAGAGATAAGAAAACAGGATATTAATAATACAGATAATGTTTACTTTAAGAATTCTTAAAAAAACACAAAAAAAAAAATTACTGTGTACATGCACGTGTGTGTGTGTGTGAGTGAGAGAGAGAGAGAGAGTGTGTGCATGTGTTGGTGAAAGTGCACAGGCCAACTATTTGACCAGTGGAAGCATCAAGAGCCTTTAATTCGATAACTGGAACTACATACAGTCTAAGGATGAGAGCTCTATAGAAGGTTTGTATTTTTGAAAACACCTTTTTTCTATTGCATCCAAAATAATACAGTTGCGTTTAACATTGATCTCTTTAGGAACAAGCTAAATCAAGCTAGTGTGGATTCAGATATTGTATTCTCTTAATTAATCGGCAACAGGTGCTGCAATACATTCTTTTCATGTTTTATTGTCAAAATGTTTTTGTTTTTTTTTCTGGTGGCCTCTCACTGCAAATACCTGTTATTAGATGAAGTGACTAAGTATCCATGAATTGCAGAGTGCAGCAGCGACAGGGTCAGCAGACATTTGAGGAATTTCATAATAAATGAGTGTGTTGTAAGAGAGAAACAATGAGGGGTGTTTCCCACAGACATGTACAGACCTCCAACCATTAAGTCTACTGTACATCAGACATCATGTTTACAGAGACGGGAACCTGCTCAAGAGCATCATTATACACAGACAGACAATGAGGGAGATGCCAAAATCCCCTTTAGTCCCACTGAAGCCTGCGTCACCTCTCACATTGCACTCCTCCCAGCTGAGATTCACATTTGAGGCTTAAACACATCCACACACGTACAAATATACTGTACACAGAGGGCAGAGTTAGACTGATGTATAATCCACGTTGACCTTTCAGCTCCCACTACCTACAACTGGAGCACAGGTCCAGTCCCCCTGGGTCAAAAACAGCAAAAAATTCAAACACAAGAAGGGGACAAATACACACTCACAAACGCACACGTACACATCCAAGGAGAAGCATAATGACAGACTCATGGAGACAGCAGGAGGACAGAGTGAATGAGAAAGAAATATGAGAGCCCCTGGGACAGTGGGAGGCCATTTTTCACATTTTTGGTCACACTCCTTATCACCCTCTTCACCCCTGAGGTATAAACACACAAGCATAGATTTACATACATACACACATAACTGGGTAGGAGGAGGTCATATGTCTTACTGACTTAAATTGTCACTGACATTGACAGATGATAAGAACAACAGCTTTAAATGTGTATGTCAAGAATATCACATTAGAAATTATCTTGTGTTCAGTGTCAGGAGAAATATTTAATTAAACACAAAATTAGACTGGACTTCAGCTTCAACTACCTTTTCAGTGGGTTTTTTTTTTTTTTTTTTGAGAAAAATGGTAGATGAAAATTACGAGGGGTGTTGTCAAGGTTATTGACAGCTACAATTTACAAAGTCTTATTAAATACTTACACTCACATGTTTAATGTTTAATGTTTAAACACTCACATGTTTAATTTTATTCCATGTTGTCTTATTCAACAGCACAACCTGATAGAAACAACAAGTTAACTGATAAAGATTGCATCAATTCAAAATCATACAGTCGATTAAGTGATTTGCAGTCACAGACAAATGGCAAAGCTCAAAATAAGATAAAGACAGTTGTGTCAAAACTTCATATTAGATACAACGCAACAAGGCAAAGTAATCATCAACAGTTACTTAGCGCTGTTGATTAAAACGTGACAACAAGCAAAGTTTGTTAGTTTGTACCATAATTTAGTAGCCTCTATATTTTGTATTACTCAGTGCTGTGTATTGGTACCAGGTTATATTAGTAAATCCTAGTTATAGCCCAGTAGAGCTAGTCTATCAAACAGAGTAATTGTAACCTGGCTCTGCATTTTATTGATAGACTCTCAGGTTTGGACATGTCATAGCGTAATAACTGATGCTCATGGGTTGGACTATACATTGTTGCAAATAGCTCAGCCCATGTTTTAGCCACTAGCTTGCCTTTTAGCCTCTAGTCCATGTTTCAGTCTTTAGTTTGTGTTTTAGCTTTTAGCTTGTATTTTAGCCTTTAGCCCATGCTCTATCACTCTCTTTTAGTTGTCTTCTGCTCTTCTGTCCCTTTTCTGTCAGCTCCAGTGTCCACTATTATTACTATAAGTAAATAACAGCAATAATATTCAGTATACTCTGTCCCTTTAAGTTTCAGTTTACAGTGTATGTATCAGTATCAGGAGTATCATGAATAAGAATGCTTTGCCCCACTTTGAAGCAGCACCAATTGTGTCTGTAGTTGTAGTCTTATGCAGTGGGTGAATATGTCTCTGTGTCCTGTCTGACTGATTTTTTTTTAGTTTTGCAGTTGGTGACCAACCAAAATCCACAGTCTTTGCAAAATATTTGATCCGTGACCAAGAACTCAGTGATTTGATGACACGTTGTACTTAGATGTGAGATGGTGTCATACTTTAGTCTATTAAAAGTGTAATCAAGAGTTTTTTAGTCTTTTATTGCATGGAAGCACACTTTATTGGCCCTGCACAGCTAAAACACTGTTTGTATATAATAATTTGTGTGCAAGTGTTGAGGTGTTAGTTTGTACATATCTGAAAAAATATGGGAACATTTGGTGCTCAGTAATCTGTTGATTGTTTCTCCTCATTTAATAGAGGTGTAACAACCCTTTGGGGATGACTTATCAACACCACCTGAGAATCTTTACAGCAGCTCGGGACAGCTGAGCTTACGTTGGCTGATGTCCAATCTGAAGTGGTAGCAGTAAGAGATAGTTGGTCTCTTGGGTTTTGTGAGATTGTCAATGAGGGCTAGAGGCGCCACGTTTCAGCTCACTTGGAGCAGAAAAAGAGTTATCAGGATGCAAACCGCTCAGGGAGGAAAAGGCCTCATCTGGAAATCCCATTAACGTGCTACATCTTCAAACACAAGTATGCGCTCATTCCAAGGCAGGTTGTGCTGTTTTTCTATTCGGTCCAGTACAAAATATCGGCCTTTAGCTGTAACTGTAACCAAGGAAAGAGGCAATGTAAACCAGTAGTGATACTGAAGAGGAACACCTGATTTTGACTGAATGTACCTGAGACATATGTTCCCCTTTTCTGCTCAAATGTTTCAGTGGTTAGTGATGACCTATAGGAGGTTAGATTAGATAATCCTCCAGCTGGACCATTGCTAATGAGACACATTTGAGGTTAAAGAGGGAGAGCAACTTTTCATCTCAAAGAGGAAGAGGAGTTGGGAGGATACACATTTGGGAAATCAATAAGTGAAGAGTGTGGGAGGAGGAAATGGGAGCGTGTGGCCTCCTGTGCCAAAGTTGTGGTGCAATTTTGCTGTGTGTGTGTTGCCTTAACAGGCATGTGTCAGACTCTATTTGTGCAAGACTCCTTTGTTTGGAGGTGAAAGGGGTGAGTTAGCATATAAACGCTGTTTTCTGGTGACCTGGACCGCTGCTGGCTATTTTTAACCCACATGGTCAGATCTCTACAAGGGTTTCCTGAAGTAATGGTGTTTATTGTCTCACACCCTCTGCTATCTTCACACCCATCAGACTCCCTAAGTCAAACCTAATTGAGCTTCCTTTATCAGAGTCACATGTCAAAGCTATCAAACTGACAAAAAGCAGCCACTAGGCTTACAGAGGAGGGTGAGGAGATCATTGGGACTAATGTTGTTTTGTAAGGCACATTTTGAAATGCGCTGAAGCTGCACAGTACATGTTGCAACATATGATATTGTGCTTATAAAATCAGCGTCTGTGTGCAAAAGTGCGCATGTATACACATATGCATACAGTGTTGTTGAGGAACATTAAACAACACAGAGGTGAGAAACCATATTGAAGCACAGGTGAGGAATTGCTTTACCTCCACTCATTTAACCTCCTGGTCCTGCTCTGTTTGCTCACTCTACAGAGCTCCTCTAGTCTCCTAGACTCAACATCAGGTGCAAAAATGAAAACAGTCAAATGGTCTCAGTTACTTTAAGGTTGTTGAAGGCCACGTAGATAAAAGAGTCTTCATTGTTATTAAGAGGTAATCTCAAATACTCTTTATGGCAACTCTGAACTTTATATCAGGGTCTTGGAGTGACAAATGGTTTCTGAATCAGTCCACTAGCAACCCTGAGCTGGGAAAATAATGTAGTAAAGTCAGGGACTTTGACTAAGAGAGTCAAAACAAAAAAAAAAGTGAAATGAACTCTGTATGACCAGACAGTGTCATGAACTGAAGTAAAGTGGATTTTTATGAATATCATGATCATTTAGTTCAGAAGCTTAACATTAAACCTTTCAAACTACAGTTAAACTTATAATGTTGCTCAGTTGGGGGCCTAGAGAAATACTGACGTTGCTGTTTTTCTAGTTTGTTGAGCCGCTCTTTACCCTGTGGAAATCCACAGGTAAGATGGTCAGAGATGTTTAAGAAACTAATATGTGAATCACAACTGTCGATGTATGGGCTATTATCATGAAGAGTTTCCAGTCATGATAGAGTACATGTTTATAATGTGTTTACAATAACTGCCATTGTGTTAGCATGTAGCAATTTAACATGATTAGATGTGCAATCGTGATCAAACATAGTCTTTGACAAAGACTGATATAAACTTATACTTATACATATAATTTTAGGGTAAAATGCGGAATATTGCTCAAATTTTGACATGAAACTTTCAACTGAAACTTCGTTGTGTTAAAAGAGTTCGAGGCATTGCCCATCATGAGTCTTTGATATGGAATATTAACAAAGTCTGTTAAGGCAGAATTGACACCTACCCAATCACAGCCATCACAGGAACTAACTACAACTTGACTGAACAACAAACAGTCAGTATTTGCTCTGATGATGTGGTGTCTTTGTAGCTCATAAAGACACATCAGTGCCAATATCAGTCCGTTTTATTGACAGGGAATAATTCCTTACAAGGGCTTGAAATTCTAAAGCAATCTATACCAGATTTTACAGATATCTCAGACATCAAGGATACACTGACAAGCAGTGCCATCCAGAGAAGCAAAACATGTTGTTCTCCCTTACACTTATCTCAAGGTAGCATGTCAATGTCAAAGAACAGAAAATCAAGCCTTTCCGTCTGTTGTTTCATTTTCCATGAGTTTGTAGCTTTTCCTCCCTTGTCTTTCATTTCTCTAACACATATAATTTTAATTTTCACACCATATTTTACAAATGGAGCAGAGATGTTATCAATAATGCTTATTCAAATTTCCACACCATGTCCCAAATATCAGCAAATCCATGTCAAGGACCCTAAATTGAGATACCTCGATGGAAATCAGCCGGCACTGATTTATGCTAAACACCTGTGCTGCTCTTCCGATGGAACATTATAATAACTTACTCTTTTAGAAACAGAGGTTTGAGTAGCATGAGGGGAAATGGAGGTTGACAGGGTCAGTGTGTGTATAAAGATACAATGCTCATGGGATCATTGTAAAAGTTCCACTCTAATCATAAATGTTACTCCACAAAGCCACCAGTGGATTCATTATAAGAAACACATGCTGTGCACACACACATTTCACAATCCGCACGAGTCAAATCTGAATTCCAGCACAGATCCCGGAGGCACTGTTTGCCAGCATGAAATTTAGAGAAGTGTTACACACTTTGTTTGTTGCAATGTGCTCATCAAACAACATGGTTAGTTTGTGCATATATATTACAAGTACTCGAAGCATGCAATGGTTGATATTGGTGTTAAAACACGCACATACATAACATTAACAGAAAGAGAGAGAAATGTTATTCTAACTTTAAGCCTCTCAAGGGGACATTTATGGGAAAGCCTGGAATTTTGGGGTAATAAAAAAACACACAGGGTAAAAAAAAGAGCAGTCTACGTACCATAAATTGCAGTTTTCTTTGTATGTCTGTCCTGTAAAGAACCTGTTTCCATTTCTGTCACAGGTGCCTAGGACAAAAAAGAACAGAGGCAACTTCATGTAAATGTGTTTTTAAAGTGGCTGGACACAAAGATTTCTATAATAATAGCAGAGAAGGCGACATACAGAGATCACATATGTAAGGCGCTCAGACTCAATACCATACAATCACAGAGGCAAAATTCTTTCAGCAGCAACCACAATAAGAAGTGTTAACAGTAAACCTCTGATGTGTGTGTGTGTGTGTGTGTGTGTGTGTGTGTGTGCAGGGAGAATATGTGAGGTCTAAGGAGCTCTGAGCTCCAGTAATCCAGTGTAGGAATGTGGTGTTAGCTTCTTTCCTGCCTTCCCAGGATACTTGGGCCCTCGTCATGCTTTAACCAGCTCACTCTTACGCTTCACCACCTTTGGAGAGACATGAGGAGAGGGCCACAAAAGTATCGCTTTTGTTACATGCTTTATTAGGTACCTAAAAAGAATAATATTTGTGAGCACCTTATTCACACAGCAGATAATTTACTCTGTATGTGAGGTTGTGACTCATGTTAATGTTGATGATGATTTTGCAGATTCCAGATAGAATCTGTATTGAAATAAAACTAAAACATTGTGCATAGTCAATCATTTTCAACTCTCGTCCCAGTGAATACTTTCTAAGTGATCTTAAGAAATGTCACTTCTAGATATTTGCTTGATCATAATCCACAACTTAAAATTAGGATATCAGCACCAACGTATTTCTAAATGTATTTTCTCAGTATTTTTGGTTGAGTAGTACAGAACCGAATTTATTTACAGCATGCAGAAGTCCCAGTGACAACACCATGCTAGGTGATGGAGTTAAGCTATGAGAAGAGAGATCTGTGATTTTCTTTGTTGGAAACAATATCTGCAAATGATGTTAGATGTTAACATTAGATACCTGGCTAACAAAGTGGTAGTTTGGTGTAAACTTAATTCATGTTCCTAGCTATAAAATATACTTCATTCCAGCTATCAGAGAGTTAAGCTAGTTATGTGGCTCAGTGCTAATTTTGGCTCTTAATTGACTGTAATTGCTCATCAAATATGTGGGTTTTTAGTCAGAATAGGACCAGGTTTCACTCCAGATTTTCTCTGTTGATTGTCTTTTTGATCCAGAAGTGATGAAATGGTTTAAGCTTAGTCAGCAAAATTGAGATATAAGGCCTACAGCTGGGTAGCAAGAGGAAAATAAGCAGCCCATTCAGTATGGTAAGTCACATCAAACACTGATTTGGCAGTCAGCATTAGCAAAATTTTGCCTTTATTTGAGCTGTAACAGTCAAAGTTTGAACCCTGCAGCACAGTACAGATTAGCAATTGGTTTGCAGTCAGTGAAAGGTGTTGTCAGTGTGAATTTCATATGGAATTTAAGGCATGAGCTGCCTCAGAATTTACAGTGTACACAGGTTTCCTCTCCTACTTGTGGGAGGCCCAGAGCTGAAAGTTTAATTTATGGCTGAGGCCCTCTGTACCATATCTCTGCTGTCACAGCTGTCTCACAGTCTATTACGACTGTCGCTGTAGATCTGCAAAATGTTATGCATTGACAGAGGAGGAATTTTTATGAGTGAGTTCTGTGAACCTTAGAGTAGTTTCATGCCGGTCTACTGTAATGGACTGAAAGTTTCTGTGTGCATGCTCTTACTCATGCTCTGGTGTTTGAGTGGCACCTCGTCATCATGTAGACGCGTACCTGCACCCGCCTCTCTGCCTCCTGTCCTGTGCCCTCTGTCTGTGACTCCACCTCCTCCTTTCTCTACATAGTGCACATTCTTTCTGCGGACCTCCATTCATCTCTCCATCCACGCCCCCCACCCCCTCCTTCTGTCTGAGTTAATAAGAAACCTACTGTTCCCTGCTCTGTTCTCAGGTAGGTCTTTACTGTCGCTGGCACATTTTACACCAATACGTCAAGAGAGTGACTGGTACTGGTGAGAGAGTGTGCTGTGGAGTAAGGTAGTTGGACAATTTCTTTTATTTCGTTTTTGAATAACTGTCTTTGGGGGAGCAGGAGAGGGGTTTTACTTTTGGTCGTCCTCCATGTTTTCATGATATCATCCATGGTTCAAGGATCCTGAAGTCCTGTAGAGCCATTATCTATCTATTCTCAACAAATTAAAACTTTAAGTCAGTCTTACCTGTACCTACTCCATAGTTTATAAAAAAATATTCTTTGGAGAAAGTTAGGAGGAATTTAAGCTTGCCAACTTAACCACTCTTGAATCTCTGGTGTGTATCTCTCTTGTTTGCAAAACAGGCAGAGGCTACAAACTTTAGTTCATATTAATATTTCGAGGTCCCACAGCTTTGTATTGTGATCCAGTGCCAAGTTTTTCAGTGGGGTGTCGTTGCTGCTCTCTGAAGATCCTGACTAACTGTGACTGGACTGCACAGCCTCCAACAAAGCTCACCAATGCACACAAACACATTCAAACATTAGCTTCTGCTCCTCTCACTTACCAATAAAAGGTGGCTGTACACCTAAACAGTGACCCCAGAAGTCAGGACAGCAGTCGGAAACTGTGCGGTTGCAGAACAGGTCACAGTAGCAGATTGTGTCCAAGTATGGGACTGTGCACAGGTCGTCTCTGCCGGGACAGCAGCCTCCTCTCCTCTGGCAGTACGAACCATATGGGTCCCTAATGCCACCGACATGGAGCGGACTTGCAAGCTCTCTTTTGGTTCTTCTGGACAGGATTCTGTCTGCAGCGCTGTCTTCCACCGCCAAGAGCAGCAATACCACGGACAACAGGAAGAGCTTCATGATAAACCTGTGTAATGAAAGGAGATAAGAGATTAAGGTCAAAGTTGTCTCGTAACAGAGTGATCAAACAATCAGGCCGCCTCATGCAAATGACACTGTTATCCTAAAGTGGAAATCTCTCACTCAGAGTTGATCTGCTTTTCACATTTCACAGGTAGAGAGGTGAAGAAACTGCACCGTAAGGATCATAAATGTGTTATGAGTACTGCCAGCTCTCTACCTAAACCTCTGCTGGATAATTCATGCAGAGAATTTACAATACACACTTAGAATTACGTCCCTAAGACAGACATTAAAATAGCACTTAGTCCAAATAGAAACTCATATGATCCTTGGAGATTATCAGCGTATTTTTGTCCAATTTTCCCTTCAAGCAGCCAAGACTAACAGCATCTCAATACGATAACACTCTAAGCAAGACAGGGATGGAAAACAAGTCTGCGATGTAAAAAACAGAGGTCTTTAAACATGGTGACAGACATATGATCAGGTCGCTTCAGGTATGAGGGTGAAAGGTTATAAGCTCCCTTTTGGACTTTTCTGACCCATATGGATGTATGTAATTGCACATTTTGCAACTCCTTCATTAGCGCTAACATTTCGAACAACACTGTTTGCATTTCATTTGCACATGAATTCATCTACTATCTAATGACCCAGAAAATAAATGTTTTTTTAGTCTAATGAATTCATCATCTAGTATTAGCCTGTCATCATAGGCTCAAAAATAAAGTCATGTCCCGCTATCAAAAACAATCAGTCACATTGGGAGGTATATTTAGGGTGGATAAACACTTCACATCTATTATTCATTCATTCATGCAAGAACCAAGACAACAAAGTTTGTGTAAATGCCAAGCGAGATACGGTAACAGCACAGGCAGAGGAAATATATAGTTACGAATGTCAGAGTCCTGATAGGGGTCTTTAGGATATGGTCACTCTAGATTGTGGAAATTTAAAGAATTTAAATAGATATATGAAATGAGGTCTTCATAAAAACGCTCAATATATCAGAATCATCCCGATTAATCTTGAAGGAAAATTTCACCATTTGTGTCACCTGATCTCCAATTTTATCTCTGGTCATTTTTGTTTTTTCGTACAATGATTCTAATTATTGCCTTTTTTTTTCCCTCTTGTGTAACCATACATGCTCTCTGTGTAACTCATTAAATGATGAGGCCCAGTGTGCGAGTCCCAAACAAGCATCCAACTCTCACTTTAGGCTTTACAAAGGTCAGACAATAATCCTCGTGTACTGCTGTTTGTGTCAGCCAGTGTCCATGTGCGTGTATTGGTCTCAGGTTACCAGATGGACGAGTCTATGTAAGTGCTTGACAAAGACGAAGGGGTTGGCCTGCTGCTTACAAAAATACCATCTTTAATTAACCAATCACATCTCAGAGCACAATGAACTCTGCACATAAAGCAGGGGCTCCGGAAAAGACCTTTGCTGTGCTGTTTTCTGCATGACTGTGCCTTTAGTTGAAAATGCACACACACACACACACTCACACACCCACCCACACACACACACACTGGAGCATATGGCAGCATGGGATGGGCAAGTCTCCTCCTTCGCACAAGTGTTTTGTTGTGGCAGACTGTGAGCAGCAGCGCAATAAAACACCCACCAGTCTGCTCAACGAGCTGCCAAGGCCTGCAGGTCAAACTGTGGCTGAGAAAAACACAAATGCTGATCATGCTGGCAACTGACTGTGCCCTGATCAATAACTTTCCCCAAAGCAATTCAGCTCCTACTTAGTAACTCAGTCAAAAAAATATGAAGCAGTTCTTCAAGACTGCCAGGATCATTTGAGCACAATGAATTCATCATTTAAGCAAGTCTGGTCAGCAAATCTAATCTTTAATCATCAAAATCATCAAAGTTAGGCCTGTTGGTTTTCAGATCTGATTTGATTCACATTGAAATAATGTCTCAGCACTTCTCAGTCTGATGAAGCCGGGTGCTAAAGCATGTCACAGAAGCTACCATATGGCCCATCAGAGCTCCAGACAGCTGCTTCTGATCCCACACTGCAGATAAACCATTAGCACAGGGTGCCACACAAATACACCCACTCAAACACACACACACATTTAGAGATTCATGTTTTAACTGTGAGGATCCTCTCTCATAGATCTAAACCTGCTGCACTCTGTACACCAAGCAAAATGATAATAACAGATACAGAGAATGATGAAGGGTCAGAAAATCGTAACTACAAACACATTTTTCTATCTCTTAAAGCTGATAGTTATTCTGATGTATTTGTCTCTCATATCTTTTTTTTATTAACTTTTTCCATTGATAGTCACCACGTGTCATCAAAATACTTTAAGATCACAAAATGCTGGAAAAAACTTCTCTAAAGCTTTTAAGACTTTCAAATGTTTTCAGCTGCTGTAACAAAAAAAAGTTCAGCTTCAGTCCCTAAATTTCAAAACCTCAAAGGCCAGAAAACTATAAACAAAAGCTAATATAGGTAAATGAGATGAATCTATTATTTTGTGATAGTGGGTGAGCTGTCCAAGCATATTCCCTGCTTGCACGTGCCTCATGACACTACTTTCCTGAACTTTCCTGCACAGCTGAAGTCAAGATATCTGTGCACCACCCACCAGATAATTCAGGCATCTTGGCTCAGTGTGTGTCTGTACAAAAGCCCTTTCAGCTCCATTTCCCCCCGTGTCACACAGCTCTGGAAGACTCTGTCGTTCTTTATTTTCCATAACACACACCAGGTCAGAGTAAAGCTGAGGTGGTGTAAATTCATACAGGTGTCTAACTGCGGTCCTCACAGCAGGTGAATGATGGGAAAACGTACCATTGATGATTTTTAAGTCTTATTGTTGAGCAGACACACACTCAGTGAACTCAATAACCTCCAGAAAAAAAACACACAAGATTTCCATTCATAATCTCAAAGCTATTAATAACACAGAATATTGTGTTCTACAATCACACACCCAGAAGGTAAATATGCAGCGACAGAAAGAACTTCACAAACTTCTTTTTCTTCTTGGGATTAATAAAGAAAAAGTATTTGTAATCCCAGAGCAGAATTGTGAACTTGTGAACATATAACAGGCAAGAACTTAGATAGGTGTTTCTGGTAATACGAGATCAGTATAACTATGCTGCACCTGCCTAGAATGAAAGAAAGCTGCTGTTGAAAAGCTTAAAAGAGAAACTATAGGTACCTTGAGTTGACAGAGAAATCCTGCTTTTGTAATCCAATAAGAAATTGCAGAGCCTTTTTGAAAAGTTCCTCAGAGTCATTCACAGGTGGACGCGGCTCGGGTAAAAGGTCAGTCTCTCTTCCCTCTGTTCCTCTCTCTCTCTCTCCCTCTCTCTCTCTCTCTCTCCTTCCCTCTCTTACAGGATCTGCTCTGTTACACTCGGTCTTCTCTATATACAGGCAGAGGGCAGGCGCTAACCACTCCTCCCTCTCTCGACCCCCCCTCCACACTTACACACACTCTCACACACACTTTCAGCACTGTGTCCCCAGCTAAATATGTGCTCTCTCTCTCCCCCTCTCTCTCCCTCTCTCTCTCATAAACTTACACCAACATCTGTAAGTTTGTTATTTCTTAACACCTTTCTTTTTTTCTGTCAGACTTAAGTCACAATTCTGAAAGTAGAATCATTGACTTCCATCTTTTTCTTCTTCTTCTTCTCTGTTTTCCTTTTCCTGTCCTCTGTCACTTTCTCTGACAGCAGTTTCCCTTCCACTATCTGTGTGTTTTTTACCCTGCAGGGTCAAATCTGCTTCTGTGATCCACAAACAGTAGTCAGGACTGGTGACCTCCTCGCCATCTAGTGGTCATATCTTCACCAAATACTCAAATGGATAAAATATCAGAACTGTTTTCTTCATTTATGCTCCACGTGCCACTTATCTTGAACCTGTTTATGTCATTTTCTTCCATTTTGTAACATCTGATTCTTTCCAGAAGGGGTATAACCTGTTTGACAAACCATGTAGGGGATATTTCATTATCTGACAACTCAAAATCAAAGATGAGTACTCTTTTCGACCATCCTTTATTTCGACACAAAATATTCTAAAAATATCTGAAATGTAGTTTCTTCTTTGTTTTATGTTTTTGTTTTTTTTCCTCATCGTATGCTTAAAAGGTGTTGCGGACACTGCCCTGGTGGTCCCAAAGACACAGCTGTGCCACAGGTCCCCCTCTGAGCAGATCAATAAGCTAAAGGCTAAATCAATAAATGTGAGGGAGTGGAGACAAAAAGGCTTCTGAAACAAAACATCTCAGGACAAAGAAGCACTTTGTCAAAACAATGGATCTTAAATGTAAGAAAACTAAACAAGAGTAATAAAAAATGGCTCTTCATGAACGTTTACGGCAAATGGACAGCATTATGTAACAGGTCATTAGTAAGTATTAAGTAATGCTTTATGATTAGAAATTGAGTTATATTCTTATATCCCTACAAGAATATTAATTCTGAATGTTGGCTAAAAAAATATAAGGTGTCCAGGATGTTGCATTGACTTCTCACATCACTTTTCTGTTGTAATGGCTCAGATCTTATTAAACCTTTGCAAACTTCTGATATATGTTTATTTGAAGTTCAAAAGAAAGGCCGCTAAAAAATAATCTTTCTGAACAAATAAAAAACATTGAATAGAGGTGTCACCACAAACGCTGAGGCTGAAAAACATTAACAGACAGCACTCGAGCATACTGTACTCACACTGTACTGACAGACAATAAACCAGGATTTAAAACCCACATGAACTTCTAGCTTGAGGCAATGTACCTCAGACTGGCGCAGGCAGCAAACACTGGATAATGTCTCGTTAAACTTTATTAGATGTGTCAAAATGATAGGTGCTTATTTGAGATCTTTATGTCAAACTTTTCATATCACTTGATGACAATTTAGATGTCAGGTTAGGCATGTGGTGCTGCCAGAAGTTATATCCTTATTCAGAAGTTGAATAAAAAGCTGGCAATAAACATGGATTACAAATTGTGTAATTACTGGTACTGTATGTTTAAGAGCAATAATTATTATTAACAGTGAAAATTACAACAATTACATAGTTCACTATATTGATTGGTATCTTACCCTTTCCAACGCCCCGTAGTTTAAGAGGCTGTGAGGACTGTCTGGAAAAACTGGTGCTTTTCTGGGATAGAAACTCCATTTCCCATGAGCTCTTGCACCCACTTTCATAAGGACCTAACTCTGTCCAAGCCGTGTGTTTGTTTTGAAGCTAATAAATGGAGAGCAGATCTTCTTTTTGATACTACATTTCTTTGTTAGGAACAATTTTTCAATGGGTACAATGTAACAAGGTGATGTATTTATTGTTGGTCATGAGACGTGTCTGTAACTTGGAACGTTATCAGTCCTACCAGTGCTCATCTACCAAGTAGAGCAATTGTAACCTGGCTCTTCATTTTATTGATAGACTCTCAGGTTTGAACAGATCACTGCATGTGGGTTGGTATAAACATAATCACAAACAGCTTTTAGCCTTTCACCAGTGTTTTAGCTTTTACTAGTATTTTAGTCTTTTTCTGTCCTTTTTCTTTTTGCCAGTCCTAATCTATTATCCACCATTGTTACAAAAGAAATCAAAGAAATCATTTTCAGCAGAGAAAAAAATACAGATGTGTCGTCACTGCTACTTTTATCCAGCCAGGTTGGTGTTGTCATGGGGGCTTTAATGCCCCATAAATTATCCAGTGCAACCTGAGAAGGAAACTGAGAAACAGCACATAGAAATAATGTACTATGGTGCCAGTAATCTCATTTTAAATAGTGGATTACAATTAGGGATATATAGAAGATCACTTAGAAAGTCCTCATGGCCTCTGTAAATCACTGTAAAATATTCATGCTTCCTTCTGGAACAATTGAGAACATTAATACAAAAACACTTTTGACAGCAGAAGACATACAGAGGTAAGACAAAAATTTGATAACATGGCACAACAAGGATTAAAAAACTTGTTCTCTCCTTAAAGCAGGCATCAATGAGCTGCATGATTTAAAACAGCATCTCAAACTTACATGATACGAAATGAAATCTCTATGAAGGTTTGTGTCATCCATGTGAACAAAGATGTCTCATTTCTACAACTATAATTACCACTTTAACAACTGTTCTGCAATCCCTCTGGAAGGGGGCCTCACGCTATGTTTACAATGTTTTATTGTTTTCATCTTTATAGTCACTACTGCTCCTGTGTGTACGTTTAACTGATGATTGATTCAGTTGCACTTGCAGGTAAAGAAGAATGCAGAAACTACAGTCAGTCAGTGAGTCATGTGTCGAAGATTATGGCTATGATGCTTCGTTGACCGTAAATTCACAAGTGTTTGATTGTAGCCATCTGTAGGAGAGGGTGTGTGTGTGTGTGTGTGTGTGTGTGAGGACCCTCAGATCATCTCTAGCAGACCCCTTAATGAGAGGAGGAAGTCACCAGTTGTGGGGGAGTGAGCTCGTGATTCATTTCCACTGAATCACCTCCAATGGCTGTTAGAAACGTGTTTCCCAAGATCAGTAGGCGGTGTGTCGTAACACTCATGTATGGTCATACATTCGATACGTACATGCGTAGGCCTGACCCGGCCTTCAGTGACTCAGGCCTCAACGACCCCTCCAGATGTTAAACATGACACTGAATTTTTCAGGGCAGAGACAGAAAGAGGAACCAGATATCAGATCAGAAGCACTTCTGTCTGTGAGGTAGTTTCCCTGAAATAGACCCAACTGTGGAGGCCGAGAACACACATGGTAACAATGAAGCTCTTTACATACACATCTCCACAGAGACACTTCAGCCAGAGTTACACACAGGCTCATGTGCGCAGAGATGTGGGTGTTTACAGATGCATTAAATCAGAGGACTTTTGTGAAAGAAAGAATAAATATGTTGTTTTTTGAGCCTTAATTTAAAGTGGCTATGAGGAGAATTCATGAGAAGTAGATTGCAGCGTCTCCATAAGGCCAGAGGACTTGTGCAAACTATCGTGATGTATTTGTTTTGAAAGTGACATTAAGAGTAGATCAAATCCTTTTAACGTCGGCATCAACTATAAATTATGTATTTTAGCCTCAGATGTCATCTATTATATGAATGGGTCTGTTTAAGTTTGAAGTCCGTAAAAATGGGCATTTTGAAAATCAGTCCGAATTATGACAGATGTGGCGAAACAGTCATACAAACACACTCTCATCCAGGGGAACAATCCCCCTCTTTCTCCTAACTATTACGTCACAACCCTCCCATGATACTGAGCAGCCCAGGAATCCCAGCTGCGCCGTGTCAGGATGGAGGAGTGGTGGACACACATCCATCCCCATCTATCTGGAGCATTTCCTGTTCCAGGAACATGCAGGAGCTGATAGTAAACAGGGATGAGCTGACAGGAGGCACGTGGCATCAACAATCTGTTTGGAGGAACTGGAGTCAGCTCGCTGCAGGTGTACGACAAATAAACACCCACGTGTTGTTATGAAGTAGAAGTCCAGATATTTGGAAGAAAATCAGAGCTTTTTGGTACTATTTGTTCTCCTTTTTCCTGCTGCTGGAGCTGTTGCATGTGACAGTTTTGTTTTTCAGATTAGTTGATGTACTTTTGTTTTGCAGGTTACACTCTTCAAACCAAGTTGGTCTCACTGACAACTTTGAGAGTGGAATATGAGAGAGCTGTGTCTTCAAGACTTTTATCTCTTAAATCCACTGTCTTGAGTCCAGTTTCAGGTCCCGCTTCTACTTCTCAGATTGAGCAAAAACAGGATTCAACATACACTTTTGTTCTGCTTATCCTCAGGAAAAAACACCTGCACCTGTGAGTCATGGCTACAAGGATATGAAAATCCTGATGAAAGAAATCAGCAGAACAAAAAGTGATGATAGAGACAACCTGAACCCACCTTTCATCAGCTCAAAAGGCAAAAAGGCGTTTTGGTGCATTTCACCCCTGCCTGTTGACTCTGTAGCAAAAATCTAATAAAATATATATGTTCCTACAAGCATTCTTGATTATCAGAAAATTGAACTAGTTTTCTGTATCTGACTGGTCTTAAGAGTTATGGAGTAATGACAGTTATACTGATGTGGGAGCAACCTGAGAAGTTACTGCACCAGCACTTAAACAAAGAGGAGATGAACTGAGAGAGGAGAGAGGGAATAAATCACCGAATCAAGAACTATATTTATTATAAACCTTTACATATAAACCCAGAGTAAGTCTTTTTCCATCAACCTCGACTCATCATCACGAGGCAAATATTAGTTTGCTCAGCATGACACAAAGAGGTTAATTGCTGCAAAGGTCAGTCTGTCTGTCACCTTGACCCCCCCTCATGTCTGTCATTTCAGATTCACATTGATTGTGAAACCGCACACTTGCAGCTTGATTATTGCTGACAGAGAGTTGACTGGTCCTGAATCATTGGAAAAATTGAATAGCTCAAATTCTCTGAACACGTTTATGTCAGCAAAAATTAAACACAGAGTCTGCATGATAAGATCAATGAATGACATTAGATCATCAGCCAAAAGAAGAGCCAGAAGGACACAGTGGGACGACTTATGTGGAGCATCTACGTATCTGCTTGGTTTGAACTTCAGAGGATATATAGACACTTTGTACAAATTAGATCACTGGAGGCTGCTTTAATTCAAATATTGCAACAAAGCCACTTATAATTACAACCTATAGTTTTTTCATTATTGTAAGCAGTGAAGGGCAGTTTGGTATTTTAAAGAAAATAGCAGCAGGTGGAGAAATAAGGACGATAGACATGAAATGAAATTATACAAAAGACAAAGCATCAGAATATAAATACGAAGTTTTAAAAACCTCAAAACGCTTATTGGTCTGAACATGTTTTGACACATTTCTATAGCTTATTTTGCATTTACAGTATATTAAACTATAAAAGTAACAATCACTCACCAACCTATCAAATGCGGTCACAATAAATCCATTCAAAGATCCTTGTCTGCATTTTATTACTACGAATTAAACAGCAATATTTCTTGAGAGCAAAGATTACACATCATACACAACAAAGCAGGTGCCTTGAGGTGTTTAAGTGAGTAAGGACCACCAACATTTTATTGCCTCATATGTATATTTTCTCAGGTTAAAGGTACTGTAAGCAGCATGCAGAGGCTTGTTACTTTTCTCCTGCAGCTTTTGTTGTTGTTGCCACACATATAGTCTCTATGGTGTGTTAAATTTGTTTCTACAGAGCATGGATAAATGTTGCAGATTTTCTGTTCACACTTTCTTGATAAACGCCTAATCTTTGACCTTCCAATGAAGGAAATGTGACTTATGACACAGAAGAAAACACATCTGCTGAGGTTGGAGATGTGTGTGTCTACTGGGAAAAGAAAACCTAAGACCCCCCTTATGGATCCTCTCCAACGCACACCGTTGCCTCACCTATGATGTCATCTCTTCACTTTAAACAAAAAGCTAAGAGGAGGCATCAGGTGGTCCATCCAACCCAGCTTCCCCACAGGGACTCACCCAGACATGGTGGTCTTAACACCATCGCTCAATACCTGTCACCCACCCCTGCACTCAAGTATTCACCCAACCATCACTGGAGGTGTTCATCTCTCATGATTAACCCCAACAGATCTGACAGGCCATGGAGCGACTCAAAGCCCAAACTTAAGGAAGCGGTAACACGGACAAGGTTCAACTGTTGAGCTGCTGCTCTCCTTCTGAGAACAGTTCATATGGTGCTTCTTAAGGATGCGGTAAACACAGAAAGTCGTCTACTAGTCATATGAGAAATCAATATTCTTCTCAACAGCTCAAGCAGATTTGCTTAAGGCACATGAAAAACCTCACAAACAACAAATTATCACTCACAAAACTAGGGTGACCATACATCCTCTTTTGCCCCGAACATGTCCTCCTTTTTGGTTGTAAAATTATGTCTGGGGGGGGGATTTATTTAATTCACCAAAATGTTCAGGTTTTTCTCAGCCTGTTCCACAGACCAGTGATGTTTAAAATAAAGCATTGCAGTGGGCTAATTGTAATATTCTGTTGCACCAACATGTCATGATGGGAAAAAATGCTTTGCCTGCTTGAGATATTCTTGTTAGCCCACATCAGGAATATTTTTGATTAATTGTCAAATTTTCGAAATAAAAGAAGAAATTTTAAGATTAAAAGTCAAAGTTATCAGAGAAAAAGTTGAAATTTTGAGATAAAATAGGTCAAAATTCTGAGATAAAAGGTCATGATATTAAGATAAAAGGTTGAATTTTTGTGATAGAGGTCAAAATTAGGGATAAGAAGTCAAAATTTTGGAATGTAATTTCAAAATTTTGCGATCAATTGCAAAAATTGTGGGGGAAATCAAAATTTTGGGCAAAGCAGTCAAAATTTTGAGATTTAAAAAAAAAGTTGCAATATTGAGAGAAAATTAATTCATGAGATACAAAGTTGAAATCTTGAGATTAAAAGTCAAAATTCTGAGATAAAAGGTCAAAAAAATGAAAGAAAATGTTGAATTTAAAAAATGTTAAAATAAATAAATGAATAAAAATTGGGGGATAAAAGTTGTTTTTTTTAATACGTATATGAATTTTTAAAAAAAAACAGGGGGTGTCTCAGCAGAGCCAGTTTTTTATTATATTATACTTTTGACTGACAGAAATGGGCTTCACTTCAGTTTACTTTTGCAACATAGAAAATTTTTCTCCAAACAGAAAAGAAGAGTTTTAAATATAAGTAAGGGGTTATGAGGCTACTGTGTTGTGTTTTAGTATCTTTGCAGGTTACAAGGTTGGATAGGGTGTCCTCTTTTGGGGTTTTTACAACAAGGTCACCCGGACAAACTTCCACTCAGAACAGTCAAACAGTTCATATTGTTCAAGATCAGCATGAAATATTAGTGTGTCCCTTGTGGTGATAGGTTGCATGACTCATTTCAGTGTGACTCTTACTCATCTTGGTTTCTTGAAGAGTAAGTTTTCCATGAAAAGTGGAGGCAGACTCGGCCCAAAGGAAGACATTCTGTTTTATTTGGAGCAGGCGGGGGTTCAGGGGGCCAGCAGAGAGACTCAGGGGTGGCAGCAACACCCCTCACCTCTCCTGTGTTTATCATCTGTTTATCCTGTCCAACTCACTTCACTGTTACAAAAGCAATACACTGATGTGAAGAGCAATTTGAGACTGAGGAAACATCCCATGGATCGGATGAATTTGGTATATTTGTTTACTCTAGTAAATTGAAGGCCCATTGAGTGTTATTTTAGGCCAATGTTAGACATTCCCTGAAGGTTTGAATGTCCTCTTCTTTCTCTCAGTCCAATAGCTTGTTCACAATTTACTCACAGGCTTCAGCAGTTTGTATTCAAATACAATCAGAAGGTCGAGGGTCTTGTTACAGGAAGTTAGTAAATATGCATTATCGTGTAGCATCAATGTTGTTGCGTGTTGTTCCAGAGCCTCCATGGCAAAAAGCAGCAGACAGTGACTGTATGAGCAGACCTCCTTGTTTGCTCCAACTGGTTGGCAGAAATGTGGGATTCCTGGACGCCTGCAGAACATCCAGCATCGTGTTCAGTGTCAGGCAGTTTTACACAACTGGTTACCACAGAGACCAGGACAAAAATGAGATAAACAGAAATGTTGAGAAGTGGGACAAGAAGGCTTTTAGAGCAAAATGTCAAGAGGACGAGGAAGTCACAAACAATATGGAAAATGTTGTTAATGGATAATACACTTCATGCTGCTTCCGCGTTTTTATCAATAGATTTTCTCAAGTCTCCTGAAATTTGTTTCAATATCATTTGTTTCAGATATTGAAACAACATTTTTATTGACATACATACAAAAATGTTCTTAAAAGTATTGTGACATTTCAAAGCACAATCAAAAATAGGAAAATAAAAAGTACAATCTTATAGTCAGCTCTCTTTTCCTGGCTCTGTCCAAGCAGATAGCTACAGAAGTTCACAGATGTTGATCTAATTATGCTGCCTTCTCTCCAGAAAACATAAGATCTTTACACCCACTCACTGTACATCTCTCTGAAGCAGAAACCATGGTACTCAGGAGTGAAAATCTTGAATGTTAAGTGGAAACAACTATTAATTTGATGTGCTTTTTATGAGCACCTACTGTTAAGCAACATGTAGAGGTTTTACATTGCTGCGTTTGACATTTATTTGGCCTCTAATCCAAAGGCCAAACGTAGGCTGTATTTCTGAAAACGTGGTATTTTTGTGTGTTTGGCTTTTTGTCTACATGCAAACAGAGTTTCAGGTTACCCAAAATGAAGGCTTTCAAAAACACTTGCCATAGATACAGTTGGGATCATGTCATAGGTAGAAGCATAGGGTCAATAATAATGCAAACGTATAGATTTTAAACTCTTTGCTGACAGGAACAAAATACCATTAACTTTACCGGGTTATTGCTGACAATTAACAAAGAGCAAGGCTTTAATAGCTTTTAGGTTAAGACACTTATGTCTAATTGTTTCTAAATTGGATAAGGTGAACCTCATGATGAAGTTGCTTGGTTGCTGACTGTGGACATACAAACGAATAATTCCCAGATCCCAAAAAAAATGAAAGTGCCGTGTGAGCACAGCTGACACTCAAAGCACTTTTGCACTCAGGACACTAAACACTGAAAATGCCGAACTACACTGGCTTTGCAGAGAAAAAATGGGCTCTGCCAGCACCAAAAATGCTTTTAGTGGACACAGGCCCTCAATCATGATGTGATTAATGCTGACCTTTGACCCCAGAAGAGCTAAAACCTCTTTGTCTCTTCAACCATAGAGGAAATCTTATACGGGTATCTTTGCTGTCACAATCCGATGACAGCACCTGTTATGCATCAACACATTTTGAGCTAAGTTGCGGCAGCGCTCTGTGACAGAGGCTCAGTGTGCTGATGAGCCACAGAGCAGACATTCCCACAGATTTTATCATCCAAGCACAGCCACCACAGTCTTATCGTTTTTCTTTACCTGTGGCTCATTCCATCTCCACCTCAACCTCCATCCCTCACTTCACAGTAGCGTGTCCCTACAAGGCTCCTGTAGGATTCCCAAAATATCTAAGATTCACACTTACACGGGAGGTGCAGGAGGAATTAATAAACAAAAACTAAAGGATGAGAGTCTGCTCGTAGGAAGACATAACATGGTTACACTTATTTCTGATATTCCCACACCTCATTTTCTCTCACCCTATTTGAAACCTCAAGCAGCTCCTGGGATTTAAAACAATTCACCTGATTCTCACTGAATTTATCTTGCTTTTATAATCTTTTTGGAATAATATGGTGAAAATGTGTCAAATGAACTGTTGCCTAAAAATGGTTCCCAATCCTTGTCATAACCCCCTGTAAGTTATAGCTGTTTCAGGTTATTGTCACTTTTGCATCAATGAAAATAATTCAAGCCATAAAAGGTAATGATATTTTCTCAACATGAAGACATCATCAAGTTTTCTGTTTGTAATGGTTAATGAATGAAAGGAAATAACCAGCAGCAGAGTGTAGAGTGACAGAGAGTAACCACACTCCCTCTGGGACTCACAGCCGGAGCCACCTGACCCTGAAAAGAATAAAAAGAGCATCAGAAACAAAGTTCACTTTCAACATGACATCATTAGGAAAGTTTTAGGTTCTGATTCATTCATTATCACGATACTCCAGCAGCAAATCCCCATTGTTTTCTGACTCCAGGCCCACCCTTGGCTCCACTTTCTCAATTGTCATGACATACAATCTGTGTCCAGGGTCTAATTTAGGCACATTTAAAGCTGCTACATTTTTTCACTGAATCTTGTCAGAGCACTCAAGATAATCAGATGACCTCAGAGTTTCCAGATATAAGAGATAGGTACTGCATTTTCCAAAGAGGCTTGACTTAATGCAGAATTTTTCTTTTTTACATACTTTTTAGCAGAAGATGAGGAGATAAGATAAAGAAACCACAACAAATAGTAAAGATTGTCCCCTTCAAAACAATGGCAGGGTCCTTGAACTGGAGCCATCTTTAGATGTGAGAGTGACTCAAGTAAAATGACGACCCAGGTCTGAAGATACATCTGAACACTGAACAATTATCAGTCTAAAAGAAGTCACTGAGCCGGAGTTGAGATAGCTGCTGTAACAGATCTTAAACTCTGGATCATTTCTCAATGCCAGTTGATGGAAACGTTAAAACATGTTTTTCTTCAGGGTCACAGGTGAGTAATCATAACCATCCCACAAACTGACTCAGTGAATTTCTCTTGTCCTTACCTGAGTCAAATCAAACTAAGAAGGTGACACGTTTCTATCTGCTCAACCGGACAGGAGCAAAACTAGGTAAGAAAACACAGTGTCAGCTTAAAAGAAGCACAAGCAGCTCTGCTTATTTGTCAGTGCCCTGATTTACCTTCTTTATCATTCTTTTATAATCAATCATTCTTTTACCTTGACAACAAACTGATGGTCTTCATCATTTGAATTTGTTTGCAACTGAACTTGAGGCCAGGGTAATGTTGTTAAATGCAAGGTACCCTTAAAAATGTACTTGGATAAGAAAAGATAAGCTGGGAAAGTATCTGATAGTTGTTTTTATTATCATTTGATTTGATCCCTTGACTATTAAGTTACGTTTTCAGTAAATATTTTCTTGGTACAAAGTTCAAAGCATTCTTGACTCAGCCAGACAAAACATTTTGATGTGGTTAAAAAATCCTTGCTTCTTCTGTATTATTGGCAGCATGGCTCCAACAATTCAAGCCTTAAAAGTACAGGACCTTTCCTGTCTATAATCAGCTCCCAAAGGTCTCATAATATAGTAAAATGACAGAGGATATGACCTCAGTGCCATAATGTAGTTCAAGCTTTGTCTACGATATTTTCCATGGGGAATTCATAATGAAACCTAAAGACTGAGACACCATCATCCTGTCATCAGTTGTATGAAAAAAGATGACCTCTAATTTCTGTGATTACTTTGGTGTGATTAACATGGAAATATGTGATCACAGTGAGCGATTAACTCTCAAAACATTCCTCAGTTGTTACATCTTCTCACCTGCTTTGCCTTCTGTGCTTGACAGGTTCACTTTTACTTCAGATGAGCAAGAATCAGGCATTGTAACCACAACACTATAATCAGATAATAAAATAACTATTGGGTTTAAGTGATGAGTTTTCACAAAGCTGCAGAGATTTAAGACATCAATTATACTTTTATGTAATTTTTTTTATCTCTCTCGCTGGATTTCACTAAGCAAATAAGTACAAGCCTCCTATTGAGCAATTACTGCATGGGCGATTATCTTTCATCTGGTAACAAGTTATTTAAGCCCAGCTGATGCAATGAGTAACTTCTCATTTCTCAAACAACCATGGCAAAAGACACATCCTGTGGTGGTGGAAAAGATGTTAGTCTGTTTAACAAAGGTGAAATCATTGGCATGTATCAAGCAGAAAAACATTAAGGAGATTGAAGAAACTACCAAAATTGGGTTAAGAGCTGTTCAACCCATTATTAAAAACTGGAAGGATGGTGAGGAACCATCGTCTTCCAGGAAGAAATGTGGTTTGAATAAAACCCTGAATGACGGTGACTGGCGATCACTTAAAATTTGGCCAAACTGAATAAAAACAACAGTAGAACCCAGGGCTATATTTAATTGTTAAAGTGAGAGCATTTCCACACACACAATACAAAGGGAACTCAAGGGATTGGGATTAAACAGCTGTGTAGCCATAAGAAAAACCTAAGAAACCAATGATCAATCAGGCTAACCAAAAAACAAAAAGGCTACAGTTTGTAAGGGAACATAAAGATTGGACTTTACAGGAATGGAAGACTGTCATGTGGTCTGATGAGTCCAGATTTACCCTGTTCCAGAGTGATGGGCGCATCACGGTAAGAGGAGAGGCAGGTGAAGTGATGCACCCATCATGTCTAGTGCCTACTGTACAAGCCTGTGGAAGCAGTGCTATGACGTGGGGTTGCTTATCAATAATGCCACAGCAAATGCATGCTGTAATCAAATCTAAAGGTGGTCCAACAAAATATTAGAGTGTAAGTACAGTGATGATTTTTTTCGTCGGCCAGGCAGTGAATGAAACTTTGACCAGTTAAAATGATAAGAAGCAGCTTGATTCTATTCTGATTATTTAGTTCTAAAGAATCTGTCAGATAATAGAGCCTTTATGGAATGGATTTACTCACATTATTAGTGATTTAGACTTTACTGACTATCTTCTTGTCTTTTCTATCCTTGGCTTTTTGGAACATTTTGATTTGCTGTATAAAACTAAAGATTGAACACAATCACACATTTGCATTTGAAAATATTCAATAATGTTTCCAGAGAGTATTTGCCATCCCAAAGCAATAATAAAAGTGTGACTTCACTCCTGTTCTTGACTGCACACATCACACATTTAGAGACTGAACTCAGCTTGTCTAAAGTGCACCAACATTTTCTGGTGCATCAGAGAACTCCTCACACCAAAGGCAACAACATTAAAGAAACATGGCAGCAGTATCATGACCTCAGGATTTCCTCAACCATGTCAGATATTCTTGGCTCGCTCTCCCCTACAGGAGTATCAGGGTCTGGGCGTCCTATACTGGAATGTGCATGTTCATAAGGGTCCATCATCCTCTACTATCCAGGAATGTTGGGAATGGTGGGAATAAAACAAGGATTTGAGACGGGATGAGTCTCATGGATCTGTCGGGGTCAAAGGAGTTCTGTGTAGATAGGAGTAAAATCGTGTACGTGAAGGAACACTGAACGACAGAAACTTGTACAAAAAAGGCTTGTTGCTTGAGATAGAGCCTTGCCCTTTGGGTGTTGAGTCAGAAAAAAAGAGCTGATATAAATGTGAGGTCACTTGTAAAGAGAATTTGCTCTTTATGTTTCGGGTGCTCAGATGTCCCTGCCAGACAGAACAAAATTTACAGGGGAACATTTTTTTTGTTTGTCATTCGTGACCATTGTAAAGACAGATCTTGTCAAAACATCCACAACCATCTTTTTGAATACGGGTGCATAGGTCTATCATAACCAGGGTTCCTACACATCCTTAAAAAGTCTTAAATTCCTGTATTTGAAACTAAGGCCTTAAAAAGTCTTAAATTCATTTAAGTGTTATATTTTGGTCTTAAATAAATTACTCAAAGGTCATAAATTTGTTGGGACAGGATTTGTTAATGTTTTATTGATTTTATTTTATTTTTTGCATGACTTTTTGAGAAGGAGATGTAGAGTAAAAACTGTCTTACAAGCTGCTGATATTAATTATCTGCACCCTAGCTAGGCAGTCTGACTATGGGCCACTGTTTGCACTTTAACATACAGATATTAATCAATGAGCAACTTTATGTTTGATAAACAGTCAAAAAGTTAACTTGAATGAGTCTCATTAAGTGACACAAACTATAATTTGGTTGTAATGCAGCAGGACCCCCAAACCATCAACCATAATCTTATGTTTTTGGTCTTAAATTTCATTCAAAGTGGCATTAAAAAGGTCTCAAAAAGTCTTAAATTTGACTTTCTGAAACCTGCAGGTACCATGATAACAGATACACTTCGGAGTGAATTCCAACTCACGTTCCTGTTGTCTTCAGGTCAATTAGACCAAATTTTAAAAGTTATTTTGTCATAACTTTGGTTTTCTTTCACAGAATTGCTTGTAAATTATATGGAGGGTTCCATGCTATGTTAGCATGTAAAATTAGCTTTGACCATTTTTGTTTAATTATGAGTTTTATCAAAATTTGTAGCATGTTGCTGCCATTAAATCAGTTGAAATCATTTTAAAACAACATTCTGCCTTCATACCTGTCTGTGATCATACATCAACACACTGTGTCTACCTCTGACAAAAAAAAAATACATAAGAGAAAAAAAAAAATCTGCTCTTTTCTTCTCAACAAAGAGTTATACTTTTGTGTAAATAAGGGCGATACTATGAAAGTCGTACGATGAAAGTTTATTTTTAAAAATCACAAAACAGTGACTATGAAGCACAAAAGTCTCTAGGCCAAAAAGTGCAGCAGCGCATTTGTAGTAACGGACATGGCTGCCCTCTGGTGGTTCTCAGAGGACTTACTGTCTGCTCAAATTAAGTTGATTAAGTCTCTGAAGAACAGAATTTCTCACTTTCTGCGACGGCAATGTCATTTTGAAACTACTGAGGAAAAAAGAAGGATAGTAACAACACAAAATGAAAAAAGGAGGCGATTTAGGTGTAAATTAGCCCAGAGAATGTTCTAGGCCACAGAGACGATACCAGCGTCCGTTGTCAAGACAACAAGCACACAGATACACGAAGCTCTTCAAAATAAAAGACTGACCGCTTCGTCAACTTTTATCCAGCAGAAACGAGTCCTCTTAATAAGAAACAACAATGGAGGTGATAAACATGGCAGGAGAGAAGAAATGCGAGTTTGAGCCAACTTTTTCTTTTTCTCCTCTTTCCGCGAAGAAGCTCTCTTTTCTCCAAGACAGAGACACGTTAGCTCTGTTTATGAAATGGTGAGTAAAGGTGTCTCCCTCCTTGAAAAAAGCTAATAAGCACAACTTTTCGCCTCTGCTTCAGTGATGTTTGTCATCTATAATGGACGCTTAACTTATGTTTATCTTCGTTAATTTCAGGTCCATGCTCGGGAGGATCTCAGCCCAATGCTTCAGCTTTGACCAGAGCTTTAACCCGTACAACAGTGACAAGTTTGCGCTCGTAAGACCAAAATCATCACCAGGATTAAATTAATGAGTGAAAAGTAGGGGACACTGGGGACAGTTACAACACTTTTTACATTAGACTCTGTCACTCAGACAGGGTTTGGATCAGACAAACAAGATGTTGTTACAATAAACTTACATTTGTCTGTTAACAATCTGAACCGTTTGGAGATGATTTCACAATTGACCCCAGCTGAGGGATGGTTGCAACACAATTTGGGGATGGTTAGAACTTGTTATATTTTTGTGTTAACATACATCATATTTTAGTGTTAATCAATGGATTATAATCAAAAATGTGGGTTGGAATGATATCACAGTGTTATTGATTTAATAGCTTTGATCAGATAATAATTATTGATTTTCTAGATCATAGGTGTCAAACTCTGGCCTGCAGTGCAAGTATATTTGGCCCGTGAGACAATGCCAAATGATGACCAGAGCTGGCCCGCCGATGTATTCCTTGGTCAATATCGGTCCACAATGTCTCCCAAGTTTTACATTTTGGCCCCTGGTGTATTTGAGTTTGACACCCCTGGTCCAGATGAATGTGTTATGTGTAAAAGTCAAAGATACAAACTGAAACAGACTACACCAGGCTTTTATGATGGAAATGGAACAACTTATGAGACAATTCATGTCATTCATTCATGACAATATTATCTGTAATTCATGTCATTTCCCCACTTCGGGATGAAAAAGGGTTTATGTATACTCTGTCAAATCATGCTGTTTTATGCAAGGAGGGATATAACTGAGCATTTATAGTGTGATTGTCATCACTCTAACATTTTTTTTTTTTTGATTGGAGAGAAAAATCACATGTTGCAGTCATACCCCATCACAACTGTCCCTGCTGTCTCCTACACACACCTTCAAACTGAGCAGATTAGGCCATATATAACTTCCACCCACTGTCTTTTCCTCAGCTGATCTATTTACCTTGTCCTTTTATTGTGCTTAGTTGAATCACTCATGTTGGTTTTGATGTGACTCTGTATGTGCAGTGTTTCTTCAGAGATCCTAATGTTGTTTCCAGTTTGAGGGACATGAGGGATGGAGCCCAGATGACTCTTTGTATGTCTAAAATCAATTATTTAATATGAATATTTGTGTCTGCTGGTGAATATTCATGTACAGTCTCATGGGATTTTTTTCTTTGTGTTTGTAGCAGAGAAGCCAGTGGTGTGTGTTGATGTGGAACAGGTGCCGTGCACTAAAGTCTCCATGGAGCTGTTCGACCCCATTTACATCTGTGGGATCCTGAGGCCCTCTGGACATGTAGTTAAATGCCTTCATGATGTCTACCCTGATTATGATGAACTCAGACAGGTTACTCTCTTTTTTTCCTCTGAACCCTGTGAGTCTGTCTTTCTCTTCATTTTTTCAACATCAAGTGAGGTAGAAGAAAATCCTTTTTCCTCCAGATGTTGCAGGAGGAGGACTCCGAGAACTACTACGTGATTGGAAAAGAGGAGCGGAGAGAGTTTTTATTTCGCATTTTCAAGCACCTGTGTTTTGGAGGAGAGCTCTGTCAGTATGAGGACACCATAGATCCTTACATAAGCACCACAAAGCTCATCTATAAAGACCTGATCAGGTGACTAAAATCTCCCTGTGTGTGCTGTCACCCTTGAAGTACTACAGTCCAAAATGTTTACCTCACAAGTACTTTTTAAAATCTGTTATTAGATTGTGTTTCTACCATTTACTTGTTAGTGTTCAGAAGCATCCAGAGACCAAGAAGATCAGTGTTGTCTCAACTGTCCTCAAAGTCTGTGCCCATGTAAGTGACCAACATAAGTATGCCTGTTTTTCACATTACTAAGTATGCACACCACTACATTTATGTTTAAGTCTAAGTAGTAACTAAAGTAAAACACTGATTGGGTCGTTATTACATTTAAATGCTGATGAATAAACATTTATTCATATACTGACACTTCTGCACTTCTGCCAACAACACACTTCACTTCAAGATTTGATCACAAAAAATAAAACAGCCATATTTTATTTCTATCATAGAAGAGATAAAACGGATTTGAAGCTTTTCTCTAATTTTAATCACTCGAATGCTTTTTTAAAATTTCTTTGCAGGGTGACTCCGGCAGATGTTTCCCTGGAGGACAAGAGGAGGAACAGACCTTTGCTTATTTGATTGTGGATCCTAATAAAAGACATGTGACTTTGTTTTACCACCACTATGGTGTGGGAAACTTAACAATGTGACGTCAAATAAGTGAAACAAGTAAATCAAATACATCTGTAGAATATACCACAGTGAGCTTCTTACTTCTTTGTGGAAATGAAAAACTTTAAAATTGCTTAAAAATAAATAAATATATGAATAGAAGTCCTTAAAGCTGTTGCTTTGTTCAGAAAAATGTCTTGGCATATTTTTACGTCTTAAATGTTGACACAATTTTTTATAGGTGTTTCTGATTCACAATTACTGTGGCAGTTCTTAATTTTGTTGGCAAATTTTGATTTTGCAATTAATTTCAAACTAAAGGAATAAATGTCCAGTGAATGCTAAACGTTGCATAATATCTGTTGGAAATGTTCAGATAAAAAAAGGACCAGCAGCCAGCATACAGTTCAAAGAGCTTTATTGAAACAAATAAATTAATAAGTTAGTCGAGTGAGCTAATTCTAACCTCAGCAGATATACATTTTTGTAATTCCTAAAGGATCAAACAGAGGTGTGCACTAGATTAGAAACAAGATAAGCTCCATTCTCTGTTATCGGGTATCTAAATGTCTTGGAATTGGAAGACTTAATTGCTTTTGCTTATTGCTTTGATCAGTTTGTGTTTCATTTTAACAACAGTTCCATAAACCTACCAGTTAAAGGGCAACGAGCTGGAATGTAAAATGGCAGCAAGTCAGTGAACCAGGGTTTGGAAGTCATGAAGAAGAACAGAGTGAAGAAGAGAACGTGCACATCAAGACATGCATTGCATTCAGTCAGTTACACAATCACCTAAGGAGTCTCATACTCCGGTTTCTAGACTAGCGCCCCCCAGTGACCTCAGAGGTAGTTCTGTGGAAGCTGTTTTTTCTCTAATGGGACATGCTTATGAAAGGAGACATGCCTGCAGAGTTTTCTGTGATAATACAGATGTTGGTGCCTCCTGGTGTAAAAGTACAGTAAGGGTGTCAAAGAGAGGAGGTCCTGGTAGCGATACAGTCATGTGTTGAGTTTACAGAATACTGTCAGAAAAGATTAAAGTTTGCAGAACATTTTTAAGGTTTGGAAAAAAAAAACAAAAAAAAAAACGAGGAGTTCAACGCCAACCTTTGATTGTAGTAAAACAATGACAGAAGGCACAGGTTCCTTTCATTCTATTTTTTCTCGTAACACTGGGGCCACCACTAACAACAACATGCATTACAGGGATTTCATTACTGACCTTTTAATGAAGCTCAGCATTCCACATGACAATAAAATGACAATCTAATAATGCCTCTATTAGGTAGGCTCCTCTGCTTTAATTAGACCAAAGCGTTCTATCACCTCTACATGAAACAAATGCAAAAGTTGCCATTTACAGATAGACCGTCATAAACAGGCTGAACTATTAAGTCTAGACTTGGTTTAAATGGAAAAGTGGAGCACCTGAGTCAACTGGTTTGACTGGACCATGAAAATGACTCACATGTGAGGATAGACTGTATTTTCACTGGCCAAAAACAGCATAATGAACATTTTCTTTGTCCAAGCTGGCAGCAATTATCTGACGACATCAGAAAATAGACGTAGAGCTCTGTGAATGTGAACCTGATCAGCTGTATGTATTTACAGGTGTGTCGTCATCCATGATTCATATTGACAAAAAAATGCTACATCATCTCAAGATCATATCTGACTATATTAAATATATTAATTTAAAATTCTACATTCACTTTAACAACCAAAATCATGAAAAACAAATAGAAAATTTGCTATAATAGGTTACACAAAATTGAGTGCATGAGCTGATTTACAGTAAAGACACGAAAACATGGACAAAAATGTGTCATACTCATCAAGTGCCAAGAATTTAAGAAAAGGACTTGAATACATTGTGTATTTGTGTGTGTTTGTGCATTTTTGCACTCTCCAGTTTAGTCCAAGAGCACAGGTGTGCATCGAGAATTGAAGAAAGAACCAGAGAAGACTGCTGAAAAGACTTTGGCTGAGTGGGTGGGTTAATTAATGAGTGGACGCATCCCAAACGATGTGATGCTATAAGGCTGGATCATAGATTTTTCCTAAGACTCGTGCATTCATAAGGGTAACGGTCTGGAGTTCATGCGCTAGGCCCGGACATGTTGCAGGCTTTTCTTGTATCAAAACTTCACCAAAATGGCCAGAAAGTATCCACAGCTGCTGACTGTGAGGGGGGAACTGTGAGGTCGGGGATCTGTCACTAATTGCTAACATTAGACTGGATGTCTAAACTCTGAGATCAGTGAGTTTTATCTACAGGGCTGGTCTGAGGAGCATGCATGTCCTGAGGACGGGCTGCAAGACAGAGAGGGGGGTATCTTACTTAAAAAAGCTGACTTAGATACTTTAATACCTGCCTCTAAAGATTGCAAAGGGGGATTTTGCTCTATTAAAGGTGTTGTTCTCCACTACAACCTAAACAGGAAGGACTTAAAAGCCAGCCAAACGGGGAATGAGACCCTTTTTTCTTTCTTTTTTTCTTTTTTTTTGCATGTGGGCTTGTTTGAGACACAAATTATGAAGACAAATAAAAAGTGCTGTACATATCAGTCATTTCAACACATTCTTCCATCTGTTTCCATCAGATGAATTTGAGTCATTCAGAGCAAGGCTCACTCATTGCTAATAACAGGCTTTGTATTTGATGGTGAACTATCTGTGGAGGTTTTCAGGATGATGTGTCTTGGCTAGTTTTGCCAAGATATGAAGAAGTAGATTCTGACTGCAGTGAGAATCCTTTCTCATTTGTGTCTGTGAGTGTGTGTATGTGAATATGTGAAGCTTTTTGAAAATCTCCAGCATCAGGTCAACATTTCCCACCTAGGTGATCAAACAGCCAAGTAAAAGAAAAATATCTTTCTATGGGAGATTTCTCAAAAAAGTACAAAAATCCGAAGTCTAAGTCTGATTTGAAGCTGTAAAGTTGGCATGATCTTATAGCATGAGGTGGGGTCTGACAGTGGTTCAGTAGTCATTCATAGTTCTTGATGTGTCCACTCTTAATCCTCATTGTGTCGGGTTGAGAGACGTGTGCGGTGAGCAGCTTTGGCTGGGGCTCCTTGTCAGTTGGAGCCCTCTGGTGGCCTCTGTCCGAATCAGCTCTGGAAACACATTCATTTCAGGTTAAAGATGAGGGAGAGAGAGAAATCATCGCAGACTCATATGATACGAAATGAATGGATGAAGTCATTAAGGTTCAGGCTGCTTATGTCATGGACTCAGCCACAGGAAGACGTTGTGTAAAGGTTTTTGTGTTTGAACAGCCTCACAGACTGCTCAGCTCAATGTCAGTCCAAGTTCCCACTCTCCGACTGAGAGATGTTCAGTGTGTTGGCCGAGGGGAAGAGGTCTCTTTGGTCCGTGGGGCTGTGGTAGTCAGATGTCAGGTCAGGGTCCAGGAGGGAGGACAGAGTGAAGTTAGAGGAGCCTTTCTTTAGGCACTGAGAGTAGAAGTTAAGCAGAAGGTCCAGCTTGTTCTCTATGGACTGGACCTGAGCAAACACACACAGCAATGTGTCATACTTCTCTTGCACTTTCTTTTTCCCCTTTACTTCTCCTTAAGACTATTAGAGACACGTGAAACATCTTATCAAACAAACTTTCATACCTGTTTCTCCACCTTGACGACACGTCCCATCATGCTCAGCTCATCCAGCGGGTCTAGTTCTGGTGGCGTCTTCTCTCCCTTTTCAGGTCGAGCCTTCTTATCAGGCTGCACAGCTCCTCGCCCAATTATCTGGTCCACTCTTGAAATAAAAGAAACACATTATAATGGCTATAGAATCCAAATAAAATGCGTAATAAGATAACAAGGGAACACATTTTCTTTTAAGTCCTGGGTTAATTAAAAAGACTGGTTTCATTCACTTGACTAGACAATCAGTCTAGTTGAGGGATTGAATTTTGAAAATTCTCTTGAATTTTCAGATCGACAGACTTGTTTGTTCATGGTAAAAGAAAACCAAACAAGAAATGCTCCTGCACTAAACTACTCTTTAAACACAGTGTTAAATAAAACATTTATTAGGGGACACAGCTATATGTTTACATGAAAATAAGAGCTGAATGTGGACAGCTTTTGTCACTTTTGAACAACAGAATAAGAGATATTAATGTCAAATTCATCATCCACATTATTTGAATATAACTACTAAGTATTAAATACAGAGATGAAGAAAAACGCAGCAGCTATAAGGTAGCAAGAGAGAGAAAATTGTGTCACTGGTGTGTATGTTTTCACTGTCTAAGTGGAGAAGAACACAGTTACAATTTACCAACCATGCGATGTAGGTACATGCTAGCAGTAACCATAACTAGTATGAGCGAAATGAAAAACTTTAGGGTATAAAATGAAATTCAATCACTTTTCAGCCTTTTTTTCCTCCACTGACTTTTAGTACAGCATCAGGAATTTCATCAGGATTTTCCTTGTTTGTAGCCTGTTTTTTTCTGAAGTCGTTGAGCTCACCTTTTATTCATTTTTTTTGTTCCAATAATTCAGTTTTAGAGAATAAGAATGAAGTTTAACTCCTACCTCATCTGCAAACTCTTGATACGTCCCAGCATGTCCAGATGTCCTGCGGAGTACTGCTCTATGACGTCTTTCACATCATATGGGCGCAGTGTCTCCTTAAACTTCCTCTTTGCCACAAGGAACTTCAAGATCCTACACAACGACACACCACACTCACTGTTAGCACCACAAAGAGCCTCATACAGCACATCCACATATCAGGACGCACTGTAAACCTTTAGAAAAATGCAGTGGTAGGACAGCTATCAAAGAAGCAGGGACATCCTGAGAAAAACAAGATTAATTACAGTCAGAGTGACCTTATCATTCACGAACAGCCCCATAAAGAGGGCAGGGACGCCCCCGCGCTAAACCATGTGGATATATTGTGATGATGACAACATCTCCAGAAGACATTTACTTATCTGGACTTGCTGTTTCAGCAATTAGTAGAAACCCACAAATAGTAATGGATAATACACACACACTCCAACACACAGCAAAAGAGCTTTCCCTCTGTTCTACTCATCTTTCAGTGTGACAGCCATTATAGTGCCAACATTGTACCACAGCTGCTCCCACTCATCACCACCCACATCTAAATGAGGAAGGGGGGGAATCACACCGAGGAATGTTGACCCAGCACTACTGCACCTGAACGCCTCACTGACAGCATCCTGTGCCAGAGCGGACTGTGGTGGTAGAGGAGGATGTGCAAGAAATGACTGAATGGGAGCAAAATAAGTTTTGTGTGTGTGTGTGTGTGTGTGTGTGTGTGTGTGTGTGTGTGTCATTCATAGATCAGCAATGTCGACTCTACAGAGGGTGCGGAAACACGATGTGTAGTCAGGACAAAATATACACACTCAACTCGCCATCTCCACCATTGATGGATTGCTCCACAAGTAAGGAGGACAGAGATGGAAGAGTAAAAGAGAGAGAGAGAGAGAACAGGGCACTTTTCTTCCGCCTTTTTTTAACGAAGGAATCCTATCTCACACAACCAGATCACTAAGTCGAATATCATACCCAACACTTTCACAGGAGGAAGAAAGGAAATCATATCAAAGATTCAGTAAGCAGTGGATCAGAAACTTTCAGCTGTTCTCAGACAAACGTCGCACACACACAAAAACCAAAGTAAACTGCCACAACTGCATTCACCCGCGCTATCTGAGAAGCATACCACGCAAACTAACAGCTACCTGGACTAAGCAGCAGCGGCAAAGTGAAATTTGAACTTAGACAGAGGGGTCACTTTCTCAAGTAACCTTTGTTGATGTCTGCAGCGCTTGCATTTACAGCAGCCACATACAGTTTTGTGCAGTGAATGCCACTGCAACAAAGAAGAGAAGGTGTGAGCGAAGGAGAAGAGGAGCAAGAGGAGAAGGAGAAGGAGGGGGAGAGGGAGTGGTGGAGTTTACAGCTGGTGGCGTAAAAGCCAACAGCACACTCTCCCACCTCACATGGCACTCTCTGTTTCTTGATGACTCCTGCATTCAGAGTTTTTCCTTTTTTTTTTTGCAGGAAGCCTTTTTTCTTATTTTGCAGGTAGATGCAGATTTTTTTGCCAGGGTGGGACTCAGGTATGGGCGGGTGCAAAAAAAAAAAAAGGTTAGGGAAACGGGAGGAATGGTGATTTTGAATGTGTGAGCGCGTTAGGGGTTTCGTTGAAATGCTGACTCTCTTACTCCGTCAATGCGAAGACTTTCATAGTACTTTGTCAGGCTTTGAGAGCCCCCCCACCCCACCCCACCCCATTTACACACATGCTTGAAGGAAGTCTCTGGCAGTGGTACAGTTCAGCTGGCATAGCTCACTGAAATGTATTATACCCTTCTCATGTGAGGAACTGGAGACTTTGAAACGTAGCGATCATTGTGAGAACAGGAAGTGTCATCCATGGCCTAAAAATACTTGCATAGCTTGTCCATTTCTTTTCCCTCTTTCTTTCTCTTTTTTTTCAATATTTTTTGAAATTCAGCAAAGGTGGGTACCTGATAGTGTCCAATGGTAAGGTTTTATCTGAGGCTTAAAAAAATGACTGTTATGCTGACACCAATCCAGGTACACACCTTCTAATATTTGGCTGGACCGCCTTTAGGGTTTAATGACAGTACACATTCACTGTGGCATTGTTTCGATAAGCCTCTGCAATGTCACAAGATTTATTTCCATCCAGTGTTGCATTAATGTTTCACCAAGATCTTGTATTGATGATGGGAGAGTCTGACCACTGTGTAAAGTCTTCTCCAACACATCCCAAAGATTCTCAATGAGGTTAAAGTCTGGACTCTGTGGGGGCCAATCCATGTTTGAAAAAGATGTCTCATGCTCCCTGAACCACTCTTTCACAATTTGAGCCTGATGAATCCTGGCAGTGTCATCTTGTAACATGCCCATGCCATAAGGGAAGAAAAAAATTCCATTGATGGAATAACCTGGTCATTCAGTATATTCAGGTAGTCAGCTGACCTCATTCTTTGGGCAAATAATGTTGCTGAACCTAGATCTAAGCAACTGTAGCGACCCTAGATCATAACACTGCCCCCACAGGCTTGTACAGTAGGCACTAGGCATGATGGGTGCATCATTTCACCTGCCTCTCTTCTTACCCTGATGCGCCCATCACTCTGGAACAGGGTAAATCTGGACTCATCAGACCACCTGACTTTCTTTTCCCCCAGAGTCCCAATTTTGGTAGTTTCTGCAATCTCCTCAGATGTTTCCTCACTATATACATGCCAATGATTTGACCCTTCTTAAACAGACTAACATTTTTCTACAACCACAGGACATGTCTTTCACCATGGTTGTTTAAGAAATGAGAAGTTGCTCATTGCATCAGCTGGGGGTAAATAACCTGTGACCCGGGGAAAAATAATCGCTCATGCAGTAATTATCCAATAGTAGGCTTGTATCTATTTGCTTAGTTAAATCCAGGAGGAGACTCTTTTTTGGCCAGCCAGTGTATATATCAGTCAACACACTGCAAAAGTTATAAGGACTCAAAGCCCATGTGAGTCTTCGGATGAACTGAACTAAAATTTATGTTGGCCTGGCAATTTTCATCTTGGAATTTTTTCATGGCGGAAAATGCTGAGAGGTTAGCTGTGGGGCAGAGCCCAATAATCCAAGAACTTTACCTGTAAGCATACATATAAATTTCATTTTAAGAAAATGAAAAAAAAAATCAAATAAGTAAAAAAAATTACCTTATTTGGTTGTGGCTTCTGTTTATCCAAATGTTTCTTACTTTCTTGTTCTTTCAATTCAGGGCACTGCTTGTTAGTGCTGTGCTGAGGATCTAATGCAGTCAGTGCCTACCTTTGTATGATTATTTGAACTTTGGAAAAATTAATAACTAATATGCGGTAGGGTGTGAGGTGTGTATCTCAGGTATAATGCTTTCATAATTAATTCAGATGGACTGATACATTGGAGTCAGTTCTAAAGGATAAAAACATATCTTTCAGTAAGTATTATGTGTAAAAAAGTATGTTTCTTCCTCTTCTTCATTACTGTTATGAGTGATGCGCATCTTTGCCAACAGGGTGTGCCAAAATCACAAAAGGTGGTTTCTCACAGCACAGTGCATCCCACACTTTTTTTTTCAGGACTGAGAGATATGGGGTTTTGTTTTTCCATTTTTCCATCCACCTCAGCCTCTTCTCCTCCCACTTTTTTCTAACTTCCTCCTATGTCCATAAAAAGAATTCAGTCAGGCACTGATAAACCACATGCATCTTTTCAAAGTGAAACCTCAGCACTTGCGCCTGCTGCAAATATTCGGTTTCATAGACATCAATTTTGAACTTGGCTAAGAATCTGTTTTGTTGGATGTTTGTGTGTGTGTGTGTGTGTGTGTGTGTGTGTGTGTGTGTGTGTGTGTGTGTGTGTGCGTGTGTGTGTGTGTGTGTGTGTGTGTTTGTGTGTGTGTGCGTGCATATTGAAGCACCTGCCGTATACACACCTGCACTTTTACAGGAACTCCCTCTCTTCTATTGTCTGCAGCAGCTGAGGTCAGAGTTCTGCTGAGTCAATGCAACTCGAGGGCAGGTCATTTAATACCCTCGTTATTAGGGGCATAACCATATCAAATAATATCATATCATGACGATGCATTTAAAGGCTGTTGGAAATCCTCATTTCCTATAAAACAAACATTTAGAGGCCTTTTTAAAATGTTTATATGGCACAAAGAAAAAGTAGTTGTAAAATGACCATGGGAAAAATGCTTTATTATTCATGTAAAGATATCAAAAAACTTCTTGTGACAAAAAGTGACTTGTAGATAGAGTGGCGACATCAAAGTGAATTCTACAGGATGATGTAAATTATGACTAAAAAGGAAGTGTTGCTTTTGATTTTAAATGCATAAGTACTGTTTCTTAAATATTTTCATTCTGTTACTTTCTGTTTAGATTTCAGTATCTGATACAAAAAATATTTGAGTATTCAAAGAGGTTTGCACTTTGGTTTCTTAGGAGAGATCAAATTCTGATGTAGAAAATGTCGAATGGGGGTAATTGTGGCACTTGTTGGCCTTGCAGTCGAAGCACACTCCCCTTGTACAAGATTGTGGTCTTCCTGGTGTAGATGCTGGTTTGACTTCAGTAAAAACCCTTTGCTGCATGCCTTCCCTTATTCGCATTTCCATTTCCTGCTCACTTTATCGATGATGACCCAAAAGGCCAACAAACGAAAGGGGAAGTCGGGGGCATGTGAATGGTTCCATGAATGTAACCATACAGAGGAGGATTATGTTATCATGCAGACTTCATCTTTACCAACTGAGCTTCAAGGATGCTTCTCCCTCTGTTTCTAGGTTGTTACCCACCTCGTTCAAGAGTTTCACAGAGTGCATGAAGACCTGCACTGACAGCGTCACACGACCATGAGAAGTGCTGTGAAAGGACCAGCTCTGACATCAGGGACCAGAAAGAGATCCGTTATAATCCGCTTTCATCACACCTCTCTGGAGACCGTCCTGGCCCCAACAGCAGATGTTTGCTGGCAGTTGTATTTTTTTCTGCTTCCATCAGTGAAAAACTCTACTACTGCTAGTGTGCAGGTGTGTAAGTGTGTGTGTGAGTGTATGTGTGTGTTATTGTGTTACTGTGTGTTTCAGTTGTGCGCATACTACTGTGTCTGCATTTGACTTATTGCTGGAAAGCCTCTGGGGTTTTCACACATTTATAGAACAGAAGGTTATGTGTGTTTTTTATTTTTTCAATATCATGATTAATTACTAATTGTGATAATTCCTGTATGGATTTGCATACAGACCATTTTCTCTCTCACACACACACACAGTGTTCATGGATTGTGCATTGTTTCTATTTTGCTTATGGCTGAAACGAAAATAAGTGGTTTCTGTTCACTCAGAGTGCCTAAGAACATGTTATGTGAGGGCGTCTAACACAACAACAACAACAACACGACAGCATCATTACATCAAAGTGTACAGGGACAGATGACCCAATGACAGCGGTCAGTATCAAACTCTTGAATGCTTTTAATCAGTGGAACAGCTGTCCTTGTGTGAACTGAATGATATCATTTGTCGTGATGTTGTGCGATCCAGTAGGATCTGTGTGTGCATGTGTGTGTGTGTGTGTGTGTGTGTGTGTGTGTGTGTGTGTTTGTGAGGACTAGAAGGCCATCCTATCACGCCGCCTTTCACATGACTGGCCTGAGCTAGCTGAGTGACAAGGTCAGACAGGGGAAATAACCTGGCCTGCAGTGAGGCTCAGTTACCTCTCCTAAGTGGATATTTCTACTCAGTCAGCTCAATATGCGCACGACAGGGCCTAAATGTAGGAGCAGCATGTTCACCCATTATTGCATGCGTTAACACCAAAAGAAGAGCCCATGGTCAGTCTGCATGGTGTTCACAACATAAACTGATTCTTTCAGTGACCAGGATCTCTGGTAGTGTCAAGTTTGTGATGTAACAATGTTATGTTTCTAGAAACGCACATTTGATGCCCTAGGACTTCTTTGCTTAGGCTTTAATATTAGTTTACAGCTGAGAAAACAATTGGGGGTTGAAATATTAAATCTTAGATCTTACTTGAAACTTGGCCTGCCTGAACCATTTCCTGCTCCCAATTCACATGACAAAACAACTCAGGGACCTTTGACTTATGTCCTTGTGTCCCTTCTAGCAAATCTGTTTGAATTTATAGCCGCGGGCTTATCACTCAATAAACATTTTTTTGCAAATAAATGTTTGGAGTAAAGGGGTGTGTGTGCTGGTTTGGCCTTGAAGCACAATGCCTCTAACAAAGGAGGTAAAGCTTAACTCCATCTTTTTATTGTCTTGCAGCTAAAAACACAGTAAGAGTTAAATTAATTTTTTTTAAAAACAATTTACAACAAAGTAAGTGGACATCTTTGTTTTACACAGAGTGCCTAACAAATTTGCCCACCATTGTCCCAAACTAATAGCATAGATTTGACTACCAAAACCATTTTTATTTTTCTGTAATGGTTAATCCACCAGTATCTAAAAGATCTTTGACCAAAGGTATGAATTTGATGTTAAAACATATATATTGTATATATATATATATTATTTGACTTATCAATAAATCTTCAAATGTGCTGTTTTCAAAAAAAGCATTAAATAATAAAGTACATTGCAATTTTTTGTATTGTCAAATTACTGC
This sequence comes from Thalassoma bifasciatum, assembly GCA_008086565.1. NCBI lineage: Eukaryota > Metazoa > Chordata > Actinopteri > Labriformes > Labridae > Thalassoma > Thalassoma bifasciatum. The sequence continues at coordinate 131,936 of RPOG01000808.1, forward strand.
CCTTCACTAATGCACCTTAAGAGCAAGTTGAATTATTGTGGTTTTGTACAATTTTTTAATTAATATTGGACCTCTCAAGGTTTCAGTTTTCTCACTCAAATTTGGTTTTAAAAACATGTAATCAGTTTCAAACTTCTCACTCCTGTACAAAATGGTTGGAGTGAAGGAAAATGTCTTAACAACAAAGACTCCAAGTTAAAGCACTTCATATTGCTGGGCGATTTTCTCATTTTTAGAGCAGCTAGTATATGCAATTAGCTAAGCATCATATGTATCTCCATTTATTACCCATTTATAATATAAAGTTTCTAATTAGAAGCTATTTAAGAACAAATTAAGTTTGCTCTATCATGCTTAACTCAATATTTACTTGGTTGCTTTTTTTCACTACTATTTCATTTAGGGTTTAAGTGACTTTGTTGGTGTTGGCAATCGCTCTAACATTCAGAATATCCTCCATGAAGTTTAGCCAACAGATACATCAACAGTTACTGACATCTGAGAGAAAGATAGGTTTGTCCACAGAATCATTTTTATTGTTGAGAACACTGCATATCGACATTGAGAAGGGTGTTTGATCAATCAGATTCAAGCGTTCAATAAAGCATGATTATCCATATTTTTCCAGTCCTCCAGACATCCTTTGAGATGCTTTTAATGAAAGTGTAATCATTAATGACTTAACACCAAGGTAACTTTTGTAATTACAGCAATAATGATTAACTAGAAAAACAGATGCTTCACTGTGAACACTTACGCCCACAAATCTGTTCACAAAGACGGGTTAAAAGGTTTACTATGCTTTCTTTTTCTCCATATTTCCACTGATGATGTAATTAACCAACCTTTGTTGGCAGAACTCACCTGACAGCACGAATGAGAGTTTTCACAGCTGGAATCACCTCCTCCATGGCTACGTCACAATAGGGTTTGTCCTCCACACTGTCCTCACCAACCCCTTCCACTGAGCAACAACAGAGGGAGACACATCAAAATGTAGAAACAATGGGGTGTGCATTAATGTCTGTGTGTATATGTTCGTGTGTGTGTGTGTGTGTGTGCATGTGTGTGTGTGCGTGTGTGGATCCTACCATCAGCAGGTGGACGTGGTTTAAGCCTTAGGGAGGTGCGGAAGCGTGTGCGGTCGTTGAAGCTCCAGCTCTTCTGGACCTTTCCCGGGCTGGTAGCCTCAGGGACATTTTCCTGGCTGGGAGAGCGGCGGACCCCAGAACCAGGGGGCAGCGGTGACGCTTTGTTCTTGATAGTTTGAGATGACCGGGAATTGTTCATCCTGATCCGATCTCTGAATCCCATTTTACTGCTGAAAGTGGAGACACGTGAGTCATACATTTGCAGGTATGTTGTTCTTTGCGGCTCATGATTGGAAACTGTTTCTTGAGAAATTACAGGTCCATGCGTTTGAGCTCCATGGTGAACTAAGCTGTGTTAACCTGGGAGCGTACTGAAGCAGAAGAGGGGCAGCCCCAGCTTGTTAGAAAAGAGTTTGTTAGTGAAACAGCAGAAAAATTTGGCTTCTGATTTCATAGAAATCGTCAACAAACACAAAAAACGCAGACACAAACAAATATTAATATTTCCCACAGCAATGGACAGACTAGCTGACTTATCATGCACAGTTTGACCACAGGGACCGCTCTATAAAAAGCTAAAAACTGATTCTGCCCGGCGGATTTGCTTATTTAATGTGCCTATCATAGCATCTGATTCAGCAGAATCTGACTGAAACCTGATCCAAGACTTGCAGTAGTGCTGGGATGGCGGAAAAATGTTCCACCTGCCATCAGAATAAAAAGACACGCTTCCTTAATCCCTTCAGCAGAGTGAATAAGCATTTAAACATCAGCTTCAAAGCGCAGCCGCACTAAAGGTGCCTCATTACGCGCTTCATACCACTCACCACGACCAAAGGCAGACCGGTATGTGAGGTCATCTATTTACAGGAGGGAAGCTATTTGGCCGCCATTCTAACTCCTAACGCTCCTAACGCTGTTGTTATAGCATGCTTTGGAGACCACTCCTCCTCTACAGCCACTTACACGTTACACACTGTCACGGATCCATAAGGAAATGCAAACATCATGCACCACAGAGCAATTCCAGCCCAGTTCACCCCTCCCTCCACTTTTTTTTTTTTTTTTTACGATGATATACTCTTTGTTGTGCGTGTGTGACAGGCGGCCATTTAAATTAAAATTTAAATAGTTAAAGGAGGTTGGTGGAAAACAGCGTTTCATACAAACAAGCTGAAACGCTTCAGGTAGACTGGAGAGAGAGTGGGGAGGACAGAGTGAAAGACCTTTTCATGCAGTTATGAATGATTCGGAAGCATTCAGGAGCATGAAAGTCACTTATTCTTTCCAAATCATTGAAAGAATATCGCATGCCAACCAAAGCATTTGAGCACTAAAAGACCTTTTCAAAATACAGCACATACACTCATTTTGTAAAAAGGTTATCAACTAATCTGACATGGGAAAGCATGCTGAATCATTTAACGTTCTCTCCAAGAAGACATTTTAAATGAAAAAAACAAGCAAATTGAAAAGCAAAGTCAAAAGCAGTACAGTTTCTTATTCAGCTACAATTGTGGGAAGAATATTGAGTTGACTTGTTATTTAGCCATTTCATCAGAGACATTTGATGAAGCATTTCTACTTGGCTAAAAATGAAAAAGTATCTTTGTCTCACTAATAAACCATATGGACTTATGTCATCTACACATGGTTTATCATGACGTTAAAGCAAACCAGGCAAGATTCCAACTTGATTCTCCAGCACAAAAAGCAAGCTGGAGAATCATCATTTCATCACAGGAAAGAAATCACTCAAAACTGTGGACGAGGGCCCCTCACAGTGAAAGTGAGAAATGTACTGAAGCTTCTGCTTCTTTCTGAAGTGTAGCTGAGCTCTTCAAAATATGAATATTCTTTTGCTGCACCAGCCCACAGATTTTGAGTGTTTCAGGTAAGATGAGCAGGTTGTTACGGTTTGATGATAAATACGAGTGTTGTTATTGTTTTGGTGACGTCATAGCGTGCCCCGTGCACAGGCTCGTTGCAGTGGATACCTCTGCTTGCGGCCAGCATGAATCCGGAAGAGACCTCGTTTTTTAGAAAGGAGCTGACTGAGGAGACACACAAGGCAGAGGGAGAGAGGGTGAGGGGAGGAGAGGAAGTGGAAGAAGGGTTGGGGGGAGGTGGATGAGGACTCTTGGGACACACCCTGGGTACATGGTTAACCCGTGAGGATAGCAAAGAAGGAAAACCAGGGAGAAAGTGTGAGGTGGAGGGGTGAGGTGTGGCATCTCAATCATCCAAAAAGCTCTTCTTATTCCTGTTCTTGTTGTCTTACCTAAAACTGGAGAATTTAAACCAGAACGGAGAGGTGGGTTTGGATAATGGAGACGCACAGTAAGATGTGAGGAGGTGGGTTTGAGAGAGCATGCAAAGGTGGGAGGTTTCACCTGAGTATATTCATCAAAACAGGGCAGTAATTCATCATAGGCGCCAGCTCATCAAATCAAAGACACTTCTACTAAAGAAGTACTTATTTCATGTGCTTCTCTAATCTTACTCATGCACAAGTCCATTAGTCCCTTGAGTAGCCTTTTTTTTTTCTTTAAATAAAAACTATCTACAACAGCAGACCCGCCTTCACTACTACTACCCCTTTTCTGAACAAGCACAGCTCTGGACTGGAAGAACAAACCTGCATGGAGTTTCTGCCTTCCTGAGAACAGATGAAGGATGGAGGGTGGATGGCATGGAAAAGATATGACGGAGAGACAAGGAAAGAAAGGAAGAAAGGAAGAGGCAACCAGTGAGTGAACAGCGGGAGGTGGTGGAAATGGCGTGTGTATGAGCTGAGCAGACAAAGATGCAGAGGAGCAGTGGAGGGGGGGGCTGCAACACAGTGGTCTCAGATCAGCATTAGTGATGCATTGTTAGACATGTAAACAAACCAGAAACTGTATAAAGAGATGGATGACGTGACCACTCCCAAGAAGAGAAGCCAAAATGTTTAGGGCTCTCTGGGGTGACTTGGAGCAAAATAAAGTGGCATGAGTCAAACTATGAAACTAAATACACATCAGGCTTTACAGGTTTTCTCCGTCAACAAAGTTTTTTTTTTGTTATAAAGTAAATAAACATGGAAAAGTCAATGGATCTAGATTTATCTAGATGTAAATGAATAAGAACAAGTAAAATATAAATAACAATCACACATCAGGTGACATCAATGTATTGTTTTGTTGTATGTTATTGACTGATGAAGGCCACCTAGCATGCTTTGAGTTGTTTGGAGCCTTGAGCTTGCCGTAGTTATGCTGAAATCAGCCATTAGCCTGCACTCCCGGTTTTGAAAATATTTACCCATTAGTATTTTGACATTTTTGAGTTTTAAATATTGTTCACAACCAGTTATTGTGGTATGTTTTTGTGATAAACGTTGAAATTTTGTTTTAAAACCAAAGTTTTATCAATGTTTACTAACCACTAGCATATCAATACAATGTCTTATGTACATTAGCATCAAGCCAATGCTTTTGTTTTCGAGAACATTTTTGGTACATACAGAGATGTCTAACATGTTGAATGTACTGAATATGAAATTGTTGTGAGAAAGTAATGTACAATTCTTAGTGTGTTCAGTTTTATAGGTTATAGGTTTATATAGCTTCTTGATACCCATCCCAGTCAGCAGGGTATGATCCTGGCTTCACAACAGTGGAAGGAGAGGAAAACACGTTGTCGCTCTTCTTATACAGTCAATGACGCACAAACACACGCACACGTTCATGCAGAAAGTTCTGTCAGCTTGAACACCTGATGGGAGTATTATCTAAAAGTCTCTGTTGTCACTGTGTCGATCAGACTCTTGTACCTGTGTGTGATTGGGGGTGGACTTTGCAGCCACCTGTTTGGATGAACTGTAAGGCTGTGAGAGGTTGCAGGGTGCGTACCTGTCCCCCGACAGGTAGGGGGAACTGTAGGGCCGTAGCCCAGACAGCAGCGTGTGGTAGGAGTTGTGGAGAACCTTCTTGTTGTTACGCTGTCTCTGGAGGTGACTAAACAGGAGCGTCAGTTCTCTGACACCCCGCGTGCATAAATAAAAAAACAAACAAACATGACAAATGAACAGAAAATGAATAAATTAGAGAAAACTCACAAAAAGGCCAAAATAATGGTCCAAACGCTCAAAAGAAGAGGGATAGTTGAGAGAAAAACAATACATTTTCTGCTTCTCCTGTTCCCCTCCTTTTAAGCAAATAATAATTAGTCAAATTAATACAGAAGAGCAAATCATAAGAAACCACTGTGAGAATAAAATGAATGAAAATATAATCGTGGTGGCAGAAATGTATAAAAAATACTGTTCTTTTTAACTAAAAGCCAACATAGCAGACATTTAACTGAAAATATGTTTAGGGTGAAAAAGGAGATTTTTTATATAATGTCTCTTTTTTATAATATATATAAATGTGCATGTATAATTCATGTTTTCTTGATGCAACTCTGAAATCTCTGTCTGCATTCCCAACAACACATCAAACAGAGGACAAATGACGCCCACAGATATGTGAAGGTTGAATCCATTCACTCTTGAACTCATGAGAGCTCCTACCTGAATGACGGCAGCATGCTGTCATAGAAGTACCACGTAGCTGTTAAATAGGAGTGTTTGGCATCTGTAGAGTAGAGACGCCATGCAGCCTTAAAAAAGACACAAAGTAAAAGTTAACCCCTGACCTGACCATTCAACTCCAGTTTGTGTTCCTCATTAAAACAGCTCACATGACTTTTACCTGTATCAGGTTTGCAGCAGGCATCCTTCTCTTCTCAAAGTGCTTCTGTCGGTGCTGCTCCTGGACCTTCAGAGCAAAGCCTGACCCCAGAATTCCCTGAGGGTCAGAGGGCAAATCAAAGAGAGGAGTGCAACTCTGACCGAGGATAAAAGGCACCATAAACAGGGTTGCGAGTAAATATAAAGATGTAAACATGTGAGTGACTTACTGCCGGCAGGGCAAAGAAGGAGACTCCCAGAAGGGCGAAGCCAGCAGCGAGGAGCCGACCCTGCCAGGTACGAGGAGTCTTATCACCATAGCCGATGGTGGTCAGAGTAATCTGGGCACAAGAGGAAAAAAATATTTTAAATAAATAATAAACCTAAAAGCATTTTGCACACAAGTTCAAAATATTCACCAGTAGGACACACTGTTACGTGTTTCACTATAACAGATTTATGCTTTTCAAAATGACATAAACAAACCATGGGATAGAGGTAGTAGTAGATCAACTAGTCCTGTGTTCTCTGGATGAAATTATCATTGTTGTGAACAGAAAGAGGTGAGTTTGAAAGTACAAAACAATGACAGCTTCTGGAGTCATAAAAGACTTGTAACTCTTCTATCACTGTAATTTCTGTAATTCTATCTGCAGCATGAAAGATCTGACTTCATCAATGAGAAAAATACACCTTCACTTCATAGAAAAAATTGGCTCCAAATTTCATGTTGCAGTTATTGAAGCCTTTGTAGCTGCTTCTTGGAGAAACTTTTGTGTCCACAATCAATTGAGGCCCATTAATACATAGAATAGGACTGTTGTAAGAATAGGGGTGTCCTGGTGTGATATGGATATTATATATTGGTCTGATATCAGCAAAAAGAAGTGAATATCTGATAAAACTGGCAACCTCAAATACAAGCAGTCTATTCCAGACTGTGCTCCAGATATCGATATCTTATCAGGAGAGAAAAGGTTCTCATCTATCACTTTGCATATAAAGACTGCTTTGATGATAAATTTGAGAGTGAACTCCCCATCCTCAGCCTGCGTGTATCATGTAGTACTCACTGTTCCCCACCAGAGGGAGTCTGCATAGGTGTTGAAGTCTGAGTTGTTGTCTTTCTCTGCCAGGTAGACAAGGAAAGATGCAAAGATCAGGACCAGGAAACCGATGTACCATGCTGTAATCAACTCCTGTGAGAGGGAGAGACAGAGAGGAGGTATCAATCACCTTTGTCAGCAGCAACAACAGCATCTTTACCACCATAATCCCTGCTGTCATTACCGTATCACTATCATCATTATTGGCTAAATTCCCATCATCATCACATTTGGCTTCCACTTTGACTTGGCTACATAGTTCTGCTTAGACAGCTGATGTATCAATTCATCATCATCAGTGTCATCTAACTTTATTCTGTGGCTGCGCGGCAGTAGTTGGTTGTTTAGTCAGCAGAAAAACTAACAACTAATTACCAATCAAGGGGAGTTTAGTGTTTGTGAGCAGAACATGTTGCCAAGTAAAGCTAGTTACCAGTGTTACCACAATTTCCTCTTGACAGATACATATGATGTTTCTGATCCCATTAGTAACTTCTATCCTCAGCTTTTTATTACCTTTCTCTTGTTCTCAACATAATTTTTGCTCTAATAATCCATAATGCTAATGTGGACACAATGCAGTAGTATTCTGTATCAATGCAACATCAGCACAGCTAACCACAAACATAAACATAAACAAGAAAAGGTGTTTTGATAGTAGAAAAACGACTAAATTTAGCCCTGTCACCTTGCTGTGAGCGTAAACCACTGAGCCCAGTAGTTTCCAGGTGCCTCCCCGTCGGTCCATACGAACCATACGCAAGATTTGCAGAAAACGCATGCTGCGCAGGGCTGACGTGGCAAAGATGTTCCCCTGCGTACCTGCTGCTATCACAGCCAGCGAGGCTACGAAAACTATGAAGTCTGTGGAGAAGAACAAACGCACAGAGAGGTGAAGACAAGTAGTTATGAGGTGATGAGACTTCACCACTCTTGTAAATACAGGGCATTCGTCCAAAAAGGTCAGTTTGGTCTGACACCATAGATCACAGTTTGACAGTTTCTCACTCTGGTCTAGCTACAAGACTTGTTGAACTAACTTGGAGTGGAACAGTAAAAGATGTACACTCTTTCTCACAATCACACACACTAACCTATGACACAGAAGGGCTTCCTGGCAAATCTCAGCCGACCCTGCCATCCTCGGTATCTGCAGCAACAGCCAGCGGCCCAGATCCTGATGAAGTACTCCAAACCAAACACTACAATCATCACAAACTCCTGAAACACAAACACACACAAAATACGCACAGATCAGCGTCATACAATGGTCAGGTCACTAGCAATGACTGATCAGTTAAACTCAATTGTCTTTGTTCAATCAAAGTTTGCCTTGTTAGCTTTTCAAGTTCATTAAGATATCACTGTCATTATCAGTCTGATTCATAACCAGATAAACTCTTCAGACAGATATTGTAGGTATAATAAAGCTGATACCACAGGGAAGAATTCTCACCTGTATTGAGAAACTGTATTTTCGTATTTCTCTTATCTGAAAAGTCAGGCTGATATTCACTAATTTTGAGGTGTTTTCATCTGTGTCAGTTGCTTTTCTCATGTAATAATTTCTTTCAGTGTCTTCCTGGTTTAATATCCAAATCATTATTTGAAGAATGCTGGTTTCATTTTTGACAATGTAAATGTTTGAACTACTACGAGAAAGCTATGAGAAAGCAGGCTTTGTGAAACTGACAAAACAAGGACAAAATATCAAATAGGTCAACAGAACTTATAATTACTTTGCTTGAGTTTGGTTTGAAGAAGATAAAAAAGATTTTAGAAGGTCAATACTGTCTTCTTTACAAAAGGACATGAACATACACATAAAGCACATGGCAGATTATTAAATGTCCTCTTCTTTTAAGTATTCAGCATCTGCCATAGAATAATTTCACCTTCTTGGCAGATAAAAATAAGATCAAGTATTGTATGTAGATTAAAGACTTGATTAAAAGGTTATAGTTCATGACACGAGTCACAGCCTATTAACACACACCCCTGTCGGTCTTTTCTCTCTCTTTGTCCTTCTTGCTCTAAGGGCAGTATAAGCTGTGCTGAGCTGGTCCATCATTAGCGCAGATGTTCGTGTAAGTAAAGTTCACTAATGGCTGATTGCCTGCTAATGGCTGGCTGATTGATCCAAAGAGTGTAGAAAGGGAACAGGAAAGTCAAAAGTGAGACCATTAAATAACACGTAAGGAAGAGCAAGGTGGGAAGTGGGGGTGGGTGTGTATGTGTGTATGTGTGTGTGTGTGTGTGTGTGTGTGTGTGTGTGTGTGTGAGGAGAAAGCAAGTGTCCATTACCTTTAACTAAAGCAGCTGTAGCACAGAGGAGAAAGGGGAGATTATATGGTGGCTATTAGGATTAGTGGATCATGCCTGTGATTTTCTGCGCGGTCAACAACACCTGAAGCCTCCCACCTGCTTACATGGCTGTCTGTGCAAATAATGCAACATGTACGCAAGCACATACGGATACACTGAGGTAAGAGGGATGCTGCGTTTGTAAGAGCAGCCTACAAAAAGCTATGCTGAGGTAGTGTGTGTGCGTGTGTGTGTGTGTGTGTGTGTGTGTGTGTGTGTGTGTGTGTGTATGTGTGTGTGTGTGAGAAGATAGGAGGGCAGGGGTCATTACCAGGATAAAGAGGCCTTGGTTGGCGAACTTCTGGTGGTCAGGGATGGTGGAGAAGACGGAGAGCACCAAACAGCTGAACACAAGCAGGAAACTGAAATACAGGACGCAGGTAGATTAGTGAAAAAGTTTCAACATAAAATCAGCTGCTTGAATCGTGTAAAATAAAAACAAGATGACTTATTCTGGCTCACTGAAACATAAAACTGTGTCTCGATTTTGGACTCACAAAAATGTTGTCCATTCACTTCTGTAGTCTGAAATTAAAGTCTTTTGTGGCATCAGCTATTAATGGTAAAATTTTGGCCTTTCTAACCCTCAAGTGTGCATGATGTAAAGATTTCACACAAAAATGTTATAAAGAAAAGCAATGAAAAGTCCAATCTACATGAGGTATTAGCTCGAAAAACCCACATAATACACTCCTTTCACTCACATAGTCCATCTTCACATCATGACATGACATAATCACTTCTGATATCATACCAATATTGCCAATACAGCCTTCAGTATTAGTATTCAGTATTACCACTGCTACATGCTTGACTCAGGAGTAACGGCCACTTCACTTTGAGAACTGCTCTAGAATAAACACAATATAAATTCTAGTTAATATTGTGACTGTGTAAATACTTCATCTTTTCCACCACGAAAAAGTCTCAGCTGATCTAGCTCCATCATTTTTCAAGTTTGGGACCAAAGAGATGTAAGTACAGAAGTGTTAGCTCTGAAAAAAGTGATATTATCATTAACTTACACATTTCTGGAGAGTAGAGCCACTCTCATTTCCATATATCCATTTCAAATTGCAAATATTGACAACATTATGCGAAATGATTTTCACTTCTCTCTGAATTGTAAAGTGTTGCACCATGAGTTCATCAAACACTGATATGCTGTAGTTTATATTTGCTTATAGAACTTGACTAACAACAGTCTGAACCTTAATGGACCTCCTAAAATACCCTCTTCCCAAAATTCAGGTGTGACACTTCTCTGCAGCTCAGTGGCAAAACCAAAGCACCTCAAATACGTGAGCAGATAATTATTGTATGACAACATGTGATATAAAATGATAACGCCAGAGAGAGCACACCCCAGCATGCTCAGTGTGCTATGAAAGGCCAACAACAGGGCAGGATTATCCAGGTGGCAGCTGCTGGCCCAGCTGGTCAGCATGTCAGAGCCCAAAGTTACACAGCACTCATAGATGCTGAGGAAAATTCTCATGCTCTCACACAATGGTGCCTTTTCTGTTTGATTAGTAATGCGATCAACAAGTTCCAGTCTGAGATTATGTATGTGAAAGTGTGTAAAAAGCTCACAACTTAAAAGCTGCCCAACAGAAATGGGAGCAGCATTATAGAGGCTGTCAATACTGGTGAGAACATGGACAACAGATTTGAAAAGTCCTGCATCAAGATTACATCTGATGAGAAAGAGCGACAACAGCAGGGGAGGATTGGAAATGTCTTAGGTGTTGTCCTGTAACCTCCTGGTTGACTGATCTGGTGTGCATCAACTACTGTGAAGACATGAATAATCAGTTTCACAGAAGGCTTGAAAGAAACTGTGCATACTTTAATGTATTAATCTTTTGCTCCTCTCTTTACCAGTGTGCACAGAAACACTACTTTGTCATATGTAAGGAGCCTCTCAGACTGTTTTTGTTTTGTCTGTCTGCCCAGCAGCAGTATGCAGATGATGAGACACTACAAATATAAAGACAAAGCTGTCAAATGTAGAAGCACCAGACATTAAGCATAAATAAACAGAAACCACGTGACTACTGTTCATATTCCAGCTTACTGATGCATAAACGCAGAAGGGTTTGTGCTCCAGTACCAGAGTTAGTCTGAAAAAAATACCCAGATGACTCCCTGCAAACAACACTCTTCGGATCTTTTATCAACTTGGTAATGTGCTGACTAAACTGTCTGTCTTTTCTCCTTCAATCAACCCAAAGCACTGTGTATTTTTTCTTAAGGAGGAGATTAGTCGGGCAGCATCCCAGGTGGATTCTTTCATTGACTTGTGCTTTATGACAGGAAACAAGCCATGGTACAGGTAGCCAGACTCAGACTCAAGCTCTGACAAAGTGCAAAGGCAACAGTTCTGCACAAAAAGGTTCTGGAAGTATTTCTGCATTCACCTGGATCTTCTGCTGTCACTCATATACATTAACTTTAAAAACACTGCAAACAGTTGCTGCCCACAAGAGTTCACTGGATCTGTCCATGCAGTCTGTAAGACTGGGCAATAATCCCAAATTAGCTTAAATGGCAACATGACCTACTGCAATATTCAAACCCCAGACAGTGCAATACTTATTTATTTAACCTCAAATGTGTCAGAATACCAGATAATTTTTGGGCAGTAGATGTTTTATGCTCTACACCAGTGTAAATCGACCCCACACAATCAAAGAGACAAACTGGAAACTACCTTTGAAGGAGCAACAATGTAAGTGGCGAAAACAAAGAAGTAGCAATAAAAATGGATTCAAGGTGGTAAAAATGGCCAAAAAGCAAAAATTCGACTAAAAGTTGGAAAATGATCAGAAAGCGGAAAAACTTTTCACAGGCCTGTTCAAAATGTCCTTTTTCTTATTGATGTTATGTAATATTAAAATTTTCTGATTCATTATCATCAACATTTCTATATATGAAGGCTTGAAACAATTCACTCTATTATGGGTCTATAAAACATCTGGGTTTTACTTTCTGAAATGAGTGACCAAAAATATTTAACTTTTTCATAATATTCTAATTTTTTAAGATGACCAGCTTAAGCAAACACAGTTTCTTTCATGAGTTTTTTTTTTTTTCACTAAAATCCTACTTTACTCCCTCATCTATGTGTTCCACTTATTCAAAATGAGAATAATAAAATAGAAATATCATTCTTATCAGTAAAGCAGTTGATTTCAACACGTAAGATGGAGAAACTAAGAATGATCGCAAAATAAAGTGCAGTTGCAACATAGGGGGAAACAATCACAGTTGGATAACTTTTGCAAATTGTTTACCCCTGGCAGTCTGTTTGTGTAATCAAAATGTAAAACTGGGCTGAGTGAAGCGTAAACTTTTCTCACCCACGTCACATGACACAAACAAGCCTCGATATCTGCTCCACTTTCATATGCCTGCAAAATACCACTCACACTAAACTTCTGTAATTAGATCAAGAACAATATTCATTTCAAGTCTTTTTTCTTCTGATGCTTGTTTCAGCATGAAAACTTTAAATTCATTGATAATTTAGCTTATGGCCAAAACAACTCCCTCAGTCAGCATTAAGGCACTGGCTTTTAGTTCAAGCACTGTTGTACGTCAGGACTGCTTAAGAAAGTTACAAGCATGACATGTACTTTAAAATAGAAGTGGAAACATCAGAGCTCAGGGACAAAGAAGAATTGTGTAAATTAAGTTTGCACGAAGCAGCACAGACATAAGTGTCAATCAGGTTCAGGTTAATATTGACCTAAGGATGGTAAAATATGAAATCGTGAATGTGCAATATTATTTCTAAATATTGCAGTAGCAACATGAAGTCTAATCAATTATTCAATATGAATGAGTGCATGTGCCTCATAACTTACAGTTTCTTCATGTGCAAAACAACACCCTTTGTTTGCAAAATGTCCCTCTTTCAGGATTAATACTGTACATTACAGAAGAATCTTTTTTCCTTAATCAGGGTGAAGAAGAAGCTGATTGTAAGTTTGAGCTTCATCTGACTGCGTCAAAGTTATGTAACGTAATGTCACTAACACCTGGGTTGTTATTTGAAGGAAAGATAACTTTAACATTAGACAAATAAAGGAGAAGTCATTCCATATCATTTGACATCAATGTTGAGACAAAGTCATTAGTTACAAAATAAATGCCATTAACACAGAATAACAACTAACCTCGTCTTGTTACCAGACAGGAAGAGCTCGTAATGCTCATTTTAATGAACAGACTAATGTATGAGTGCACGACATGTCTTCAAGCCAATCAAAAAGGCCCTTTCGATCTAATGAATCAACTAATCTATGGGAGTCAGCAGCTCAAGAGGTTTACAGTAAGGCTGTCTGCATTAGTAATTGCCCTCTAACTTTTAGAAAGAATATTGCATGCTCTGCTATAATGTACACACAATATCTGACTGCTCTCCAAAAGCCAACCAAGAGCTATTTGTCTCATGGACAGAGTGGAGATGCAAGAAAAGTGCAAGCACAGTCAGATGAGGAAGAAAGAGAGAAAGAGAGAAAGAAAGAAAGAAAGAAAGAAAGAAAGAAAGAAAGAAAGAAAGAAAGAAAGAGGAGAGAAAACCAAAGAGGGAATAACCAGAACAAAGAACAAAATAAAGTACAAAATTGAAAAAAAGCAAAGCACAATAAAGAAAAGGAAACCAACAAATTAATGTTTAGGTCTGCTCATATTGGTCTTTGGTAGGTGTGATATTTGCTCTCTGGAAACTTGCTCTGAGCTGTAACACAGAGCGAGCCTCAGTGTATAAAGTGCATCCTCTCTGGCTCTCTGCGCTAAAGCTCCAGAGAGCCATCGAGCTTCAACAGGGCCAGACAACAAATGAACGTCCAGCAGCCTACAGGGCAACCAGATTGCTCCTAATGGAGGTGAGTTAGGGTGCTCTTACTGCAGTTTTTCCTGTAAGCATACATAAGTGAAGAGGGAGATCTCACATTACTTTGACTTGGCTGTGAAAATATTAGCACGATAAATAGATATTACCACTGCTAATAAACAAATGAGTCATATAGCATTGCCGTGTTATGTTGTGTGTCTTTCTCAAAGAGTTTATGAGGTTAGCGTGCTCTGCTTTGTGCCAGTCAGCGTGCCCGGCAGAAAGAAGCAGAGCTGAAGTGTCGGAGAATGCACTTTTGATTCAATAACCGCAGGATGATAAAGCAGCTATCAGTTACACACAACAGAGATGGTGGAGGGAGGGAGGGTGGGGGGTGAGGACTACGGTGCAAGGGAAAAAGGGAAAATATGTGAAGAGAAGCAAGGAGAAAGACAGAAATGGAGCTAGAGATGGACAAAAAGTGAACGGTTCCAGGGGTCATGAAACTACATTAGTTTCGTACTTGCACTTGAAAATGTGCGTGTAAATGTAGGTGTGCGTGCATGGAGCCAGACCTGATCAATAAGAGTCTGGTGATAGCTTTCAGAAAGTGACCTGCAACCCTTGCATACACAGCAGTTAAACAAACACAAACACAAAGAGACCACGCACAGAGACCAATTATTGAACACACACTTTCAGTGACACCTTCAGTAAGGACACACACATACAAACACTTCCTTACTACAACATAGGATTTGTTTATAAAACAACCTGATGCACGTGTGTGAACCTGTGTCAAATGCAACCCTGGAAATGTAATGATTCACAACTGTTTACAAAAACGCAGGAGCGAAAAAACACACCTCCCCTTACAATACTAACAACAGCTCAGAACTAACAAATGAGCAAAAAAAGGAGGGATCTATTGAGCCGTGTCAGGAGAGGAGTAACATGAGCAAATAAGTGAGCTAGCTGGGGGCAAGAGGAAAAAGTGAGAACGTGGCGAGCAGAGGAAGGGAAGGGAGAGAGTGAAAAAAGGGGGAAACAGTAGAAAGATATTAATAGCATTTCTCAGTCTTAATATAGCGACTGCGGGAGAAATATGCACAGGTAGGCTGCAGAGCAGTGTGCAGCACGGATGTGAACAGGCAAGCCACTGTTAGTAACCCCCTGTCCCCTCCTCCTCCTCTTTCTTCTGGTACAGCAAACTTTTCAAGTCAGCAACGAAAAAAAGAACACACAAACAAATAAGACATGGAAAGTGATTTTTGGGGAGTGAAAATGGCTGATGGAGCGATTCAGCAGCCCCAGCATTCAGTGAGAGAAGGGGTGGACCTGACATGAGAGAGTGTTTGAAAAAATAAGAGGATTGTGTTTTCAGGTAAACATGTCTAAATCAATTATTTACTTGAGTAAGAGTAACAGCAAAGCGTAATAATTGCTGGTCAAACTTCTCACATACACTCTGCCCTGCTTACACACATGCATACTTATATTAGAGAACCAACCAAATGCTTTTTGCACAAACACACTAACTCCACTGAAAAACATAAATTCTGGTCACACTTGCCATAAGTGTATTTGAAACCCACACACACACAAATGGACACACAAGATTTAAATATAACGTCCACTGTAGCTTCAAATTAGCTCAAGTCTACACAGAAAACATACTAAAGGTGAGGCTTTGGGTTCCTCAAAGTTAAGGTTTGATTTGTCTTAAATTCTTTGGGTGAATTAAACATTTCAAGTTGCACATTGCTTTTAAAGGAAAGGTGGTTTTCTGAGCCTTAATGGCGTGACTCTGTGCACTTACATGGTACAGCTGGTTAAAAAAGTGGAGAATAATGTGGTCACACATCTGATCAATAAGCGGTGGAACCCAATGGTCCAACCACAAAGGGAAACTAGCTGAAGGATATAAGCTTCTGTGTGCCTACATGCATGTCTGCACTGTCTAATGAGAGGTCGATTGATGCACACAACTTCTTGATGACTACTGGTGCTTACCCCTGGAGAAAATATCAGATATGGACAGAGCATTGCAAAGAGATAACTCAGTGTCAAATTATGTTTATGCAGACATATTGACATTAGTTGTCCATGAAGGATGAAGAAATGGTGACCATCATGAAGAGCTAAATGAGCTTCCAATCAGGTGTAAGCACCAACCCATGCACAGGCACACAGTCTCAAACTGGAGCCGCACACGCTTACTTAGACTGTGGATTTGCTCTGACTCTGTCTTTTCTGTCTTTTGCTTTACAAGGATCTGTTGTTGCTGATTTGTTCTACACAGAGCCTGGGGATGTGACCACAGTGGGATTGATGTCCTGGGAGAGCTCTGACATTTAGCAATGGCACTGCTAGAACCAGCTATACAATTAACGCACAATCTTCAACTCTTTGCCAGGTGCACCACAGTCCTTGTACAACACTGACATTTAACCATTGAACCAGTGAGTGAACTAACCTTTACGCAGCTTCGATAAACACAAGCTGTAGATGGGTCTGGTTTCTGCTAAGACCTAGCACAAGATGGGAAGAATTCTTGGAAGTTCTTGAGTTTGGTATGTTCAGTTTGTTTCAAAGTATTTAACCCCAAGAAATCAGCTTCAAATATTCAACCAGCAAGCACACCATGTGACTCACCAGAGGCTTATTGGAAGTGAAACTCCCCATGACTCAAAACACACGTACATCCCAAACTCTGCCCCTCCCCTTCCTTGACCAGAGGAACGACTGAATTTTAGGCCAATAATCATTACTCTGTGACAGGTCTAACCTTGTTACACCAGCCAGTGTGGCTCTCCAGTGATGGATTATCCAGGGTCAAGGGCATCTCCAAAGGATTGAGAAACAACAAAAAGGAGGCAGTGACTGCAGCATCTGATCACAGGGTAATAGGATTGGCCCAGCAGCTTTAAGCGCAGGGTGTGAGAAATTGAGCCGGGGTCGTATCAACTCTGGTGGTCAGCGGATCTCCAGGAGCCGACAGGATTTACAGAGGACACAACAGTTGCAGTAAGTACTGAAGCAGGTAGAGGATATTTAAAACACTGTGGGAAAACTACATATTTTGAGTTAAGTTTAAAAATTCAATAACATTTAAAAGAGTAAAAATTGATTCCTTGCTTCTGGCTTGTGAAACTTGATGATCGAACCGATCATGCAACACGTGACCCTATGGCTGGGGTCTCAAACTTGTGGCCTGGGAAACCATTTCATATGGCTTGCCACTTGATATCATTTTGTCTTGAAATCCAGCTCACTGCCTTCATAGCCCGATACGCTGTTGGCAGTAGATAACTAAATGCAGCATAATCACCACGTGAACCCAAGCAGAAGAAAAACTAAACATTTGTCAGGCTGCCAACGACCTCAAAATGTGGTTAAAGCAAGAGGTTTTCAACATTTAACCACCACAAAGTTTTGTCACTCATTTTGACAATGACTCAACATTAGGTTCTGATGCCAACCCAACAACTAGTTTCAATGTCAACCCTTTCTCAGACTTAGACCTAACTTTAGGTTTTGACATAGAACCAACATCAAGTCATTGTAACTATCAAACACCAGGTCTTCACATCAATCCAATACCAGGAACTGAATTTTCTTCTATGTGATCAGCTGCCCATTCAATGTGAAATCCCACTCCCCAACCATGACAGGTGTATATACACTTGTTTGGATATTAACCCAACACCAGGTTTTCAAGTCAACCCAGCATCGATGTCTTCAGTCCAGGTAGAGTCAAAAACAGGCACCATCAAATCACATGAAACATCTGCACTCTGTGTGTTTCTCAAAAAGTCCAAGGACAACGCCTCCTTTCACACAAATATACTCACAGGAGCTGCCACTTCTGTCTTAATCCAGAAACATCACATAACTTACACTAACAGCCACAACCAAACTATCTGCCAAGAAACAGATTTCTTTTAAATTCATGAAATCCCGTTCATTTCGAAAGAACACAATCCAACACAGTGGACAAAAAAGACACAGCTTATGATTGTAGTGGTGTCAAAGGTATTACTTCTTATGTTCTGGTGCATGTGCTCACAGCAGCTGTTTTCTGTCCATGCACTGCACAGCTGCATCACTCTGCAAAAACAACTGACCTTTATTCACTTAGTGAGTATGGCACAGGAAATGTTTTCAACACCTGCACTCAGCCTTCTGTGTATCTAAATTTTGGATTGTAAGTATTTCATCCTTGCACAGCGTAATGTCACCTTTGACACTCACTCTTGTGCAAGCTTACAGAAGAATAACAAACATCCGTTGGTCTTGGCAAAAGGCTGCAGACATCAACTTTTTAAAGATTTTGATATCACAATCAATGGGTAATCAATTTATTGTAACAAATAAAGTTTTAAAACCTCTCCTTTTCATACGATGTTAAGGTTTTCCTTTTTCACACCCTCTTTCCTCTTTCTGTCCAAGCGTCTTTCATCATTTCCTCCTCTTTAGTCTAGTTGAAGCCGAGCCAGGATCAGAGCAGACCACTCGTGGGGCTCTTAGACGCACCCTCTCCCCTCTTTAACTCATTACAACCAATTTAGTGACAGGCAAAGAAGGAGAAGGGTGGATGAGTGTGGAGGGATAATACTCTTTGAATTATTCATTCCTCTGCTGAATCTCAGCATACCTCCCACCCTGCTTCAGCCCACACACCTCACAGACATCTCAGATCTTTTTTCTTGTTGACATTCCCTCCTGTTACAGTCTGTCCGGTCACTTGTCTAACCTCCCCTACCCCCTTTGATAAAGTCCACTGCTTGAAAAGTACCAGGAAACAATTAAAATAAACCAGTATGTACATAGTGTGTAACCTCATTAAAAGCAAATGTTTCCCAAAACAGCACAGGTACAGGCAAACCAACAAGGCACGGACACACAAGTTTTATTTTGTTACAGTCAGAAAAACTCTGGGTTCTGGATCAGTCATTTCAAATTTAAGTTTTACAACAAACCAAAGTTTTGCAACAAGGATGTTTCCATGTTTTTGACCCCGTCCAATTATTATTATTATTTTTTTTGATGCAAGGTAAGTGCAGTTTAGATCAGCTGGTTGAGCAGCAAGGTCGACATCACAAGGACGGGGGGCTTTGGGATTTCTTGGGAGTATTGTAGTTAAGTGAAACACAATCTGGCATTAGCACAGAGGGTTTTATTCTGAAAATCAACCCGATGCTTCAATGTTTGTTTCAGTGTCTGACTTCCTGTCCCACTCAGAGGGAGCTTACATGACAACAGTTTTAGGGTGAAAGGTATTGTTGTGTTTTGGCGTCTTTTGCATGGAAGAAGTGTTTTAACCCAACTTAAAACAGAAACTTTTGAAAATGGCTCTAGAGTGGAATTTTTCTGAAATCCCGCATCACCATTGCTGTGTAAATAACAAGTCGGAGTTTTCAGTGGAAACGCTGACATCACACTCTGCTTTGTGCATTACACTTTCATTATGGCATGGCCATGAGCAAACAGGACAACAAGAACAACAGTAACAATAGCGGAAAACGAACAAGATTTCTGGAGCTAAAACAGAGCAGAATTGCAACAGAGTGAACACAGTGGAAGTAAACACATTGGCTTATATTGAAATCTATCAGCTACAGTGCCGTAGCACAGCAAACCAAAAAGGAATCAAATAGAAGTTAGCTGTAACAGCTTCTTGTCTTGGTCTGACACCTGTGGTTATAGAGAGTGCAGGGACTTGGGTAACTGTATTCTAATACTGTTCTTCCTCTAATTGACATTTGTCAAAAAAGTATGTCAATATAATCCCCTTTTAAAGCATTAAAAAACTAATCATCATTAAATGTATCATAAAAATTGACACTTGGATGCAATTTGTCATGAAAAGTATCTGCTTAACTTTTGAGTTTCTCATGTCATCCTTTGTTTCAAAATAGTACATGGAAAACACAAAGAAATATGTTTATTAAACATCCTGTCACATCAACACATACATAAAGTTGAAATTTTGACTTCAATGGTGCTTAAAGCTGTGGAAATATGGCATTAACATTTTGTTTTCACTCAGTGGCATTGAGTCCACTTTTGGTGGCAGTCTTAAGCTGTACTCGATGGTTTTTTTTCAGGACTCTGTTTCGTCCTCATAGAGGTCTTCTGAGGTTCATTATGGAGCACAGGACATTGTCCGTACGTCACAGGACACCAGAAGGTCTTGCAACCACAGGAAAAAATGATCGATTGACCACTGGGAGGAGCATTGAAAGAGGGAGGGATAGCCAAGACGAAATAGAGGATGAGACAGAGAATAAATATAGTTCAGTAAGAGATAGAAAGAAGAGAGAGGGCGGTGCAGAGAAAAGTATCCACAAGGAGTGAGTATCAGGCAGACATGGAGATAGATAATGAGAAAAAAATAGTGGGCCAGAGACAGAAAGAGGTGGCTGAATAATGTATCCGACAGACGAGGGGACAGCGAGACGAGACGAGAAGAGCCAGAATGGAAAAGAGGGAGAGAGAGATGAGGTATCGTCTGTGAGGTCTCATCACACACTTGCTGACATGCTTTAATCTCAGGGCCAAGCGAAGAGACCAGAGGGCCCTCACACACACACACACCCACACTCACACACACACACACACGCACACACACGCACGCACACATGCTAACATGCAGTTGCAGGGGGGACTTGGACCAGTGTTAGCAGAATTTTTTTTATTGCTTAGGGACATAAAAAAAGTCGTCCAAATGTCAGCCTGCATGACATCATCATAACAGAAATGAGGACAGTTTGATGTGGCAGCTTGTTTGTATTCAACAGTTGGTCATAATATATTTCTATACTGTCAAGAAGAACTTGAGAACTTTTCATTATCATGAACTCTTCATCAAATTCAATCTCTATGTTGAAGAGGGAAGGTTAAAGTGATAGGAAGCGAAAGTAGCAGCAGATCCAGACTGTTTTGACGACAGGATGACTTTTGGACAAAGTTTCTCTTCCTCCTCCTCCTCCTCCTCCCCCAAGAAGCTTGTTTTCATGCTGGTACGTCATGAACTCAGCAAAACAAAAGACCAAATACAGATGAGAAGAGACTAACACACCAAAATTACCTTACTGTGTTGCATGTTTGAACACAAAAAGCAGACATACCCTGGTATATTCCCCTTCAGCCTCCTTGTTCAACTTCGGGGTTAAATCAGGGTGAGCTCATGTGAAAACTCAGCAGGAAATCTTCAGGAAAATTCAACTGGGATAATGTGTATAGCGTATGGCTGGTGTTAAGTTCAAGTCAATAGTAGAGGTCACACGTTTGCACTCTCCATTCATGTATTTGGAACAATTAGGGGTGGATGTATGGCAGTAATAAGGAATAGTATGAAAACTTTATCATAGACTCAAAGAGAGTGGATCTCTCTACCCACCCAGGAAAAGATAGTGGAGAGGTGGTCAGTGTGTCTTCCAGTTTTTTTGTTTTTTTTTTCAATTTGCAGACTTTGATAAAATCATAGCTGTAAATTTAGAGACATTTGAGGCAGGGGTTGAGATATAAACGATTGAAAGCAATGAAAAGGTGAAATCCAAAGATCAGTAGATTGATGAGTTAAGGTTGTAAGGGATTAATCACCCCTTGTTGAACTTTAATGATAGAGCTTTAGATGTTTCCTAGACATTTTCTAGAGTGTATATGTATGAAAACAGGGTAGAGAACAGACAGGTGCAGCCAAATGCTCCTATAGAAAATAAAGATAAGAGCAGAGGAGCAGATCACAGCAAAGAGAGCTGAAAAAATACACGCTGTGAAGAAATAAAGGAAATGACAAGTGAAGGAATTGTGCAAATAAGGCAGGAGGGAAAGGACACAGGAAAAAATAATCTCACAAGAGTGGCAGGCAGCCTGGGTAATTACGACTCCCTCGTTAACATTTGATTATTGTTTATGCTCTACCCACGGTGCAACTGGGCAGTCATTTACACACATGCACGCACACAATCGCAATAAATCCACACCTGCATGATTACACACACATTTTGCACCAGCTGCTTATGGCCTTTTCTGACTGCAGGACACAAGTCCAATGACACACAAATAGACGCACACGCTCACTTAAACATACACACATTGCAAAGCGCACTCTGCAGGCTGGGCAGACCTTATAAATACTGTCTCACATTGTGATTGTGTTTGAGCGCCATCTCCATGGTGCTGCTTCCTCACATGTTTACAGTGAGCGAGGTTATAAATTCAAATGATCTTAACAACCCTGAAGACAGGCCTTGCCTGCGGGTGCAGCCAGGCAGGAGACGACAGGAGAAAGACATGGAGACATGTGGGCTACCCCAGAGACAAGAGAGACAAGAGACAGACAACGTGCAGGGGGGACAGGACTTTCACAGAAAATAACAGGAATACTGTTCCTTTGAATGGCACATAAGATTTAGAGGAACTCCACCTGAAAATGCTTTGGTGGTGAAGGTTTTGCATGTGACGTCACAGTCAGGATGAAAACGATAGCAACAGCGCTCATCTGCCCGATGGAGTACAGTTACAGATTTTAAAATCCGATATGAGAATAAAACAAGCTGGAGAGACACAGTCTGATGCACAGAGGCTGGTTGTGACTGGACCTTGAAACATCAATGAGACTGTGGGGAAAAATACTCAGAGCACAATCTGTACAATCCTTCAACTTAAAAAGCCTGCGTCCTTAGCTGACTTATTTTTCCCACTAACAATTGGAGTTATGACAATGCAAACATACCTGGAGACTATTTTAATTTGTCTGCTGTCAGAGATGTTGCCGTGACATTATTTCTCAGATGGGTTTCGATTTAACAAGCCGGAGTGTGTTAGACCTTTGGAAAAACACTGTATACTTAATATGGGCAGAGATATAACATAGTAGTGATTTTATATCAATGTGAAGTGATGAAGTTCATTGATTTGTCAGATATTTTATATGCTGGATTTGGCCAAAACAGAAAGAGTTCTTTTTTCATTGATTCAACATTAAAATGTACAATATCTCAATTTGCTGTGTCTGCATGGATAGTTGAAGCAATATACATCCTGGATTAGGATTTTTGTCCACATTGCATGTATCATTTACAGCCTGTATTGGTGAGGTGTTGGGACAATAAGAAAATACATGGAAGCCAGTCTGATAAAAAATTTGGGTGAGCACCTTTTTGAGCTGAAATAACAACTTCTTCAGTCCATATACATTTCTGTCTGGATAAACGTCACTTTGATAAGGATCACTGAGGACAAAAGCAAATGTTGTAGGAAACTTAATATCTAATTAAACTAATTCATCATAATTTGCTTCCATTAAATGTATATTCACTAAGAAAATGGTCTCTTGGATTAATTCAGTAGTAATGACAGACACTGGAGCTGGACTGGCAAGAAGAAAAGGGACTGAAAAGCAGAAGAAAGCTAAGCGGGAGAGTGACAAAGCTCGGGCTAAAGGCTAAAACATGGGTTAAGCTGTTTGTGATAATGTTCATCCTAACCTTCATGCAGCAGTTATACTGCAGTGATCTGTTAATCCTGTAATAAAATGAAGAGCAGACACTGCAGACATTCATTAGGGCTGACTTTAAACGTGCAGCTAAGAGATCATGGCAAAGCAAAAGGTACTGATTGATTTTCTGTCTGCCTCATGGTCTCTCATACAGACCCTGCCTCCAAAACACTCGTTGCTCTAACTCACAAAGCACACACCTTCATGAACACATACACCTTTACGCCATTCACTGAAGCTCTGAGAAATCTTTTAATGCTGGTGAGGGCAACCCTTGAGAAGTTACACAGGGGTAGCACTCTGGCTTACTAAAGTAAAACAGCAACTTTATCATTGATTGAATCTAACAGCATTATCATTAAGACTTGAGTGAAGTAAAAAAAAAAAGATCTGCACTTTTGAGGGGAAACAATGTGTAAATTTCTTGTTAAAGAGATGCCATGTCCATTGTTATCTGTTGTGACAAATGTGCTTGAAACATGACTAGACTGTTGCCAAAACTTAAAACCACTCACTTGCCTTCCCACTCTGTTTTTTGGTGTAAAATCTGCAAGAGATGACTTTAGTAGCAACTAAGGCTGGGAAGTTAATTGCGAATAAGATTAAATCGCAATATGACCTGCTGCAATATTCCACCCCACACAGAACAATGTTTCTTTATCCTGAAATGTGTCACAATACCAGATACATTTTTTGCAGTAGATGTTCTGTGCTCTACACCAGTGTTAAAGTGTTACACCCTGTTCAACCAAAGAGCCACATTGTTGAAAGCCACCTTTGCAAGAGAAACAATCTAAGTATAAAATGTGGCAACAACAGCAAGATGTAGCAATATAAATGGGGACAAGGTGGAAAAAAATGTCAAAAAGCAGCAAAAAAATTGTGAAATGGGGTAAAAATGGAGAGAAAACTTGGAAAATGGTCAGAAAGTATCAGAACTTTTCAGGAGCCTGACATTTCTGTTTTTTATTTAGCTAATTTTCTGAGACATTGAATTTTGAGGCTTTATCATCAGCAAGCCACAATCATCACCATTTTCAAGAAATAGAGGCTTGAAATTAATCACCCTATGTAAAAAGAGTCCATATAGTATTTGGGTTTCACTTTCTGAAATGAGCGACCAAAAATATACAACTTTTTTCATGATATTCTAATTTTTTAGATGTACCCTGTATGCAAACAGTTTCTTTTCCAAAATTTTTATTCTTAATGACTTTTTTTCCTTCATGTATGTATTTCTCTCAGTCACAACCCAATATAAACAACAAATAAGAAGGGGGGACTAAAAGTAATTGCTCAAAACATCGCAATTGCGATATAGAGAAGTATAAACTCAATTGGTAGTATACTAGTAGCAACCTTTCACAGTCAAGCTGCAGACTCCAAAAGTTTGTGACATGAATTTCCAGTCAAAAGGGAGTCAGACTTTACTGGCATGGCCGTCTGTTGTCTGTTGTCACCCACTTCCTAATTGTCCTGTTTAACTTAACTGCTGGGTTGCAGGACTCTGACAGTGCAGTGCTACATTGACTCTAAACAGGGCAGTGCAGGAACAGAAACTCTATAAAACGTTTCAAGAGAAATCCTACAGAACAGTTTGGGGTGGAGAGGGATGGGGGATGCAGTTGAGAGAAGGTCACATTTTTTAACAATCGCTTCAGAAGTTTAAACAACAGGATATTCTGATCACACTGAGGATACTTCAGCGAAGAAACTAAAAATTTTCTCCCCTAGGTTCTTGCAGTACAAGTACAGTTCTGCCACCTCTGCAGAAGAAGCCAGTACAATACTGGAAAGAGAGAGGTAACAATAAGATTTAAGGAGAAGGGACTCAGGAAACAACCCCTGGATTTTCCTGGCTATGAAAGCAAGAGTGTCCAGAGGGTTTTGAACACACAAAATAAACTAATTTCCTACCTTCAAAGCCAGTCTCTGTGGACGGTTTAAACAGTACACAAACACAAAAGAATTACGTACGTGTACCACCTCTGATCACCTGTCCGATGGAGAATCGAACAGTGCCACTTTGACCTTCAGCCTTTTTTCACATG
Organism: Thalassoma bifasciatum; assembly: GCA_008086565.1. NCBI lineage: Eukaryota > Metazoa > Chordata > Actinopteri > Labriformes > Labridae > Thalassoma > Thalassoma bifasciatum. Next base: position 157,610 of record RPOG01000808.1, read on the forward strand.
TTCTGCTCAGTCAAGTGAATAAACAAAATTTGTACGCTTCCTTTCATCATGATATTGGTTTGTGAGCAAATATGTGTCCTGATGGGAGAAAGTGAGCAGAGGAGATGGGGTTAGATATTCAATGAGGGAAACCTGACTCCTGACAGGCCATCCCAGGACAGATAGTCTGCTCGCTTGGGAAACACAATTTGCCCTGGATGAAGAAATTAATACAGGAGCTAACCTCGACTCTCCTTTCTGTCCAAGTCGTGTCTATTTTCCTTATTCTACCTTTCCAAAAATGCATGTATAAAATGTCTCTCTCTGTTAACCACCCATTCCTTTTGAGCTTTCACCATTAATACTCCAAATACATGAGTTTCTTTTTACGTATTTCCACCTCTCCCTGTACCTATTCTGCTCTAAAGAGGCCGTCCTCCACTCCACTGCTAACATCCATGTGTCCTGCTAACGTGTCCTTGGCCAAGACACTGGATCCCTACGAGCTCCTGTTGTAGAGACAAGCGGAAAGACAATTTTCCTAAAAGGATTGATTTAGTGTCACGTTATCATTATTATTTATCCAAATTCAAGCTTTCTTCTTTTTCTGCTTGTCTTCTGGGTCACACTATGATGCTGGTGATTAGTCCCCCCTTGGAAAAGATAGTTAAGAGAAGAGAGAAGGTGTCAGCTAGTGATCAGCAAGTCTTAGTGGAAGTGAGTTAAGCAAACTGGGCACTGGCATTGTGCATACCCCTAAAGAGCGGAAAAGGAAAGATCTTGAGACTTTTGACAAGTACAGGAAACTTCATTTTCCTGTCTCTCCTGTGTCTTCGAACTGTCCTATCAAAACAAAGGCTAAAAGCCCTTTAAACCAAGTATCACAGAACAAGTTTCAATGAAATTTCATCGCTTCAGTTCTCGATTTCATTAACAAAGAGTTTCCTAAACAAAGTCTACATCTCAGTCGCCATTGGGATTTTTTTTTTTTTCAATAAAACTGGAGTTATATTTGGAGGAAATTTTCAACTCATTTTTGAATATACACTTTTACCTTTAGACTTGATATCTAGGTGCACCAACGTAGTTTTGTTCTAATGCTGTTAGCAGTTGCCCAATGACAATTAAACCTCTTTTGCCCCTTTTTCTTGGGCATATATATCCCCAGAGAATATAGAATTTAAAAGTTTGGTAGACTTAGGAGTCAGGAATCAAGTTGAGGTCATGCTTCACTGCTGAATGCTATTAATCTGTTATTTGTCTGCTTGTTGTTTCCAGCTGTTTGTTCTCTCTGACTGCTGCCTTGGACAGGACTCCCTTATGAAACAGATTTTTTATCTCAATGAGAATAAAAGTGAAATTAAAGAAGAAATCACGTGTTATTCTTTACCAGTTGTTTTTCCTCCTCACCATGTTTCCTATATCTGAACACTGTAAGGTGAAGCTGCACTTTTGTGCAGCTTGGCAAAGAAAATACCTTCGATAAATACATTTTCTGGACAAACCCAAACCTAGATACAGTGTCATAAACTGTACGTCATTAACCTACTTGAAAGAATAGCATTTCAGAAGTTGAAACACATTTTAATGCAAAAAGACAGCAGAAAAGAAAAGAGTAATGTTGGTCACTGCTTGGCAAAAGTTGAGGAATTACTTCCCTTTCATTCACTAATATGTAGTTTTATTTAAATAATTCGAATTAATTTTAATACTTTGACCTTATTAACAGCGTCCATTTATCACAAGGGAACGTACAGCTGATCTTTCACACACAAACAGACCCGCCAATCAGGACTGAGAGGAAAAAAGAGGATCAGATGGAGAGACGGGGGGCGGGAAAGTCTATTAGACAAGGTGGTGCAGCAAATGAGAGCTGACATCCCACTCAGGACAGATGGGGAGGGGAGAAAGATGTGGAAAAGAAAGGGTGATGGAGGGGAGAGAGCACATATAAGCCATAAAAGATTCTTAATGGAGCAGAATTTACACAACCTGCTGAAGGGAACAGATAAAAAAAATAAAACAACAGCGGTAAATGAACAACAGGCATCCAATGTGCAGTCCTGAGCAGGTTAAAAACCCCACACAAAGTGCCGAGTGGCTTTCTCCCTTCACTGCGTTATGGTGCCACTTCCCCCTTCTTTCACTCTTACTGAGTCATCAATAAAAACACATTCATGTGCTGACTAAAAGAGCCAACAACAAACAAAGAGCTATTTTCTGATTTTCATTACTTAGACCATTAATAATAAAGGTCCAACACCAAACGCATCAGGGGTTTTTGGACGATGCCAGAGAGGAGGTGGAGGTGGTTTGAGTAGATTTTGTGTCGCTTGGCTGAAAACCTAGAAAAGCAGACCAGACTGTTTCTATGACCTGAGTGAGAAAGTAGATTAGCTGGCTAATACCGGGTTCAGAGGGCGACAAAACTGCAAGAACTGACACATTCAATCAACAAGCTGTCTGACTCAAATGAGTTCAATAATGTCAGAAAGGCAATTCACCTTTCATGCAAAGCTTGCAATCTGCATCCTGTGTACACCACTGAGCAATAAACAATAACAGTATTTCATTGACCAAAACCATCAGCTGTGAGATGATGGATAGAGTCTTGTTGTGGGTATCTCCCTCTACATCTATAAATAATGTAGCTTTAGACACAAGCTCTCATAAGTGAACACCATCAGCGCCATAAAAGGTTCAAGTGAAGGGATTCCCTCACAAGAGAGGGGCTGATCTGAGGGTCAACACTGTAAATGTCTGAAGCTTCTGTTTACAATTGAAGGGAGAAAGAGAGGTAGAATAAATATCCTGACCAAGTAAAGACCATTTATTTAATAGCATACATAATGCATTAATAAAATATTTGTGAGCACTAAAGCATCTCATCTTATATTCAATTACTGCAGAGGAGATTTATTTGTTTCAGTCCCTGTCTGAATGTGTGGTTTGTGATACAGGCTTCTTCAAGGGATACTCTGAGGTCTAGTACTAGACTTGAACAGCTCTGTATGCATCAAATTAGCAGAGTAGAGAAAAAATAGAGTAAAATATGTCACAAGAATCCAATTTGCTGTGAACTGTACAAACCAGAGAGATTTTAATAGCATGTATGTATGTTTCAGTTTGTAGAAGGGAATTATGCTATGATATTTTTGTTTCCTGCAATATACTGTGATATAAATTTAGATATTTTTCAAAGTTTACTGCATCACTCTGTTAAGCTAAATTCTCCCTGGAATGATGACAACAGACTCTCATCTATTTGCCTCTTTCTCCCTCTTCTTTAGTGAATGCTGTATAGCTGCAAGAGTGCAAAGAGTCTTAATCATGTTGATATCCCATCATTACTTACTGATATCAATCTATTACCTGTAAGTGATTCTACTTACATCAGGTCACACTGTTTTATAACAGGCTCCTGCACAGATGTTCTATCATTTGAGTTATCCTCTGCAACCAAATAATATTACAGGGTTAGTTATAGAACATGTTAACATGCTGAGTCCCTCCATCCTGCTCCAGAGCCAGAGAGACAGTAGAAGTGTGCACAGGCTGAACAGATGGGCTCACAGAGTTTGTCCAGGAGAGAGCAGAGTCTGTACAAAAATAGTAGAAAGAGAATAGGTAGAAACTACAGTACCCTTTCACCTTATCTTGTCCTTTAATGACTCCCACACCACAACTGAAGGGCAGCAAGAACCAACACATCTGAGTGCATCACTGTTGGTTCATGCTTGTCCACTGTGAAAATAACAAAAACAATGTATCACAAGAAAACTGGATAAAATGGGCAACTCTGATCACCAAGACAAGCTTCCCACACCTCAAGGAAGAAGTTCAACAATCTGGACCACTTTGGGACTCTCTAATTCCTCAAACCCAGGTTACATAAAGTCAGATCAGACGCTCAAGGTATGTGACAGAAATGTAAGAAGTGTATTTGTCCACGTTAAAAATCTGTGTAACATCACAATAAATAAAACCTGCTCGTTAAACTAATAATATAAATCATTGAAACCGCTGTTTTTTACAAGCTGAATAGAATAACAGAAAAAAACATCTGTTTCTGGAAGTTTGAATCACACAGTTTTGATCCGTTGCAGCAGCAGAGTATTCCCAAAAATCATTTGAAGAGACAGAAGGGTTTGCTCATAATTACAAAGATATTCCTCTTACAATACATCTACATATAATAAGGCCTACGCTCCAGTCTCCAAATTCTGTGATATACTTTTCTTCACATCCCTGCTTCTCTTCTGTAAGACATCTATAATACATAACCGGAATAATTTCACCCTCCTTAGAACCAATCAATCACTCTGGCCAGGCTGCGCTCGGTCCTGGCTGCTTTTCCTGTCCATCCACACGCACTATTACTGTACTCTCTGTCCATGGCTAGACTCAGAGACAAAACATTGCTGAAAAAGTGCAAAGTTCAAGACCTGACATGGCTTCTTGCATTTTCCCAGTGACAATGTCAGTTGTTGTGTAAGCTGATCGAGGTTGGAAGCCTGATTTTAGACTTGAACTCCGCCCTGGGAGACATCCTGCTTGGGTAAAAAAACTGTGTTGAAAAAAGGAATCTCCGTGTGGTGGTCTAAATTAGTCACTGCCTATGGTGTAAATGGTTGACGGGTTAAAGGTGAGGGGAAACACTGAAACCAATCCTTGGAAATGTTGTCTGTCATTTGCCATGCGCATAGAGCAAATTTACACACACATAGAAACACAAACTGATGCGTAGCATAATAGTACAGCTGACATGATAAACTGGAGAATCAATTACTCCATAAATTAATAATGAATCTGAAATTATTCCATGGCTGATCACTCATATCTTTTTTTCTCACTTACAGCTGATCGGACTAAACCAGATACAACTACGATATCTCCTTTGGGTGGGCACAATGGGAAACTATCCTTTTTTATTATAAACATTATATGCATTCAAAATATAAGCAGAAACAAAAGCTCTGTAACTATACACAAAATGCTGTTTGTAGATACCATTGAAACATCTGTTACAACACACTCTTACAACCAAAACTTTTCTGCTGTGATGAACAAACTTTAACACTCTGTACATACTCAGTCCCACTCTCCTGCTGGCATTGCAGTTTCACTGCAGGTGGAGGAAAGAGGGGGAACAGAAATGTGCCAAGGAAGTCTTGCACTTTTGCTGTTAGTGAGTGAGGGGACCACAGCAAGCACCATATTTCCATGCAGCATCTTAAAAAAACTTGCCCTTGCAGGTGGACTTTCTTTTGTGGCGCAGCTCAAGTGTTTTTTGTAGCTCTGCTATCTCTTTAAGAATGCCTCCTTGATCCTTCCATTTCCTTTATAACGTAAAATCGGCTATTGGGGGAAAAATTTCACTTTACCACCACTAAATTTAAAGACAGGAGGGCAGGAACTCAGCTCTGTACAGCTGTTATATTTGCTGGAGAGAGAGAGTGAAGAGATGTCTCAACCACGTACAACTGTCTGCTTAAACCAGAGGACTTCAACTGTGTGAAAAGCAGAATCCGTCCATCCATTTTACACCACTTATTCCAAACAAGATTGCGGGTGGCTAGAGCCTACCCAAGCTGTTCTCGGACAAGAAGTGGGGTACACCCTGGACTGTTCTCAAGTCCAGCAAAGGGCTAACAAAGTGCACTTACTAAACAGGGCACAAAATCTTTCAGGGTAATGTCGTCCCAACTCAAACTCTGCAGCTTCACACACACCAGAAATTTCAACCACTTTTCACAACTGTTAACAGGTGTTCAGCTGCCATTCATCTTTTGCAGACATCAACCTTTGTTTGATCCATTACTGTCCCTACCTCTACGTAACCAATATAGCGACCATTGAGGGTGAGAAGTGTCCAGCGTGCCTCATTGAGTGCAGCAACTGAGAAATCACAGAGCACAGTGCTTTTCCATACCGTCAGTGTGAACACACTTATGCACTCAAAGTAACTAGTTTAAGTGCTAAAGTGTGCATTTTGGGACACAGTTAATGTCTTGTGCGCACACTCACACCTACAGGCAATTTAGAATCACCAATTAACTTAGTGAGTATGTTGTTGGACTGAAAGGAAGCCGGAGTACCTTGAGAGAACCCACACATGCCAAGAACATGACAACTCCACACATAAAGGCCCATCTTACTTGAACCAGGGTTCGAAGCACCTCACCACCATGCAGAAAAAAGACACGAGTGTGGAGGGTATTAAAGTGAGTGTTGATTTCTGGACCTACCCACATTTCACACACATCATGCCTGCAAAGAGACCCTCTAGAGCCCAAATTCCCGCTCCACTGTCTTCCATTACAACATATGATTAATTAAAGGATTAAGGCAAGTTAGCACAGCGCCCCACACAGCAGCATACAGCTCCGTTTAATTACAATAGATCAACGCTGCCCTAATTGAGCTCCATCACGTGATATTTTTTTCCTCACATAAAGCTGTGACTCCCAGCATGATGAGCCAAAACATGATGATACAGTGTCATGGGAAGGAAGCACCCCGCTAAACAGATGTGAATCCAATATTTCTCCTTTGAGAGTGGAAGGACCTTTCAAAAGCTGAGTAAGACTTCAGGTTCTCAAATTGTGCGGCATGCTAATGCGGCTGCACACAGGAGGATATTAAAGAGGCAGCTCACTCTAAAGTCGGTCCAGCTCCATCTTTGAGGCATCTGAAACCTGATCCCAGCACCTCTGAACGCTTGCCCTGCCTTCTCTGACAGAGATACAACAACAGTGGCAGAGCTGCCAGCCAGTAATGTCAGGGAGAATGTCACCTACATCTACCCCACAAAGGCCAAACTCTTAATGGGAGGCACACAGAGTGGAGGCGGTGCATGACATGTAGTGTGTCTGTATGTGTGCTCTAAAGACATGTTTGCAGTCCCGTGGGAATGGAAAGAACTCCTGGAGAAAAGAGTGAGATTAGCCAATAGGAAGTCAAAAAAGTGCCAACTGTATCTAATGAGAACACATAAGTGAGTTGTGGCTCTGCTGTGGGATTTCCCTCTGTTATAAACACTTGATGCCACGGGCAGAAAGACTGCTGTTCTTATTTAAACAATGACACAGAAAGTACAGCGTGGTCCAAGGAGCCCCACACTTGTGCTCTGTCCACAACTGGAAAACAGCTGCTGGTGCACACATGCCCTTGAAACTGACGGACAATACAAAGACACTTAGGAAACGGTACATATTCACTGAGTGAACTTTGACTTTTAAAGAGACACTTAAGGCTAACATTCACATGAAGCGTTCCTGTAATTTTGATCATTATTAATAGGGTTAAATTTAAATGCTGAACAGGTGCACATTCAACTACATGAAACATAGCACAGTTAGGTTTGGACAAATGAGTGCTAAATGTTTCACATAGAAGTCCTCTGCTGTTGGTCTGTCAGTGAAACAGCCCCAGCTCCAGTGAGCTCATACTTTTCCAGTGTTTACATGTAGGAGACATTATGGAGCATATGGCTCGAGGGGGACTTTAAAGCCCTGACAGAATACTTTCTGCACTGAGGAGGGTTGCTTTAGTGTGGCCCTTTGTGTAGTGTGTGGTTATAATGCATGACATTATTCTGTATTTGGATAAAAACTATCATGTGACAGAAGAATTCAAGTCAAATTCACTTTGGTGTATTTACCACAGAATGCTGCAACAAATGGGTTTGCATTTTTATCATACTTCACATGATGTGATATGTCACTTAATGTCATTATAAATTGATCTGGTATATCACTGAATCTTAAGGTCATAATGTAAGTGAATAAATGTTGAAACAGTAAATGATTTATGAGTCTGGATTCCAGCAGGTATGATGATGTTTGCAAAGGAGTTTTGATTTGAAACAAAGTGCCAATCGCCTCCTGTGGATTTGAACAAATTGAATTGAACACCCAAGGTCCTCTAGATGATTTAATCACAGAGACAGGGGGGAAATTAACACAAGACCCCGTGTTGTGTTGATGCATGGCAGATGACCCTGCTAACTGCTGTATGTGCAACTCTGCTTGGTTAATTGGAAAATTCATCTAATGGCTGCTGGCATGTTGTGATCAAATCACGAGAGGAAACCACTCTGATGGAGAATTTCTGGCAGCATGTGGCTTCACACACAGACTTCAGGAGACTTTGAAAACTTCTTAGAGGAAAGAAAGAGTCCAGAAACACACACTGATTGAGTTGTACTCACATGAACGCGTGGTAGATGAAAGCGCATCCTCTTGGTCTTTCCAGCACGTTGTACAGACAGTTTTGCAACTTTCTGAAGCGTTTGCTCGTAGCGGACGCGTTTGCCCGGGGTCCCGGCGGCCCGGGCAGCGGGGTGCCCAGCAGACCTGTGCGGTGAGAGGGGTGTCCGCGCTCCGGGGTGGACGGCTCGCTCCTCTCGGTGTGGACAGCGGTGAGAGCCACAAACTCTACCCGCCTGTCGTCGTTCGGAGCCGGGGGCACAAGCATTCTGATGCCGCCGTTGTTGGACGGACTTCCTAACATCTTCAGACGAGAAGCTGTTTTAACTACATAGGGTTTGATCACTTTCCTCAGTGGATCAAACGCACGGGAGCGCACAACAAAGTTTTTAACTAAGTCATTGCTCGCCCTGGCTTCAAAGTGGACTCAAAGTCTATACTGATCAAAACACATGAGATGAAACCATACCTGTTAGTTAAGGGCCAGTTTCAGGATTTAAAAGTTATCTGTAAATCATGTCACGATCGGAAAAGAAAAGACGCACAGTGGAGGGACAAGTGCGTCGCTTTGAAACGTGACCTTCAGCGATCATTGTAAAAGAGGCAAATGTGATAAGTAATCAGCCGGGTGCAGAGAAGTGATTACATATGCGCTAAGTCCAAGAAAACAACCAAGTTGAGCTGCTAACCTGTCATCAGAAGCACAATGAAGGAGCCCGTGCGCTGATAAATCACTACAACACAAGCGCGCGTAACGGTCTCTAAACTCTTTTGAAGTATAGTTATAAGCAATCAGTCATCACCTCCGTCTAAGCTATTTCTCTCTTTCTCTTAATTTCAAATGTCATAGTCAGACTTGCCACAGCCGCTAACATCAGCTCATTCCAGCTCCTCGCGCGCTTCTCTGGTCCAGCGCTCCTTCGCTCCGGCACGCGGGGGTGGAGCGCGCACGAGCAAAGAGGACCATCAGTGTGATGTCAAGAACTGCAGACAGCTAACAGTAAAGAAAAAAAAAAACTCCAAGGAAAAGCCAAACAAACGAGTGCTGATGTTTGCATGCGGTGTGCAAACGCTGACAAAGATTAAAAACGCTCCTTTCTGGAGAGTTTGCGCGCGGGAGAAAGAAAAACGATGGGAGAGAGAAGCGCGCGTGCAAGTCACAGAAGAAGAGGGGAAGACTGGGCTGTGATTGCTCATTTATGAGGCTTTGACCGGAAGGGTGAGAGGTGTCTAATAGAGAGCCTAACTTTGCAAGTAAACGCTGCATGTACATGTGTGCCAACATCCTGCAGTGCAACAAAGTGTAAATTGATATACTTATGTATTTCCTTCTCTGAATATTTATCCCTCAGGACTTTCCACATTTTACAGCAGGGGTCTTCTACGTTTTTCACACCAAGGACCACCTGACTATATATATGTGTGTTTTATTACACTGGTCCAAGTACCATGTTCAGAAGTACTTGTCATTGTGTATTCAATTAAGAGCTAAATAAATACACTGTGAAGTGTAAAATTACAGTATGTAGGAGGTGTAGTGTAGTGTTGTACTGTAAAAAAAAATGGAAGCAGTAAGTAATCGTAACTGAATTAAAAGTATACCTCTATAAATGTAAAAATACAGCATTTTAAGCAGCAATTTCTCCATACTCTGCTGTTCATTTACAGTATCCGTTCTGTGGAAATACTAGGACTTATCTTTGTCCCAATGTGCAGTAATTCACAGTATATTAAGCATTCACAGAACAGTATTATCTGCAATATTCCATATGGTTCTCAATGTGTGTACACCATCATGATGCTTTGGGCTTTTTTTTTGTTTGATTGTTTGTTTTTGTTTATGTTCTTTTTGTTTGTTTAGCTTGAAGACCTGTCAATGCTATGAATAATGAACAACTGTCAAAATCCCCAGAATGCATTTTTATTACAGTATTATACTGTAAGATCACAATACAGTACATTTGTGTTAGGATCATGCTGTAAATTTACATCATAGTCTTATAGTGTAATACCCAGATTCACTTGCAACATAAAATGAGTAGTGTAGCTTTGCCGCTGCTATTAATAAACCTTGTCAACAGATGCCAGTCTGTCAAATGTATGACAATCAAGCATAGAGGCTACTTAGATTGGAATTTTTCCTTTGAAAATAAAAGTGGAAACAAAAGGAATGACTTATTAGTGCCACTGCCATCCATAAACAAACTTATCAATAAACTGAAAGTGTAAATGATATACTCAACCAACCAAAAGTGTCAAGGACCCATAAAGGCCACAGACCCCCTGTTGAATATTTCTGTTTCATAGTGTTTGAGCCAAGGATCTAAGACTTATTCAAGCTGTTAAAGTTTAATCTACTCCTACAAAGAGGAAATAATGTAGGCATTTATTTAAAAGTGCTAAAGTCAACCCAAATGGTTTCACAATTTAATGTTGTGGTTTTACAGGAAAGCCCTACAAGCTTACAGAGTTTCACTAAAACTTCCAAAACCCGTGACACAATTGCTATTATGTCATGCATTTCCAAAAAAAACTAAGACAGAAAAACACACGTTTAGTACACTGTAATAGCAGGGGTGCAGGGGTCTCTACAGCCACAGGCATCAGTGAAAGCAGAGACAGGTGCCGGGGAACCCAGCGACATATCGACTACAGTAGACAGATCTTTTCTAAATGTACAACAGTGACACACACACAGACTTGCTGTGGTTATGACACAAATCCACTGGTTATGCAGCACAGTGCCCTGTAGAGAGATCACCTGTCAGAGGGGCCTCCAAGGAATGCGAGGCGAGGTGGTCCCCCAAACTCCCGTTGGCCCCATGTATCATGTGACCAAGCACCCTGAGCAACTTCAAAGATAACTCACACTGATCTGTTTAGATAACAAGTCAAATGTAAACCTGCAGCTACTGTAGGTTAGATTCCAAAGGAGGAAAGTGAGAATTTTCACAACAAATAAGAGGAAATCCAAATTCTTTACTGCTTTTCATTATCCTCTAAACCTCTGATCCTCAACTCCATTGGACCCCATCTTGACTTTTTTGCAAGCTGCATGGAGGTTACACACATTTAACACGAAGTGATCATCTCCTCTGACTTCTGTTTACAGTGTTCCATAACAACAGCAGAGCCAGGTTACTCCATTGTGTCTGCTGCAGCTGATGGAACATGCAGGTCTGTGTAATGACATGTGGGAATGCAGCTGGAGTCTCTCACAAGTCAAAAATCTCTATATTATTCCCAGGGTCAGCTCACATTACATAACCATACATCACTAATCCTTAAATCTTTTTTAGACTCACGCATATAGCTCATAGACTTACTGCTGCCTATAAAATGGAATCAAGTGTTGACAGCTGTGTCTCATTCAGCAACGTGTTAATACAGACGGCTGTTTAACCTGACAAATTAGTTAGTTTGTTATGTTTGGTAAAAAAATTCTAATGGATCGTGTTACATGTGTTTTTTTTTGTGTGTGTTTTTCTGGGAAATTATCCTATTTAGGCAAACTGCAGCTGCTATTTCCCTTTTTTTCTTCACAGGTATTGCTTTCATTCCCCCCAAAACACTGAACATTCATCAAGTCTGAAAAGTAAACTACATAACAGCTTATGGACTGAGGCAGGAAAACTGAAGAGTCAACATGTGACAGAAGTGATACAAATGGCAGCTCTAAATTTTGTAGGACAAATGGCAAAAAAAAAGGTATTGAGTGTATCATAACATATAACACAAAGAGCAAAAGGGCATCACGATACAAAAGCTGGGACTATAAATGGGAGTTAACTAATTATGGTCATAAATCAATTAAGATTACTACTCCTGGCATAGATTACGGGGAGAAGCTTAAGTCCACTTTGCTTAATGTACCAATATCCATTTTAAAGACTGTAATGAGTTTTCATGTCATTTTTATTTTGATGATCCTTTTGAACCAATTTGAGTTAATTTTTGGGATGAAAAGTGCATTTCCCATGAGTATGCACAGCTGTAAAAATGTGGCTCTTGCCAGTGCATACATTAATTTTCCATTTTATTTCACTTTTCAGTGTTTACTGATGACTTTTCAATGATCATGTCTTTGTAGGACACAGAGTGATGAAGCAACAGGTAACTCCCTCGTAGCATTGCTTGATTATTAAGTGTAACATAACGATGACAAAACTTTGAAAACTTTGATTTATAACTGTTAGTTGGTTAATTGGTGGTGATGAGATGTACCACTCAGACCTTTTCCATCAGGGCCCCAGTTTCGTGATGATTGGACTATTTTTGGGATTTTGAAGCAAACTGTCACCCACACTCATGCACGAAATATGCCAACCAACTGAAACCTGCAAGTTTCTGCAACAACCATAAATTTGCATTGCCATTTCATATGCTGTCATAAACATAAAATCCCATCCATAGCTAATTTTCCTATTTAAGTCCAGCAAAGTCAATTTTTTAACAGACAATAAAACTTTATTTGGCTTATTTAAACATTATCTCAATAAAAAAAACTTCTGCTTCCCAGCTCACTTCTCACTGGCATCAGTCTAAGAGTGACACTTGTTCAACAACAGTTTAAAAATTCCTTACCATGCTTTTTAAGGCACCAAAAGTGAGTTAAAAATAGTTCAGAAAACATGCTGCATCATTGTGGTTCAGTGCTGTAAATTACTGCCATACCCCAAAGTAAAAATATGACGATAGGTTCTTATTTCTAGCTGTGGTTCCAGTCTAAATCCATATTACGATGTGTCTGAGGCCTTTGAAGAAATATTTTATTCACTTCAGAAATGTAGGAGTCAGACAGGCTTCTGTTTTTGATTTTGATTGGTGTTGAAGTACACTGGAAGTCGATGTTAAATTTCTAAAACTATCCACTTAGGTGTGTCTGCTTGCTGTGACTACATAAACTTGGCTGTAAATAACAGACACAGGAAGAACAGGAGATCTAATTTGAGAGGAAAGTCATCCACGAGTCTGACCACAATACGATGAAAGGGGGAGGGGGCACAGAGACGTCATCTTAAGGGGAATCTCCTGCTACAAGCCTCCCTCTGTTACAGCCTGGTTTCCTCCTCCCCCTCCTCAATCTCTCAGCTGTCCTAACCAGCCTGAGGAGGAAGGTGTCGATGGACAGGACAGCTCTGTTTGCACCCAGCGGGATTTACATGGAGAGGCAAAAACATGCAACCCTTCTTTCTCTGGTGTTTCTCTCACCCAGTCATCAACACTCAGGGCTGGGCAGAATACCCAGTATGACAACACACAGCAGCTGAGGCAGATCACACTGTAAAATCTGGAATGGAGGTTTGAAAGTACAAATGTGCACAGTGCCAACACTCATACACAAAGATGTGGTGGCATTCAGTTGGGGGTGACCCAAAGAGGGATACATGGGCCTACAGAGGAAAGGCGGCTGGTGTTGTTCCCTTCACGCCCACCTCTCCCCCACTTTTGTTGTTTTTCCACTGCACTCCTCACTCCAAGCATTCACTCATGCCCCACAGAGCTCCGCTGAGCTCGGGGAGTTGACAGCCACTCAGGGGAATCTATGGGAACTTAAAAACCCTTACATCAGCACTTGTGCACTACACATAGCACAGTGTGATCTTACTCCGTCCGACCCCCACCAACCTTTTGTTTCCGCTGCGCACTTGGACGTTTTCTTACACCACTTAATGGTTTTCCCAGGCCACAATCTTGTTTGCATTTATTTAACCTCTTTTCTCTTCCTCTTTTTATCCATTTCCTCCTCTTTAACCCAGATCTCTCGACGTAGAAACATCAGAGACACCAAAAGAGGAGGGGGACAATGATTTGTTGATGTAGTCTGTTGTGTTTGATGAATGTGGTTGTGATAGGTCTGGTTTTAGTCTTCAGAGAGATGAAATGACACATGAAACAAGGCTGTGTTTGGAGCGAGAACCGCCTGCTGAGAAACACCCTGAAACCATCATGTAGCTGGTGTAAAAATGTCCGATGATGTGAGGCAGCTTTCCTGTGTTAATCACTCCGACAATCTGCCTTCCTGAAACATGAATATGTAAGTGACTGAGCCAGGAAATGACAGTAGTTTGGTTCTGAGACCTCACTCAGTGGCTCATTCACAACCAGTCAAAAGAGCCTTTGTAACCACTCTTAGTGCTTTTACAGCAGTGACTGAGCACCCTCCAGCTCAGAGAGTGGAGAGCGTTAGTGACAGCCGGTTAGAGGGGTGGAGTGGACGCCAATCCAGACACTACCTCACTACTGACAGGCAGAAACAAACTCAACCCAAACAAGTCAGAGCTATAAAAAGATTTTACTCAAAACACACACATAATAAAAAAGTGTTAAAGCTTCATGGATTTCAAACTTTCCACATGACTTGACAGTATGTGGTGCAGAGAGGTCTTCAGGACAAAGATTTGTAGGCCTCATCAAGAACAGCACTTGAAGTCCTGGACCTATTTCAAACTGCAAAAAACAGAAGTGTGATAGACCTCAGAGAAAAGGAAAAATTTTACCATTTCAGTGGTTAGAAGACCTTTTAAGAACTTTTGGTAGTTTACTTACACAGTGATTTTGTTTGCTGTGGCAGGCATGTCAAAAGTCCGGCCTTAAGTCAATTTTCATAAGGTCCCATGCTTTTGTCCTACATGTATTTATTATGTCAAAATTAACTGAAAGCTATGTTTTCTGTAAGGTGCATAACCCAAACTCAGTATATCTAATAACATCTCACTAAACCACATTTGGACTGCTTGCGTGAAGCCAAAGCTCTCCGCAGGAACAAAAGGACTCTCACAGCTGAGGTCTTTGAATGAATGTTTTTATCATGATGTGAAAATGTGAGAGTTCAAATGAACACATCAGAAGACACAAGGCTTGATTGTGGTTATGAAATGGTGCAGAAAAAGAAAAAGAAAAAATGTGGGCACAAAAATGCCTCACAAGTGCGTTCAAGTGTCTTGTTTTCAGTATTGAAAAAGAAGTAGAATATTTTTCTATCAAAACTCACATTTCTCGCATAATCAAATGTGGCTCTCTTTGCAAAAAAAGAGTGTGGACACCCCTGACTTAAAGTTTTGTTCTTAAAATTATGACATCTTTATTACGAACAAATGTATAGATACAAGAATTTATAGAGTATTTTCTTTTATTTCAACAATTGTTCGCCCTATGTAAGAGATTGAATACACAGTTTATGTTCAGTTCATTGGTTTTTCTGTTATATGTAACTCTTTATAAAACTTTCACTACGTTTAAGTATTTGAACCTTTTCTTCCTGAGATTTGTTCTTGTAGCTGATCTTGCACTCTGAACTTATTACGCCGGGTGACAAGCGATCATGAATAATCAAACTGTCACATTATTCTTATACAACACTGAATGCCAGGACCTGGGAAAAGCTTGTATTATGGTTTGATGGTGATTAAAACAAACTCTCCTGACACCTCAACAAGAGAGAAAAGAGGATCAAACACAACCCCCATCTAAGTGAACGTCCAAATCTGTTACAGGTTTGTTCCTGACTTAGTGAGGCCCGATCACACGATCCAGACTCCAGCAAAGGCAGTCAGCTCCAATTCCTCTGGGCCAGGTTGCCTTGATCTGACCAGACGAGCTAGCCAAGAAAAATACCAGCAGACAATCTTTTTCATGCTTGACTTAAGCTCAAACATTCTCACAAACCTTACCGCTCTTATTAGAAAGATCCGAGCATAAGTCTGCACTTGGTAAAGCGGTTATTGTCTGGTGATTAAGTCGATTAAGAAAGGGTCCTTCTGTTTGACTAGTGTTTACTTCTGCCTCTTGCTAATGGGGATTAAGTTAAGCATTTTCAAAAAAAAAAAAAAAAAAGCAAAGCAGTAACTTTGGGTGCACATGCAGGGGAAAACTTTTGAACACTGACATCTAATAAGGAACCTCCTTCTTTAAGAGCTTAAGTGGGACATTGCCAGCTGCCTGGTCTCTCTTCCTACTTCATTTTCATTTCTACCATAATTACCTCTTTTCCTTTAAAGATTTAGGTCGGATAAGGATTGCAGTCTGATCTTGCAGCAGTTGAGCAGTCTCCAGCCACACAACTCGTGACTCTATTGTTAACCATTTGGCCTTTGTAGCACAGAAAGTTTTTCCAGTAGAAATGAGATTAGGTGGGAGCTCAAATAGTCTTGTACAGGCACATTGTGTGTAGATATATCGGATGAAGTGTCTATGTCCCTTAAACAATGCCGCCGATGAAAAATTGTGAATGTGCATTTGGCAATAAATCAGGTTACCCAATACAGAAAACCCAGTGACTTAAGCTGTTTGTTAGATCAGTGCTGCCCTCTTGTGGCCACTTGGGAAAACAGCAAATGCATCTAAGGTCTTGTTTTCAGGGTGCAGATGACCTCGTGGTCTATGTCGCGCCCAATGATGTTTGCTGAGGTTCGAGTCCAGCCTGTGGCCACAATCACCCTGTTTCCTGCTCTATCCACTGTCCTGTCCTCTGCCATTAAAGGGATGTTAGGGTGACCAAACGTCCCCCTTTGCCCCAACATGTTCACCTATTTGGTGGTAAAATTATGTCTGGGGGGATTTTGAAAAATTCCCAAAATGTTGAGGTTTGCTCTGACTGTTTGCCCTGCGCTCCCAGACAGAAAATACTGTAGTAGGTTCTGCTGTATCAGAAGAAGAACTGGAAATATAACATAGCACCCCTCTTTTACCTGTGATCACGACCAGTGTAAAGAAATTTTTTTTGGCATAAATTAAGTCAAATTTTGCGATAAAAAGTTTAAAATTGGAGGTAAAAAGTCAAAGTTATGAGATAAAAAGTCCAATTTTGAGAAAATACGTCAGTATTTTGTGATAAAGAGTCAAATGTTTAGATAAAAAGCAAACATTTTGTGATACAGGTAAAGCATTTGGATAAAAAGTAAAAGTTTTGAGATAGTCAAGATTCTGAGAGATTTCATTCTAAATTCTGAGATAAAAAGAAAAAGTTTTGAGACCGAATGATAACGTGTGCTAAAAAGTCAAAGTTATGACATAAGTCAATATTATAAGATAATCAAGTACAATTTGGGGATAAACTGCCCTATTTTGAGATAAAAAGTCAAGATTTTGAGATTTACAAAATCTTTAGAAAAAAGTAAAAATTTCGAGACAAAATCATCATAAAAAGATCAACTTTTGCCTTTCCCAAAACTTGACTTTATAGGTACAAAAAAAGAATCTTATCAATTTTTAATTTTTTTCATAAGTCATGAAAATGGGCTTCAATACTTGATGTTTGCAGAACATAAAATGTTCACTCAAAGGGGAAAAGGAGTGTTTAGCTAAATGTATGGGGGAGGAAGCTACTTGTCATCTTTGAGTGTCTTTGGGTATTTTTTGTAAGGACTCCAAGAGGCTGGGGCAGGGGTCCTTGTTTTGGGCTTTTAGAATACGGTCACCCCATGCATGAAAGGGGCCAAAAAATAACTTTTAAAAAAAGGTCATATTTTCTAGATCTGGTGATGGGATGTGTCTACCTTTGCGCACAGAGGGAGGCCGACTGCTGAGTCTTATCTCTTGATGTGTTTCTGCATCTCACTCCTTCCTCCCTGTCTACAGCCCTTACACTGCTAAGCTGCTTAATTCACCTGAAATTCAAACAAAATATGGACACAGATGAGACTTTAAAGTGACAAACTACAAAAACGCTTCGACAGGCAATGGTTTTTATTTTTTCTCACAAAGTTTGTTTACAAAAAAAGGAACGTCAAAAATAAAACTGTACCTATCTATTGCATGTCATGCTGGCAGTTTTAACTACATGCAGAAACAACAATTATAAGAACATTGATAATAATCATTACTGTACAATAAAAGAGGGATGATGTGAGGCCAAAAACATCAAAACTTGGAGTATAACACTCGTTTGGAAAAACAGACTCCTATAAAAAGGTTGATTTTTTTCATTCATCTGTATGTGCGTGAGACTTGAACTAGGGTAAGGGGGATGTGTGAACTGCATAGAGGCAGAGAAGAGTTCTCAGTTCTACGAAAAAAGCGAGGGGTTGGGGAAAGCAGAAGGACAGAAAGACATGAAGTGTGTACTCTTGTTATAACAAGCACACACACATACAGACATCCTCACATTTTCAGTTAAGCTATACACTTTGAAGCCCTTAAATATGCTTCATCTTCATTGTGGAAAACAACAGGAAAGAGTAACTACACGTAGAATTATCACTGAGCCTCATAATCTCCTCGTGGGATCCCTTAATTTCACCTGCTGTAAAAAAGTGTAATCTGAGGTATATGGCTTCATTTCATCCATCAACTTCACGAAAAAAGAACAAGAGAAGGTTTGATTCATTTGTTTTGAAAAGCAGCAGGTGAAAGATATGTCAGGCGCAGGTCATGTACGCGTAGACTTTTGCAAAATGAAGAGAGCTAGGGATAAAGCACACACTCTTTCGTGTTTTGAAGAATTATTAGTTTTGACTTGAGATAAGATGAGTGGCAGAAGTACAAAAAGTCATGCAATTTCACATGAATATGAAAATTTAGTGTCCCTTTGGCTTTTTCTCCAGTGCACTAAATCTATTACCGAAAATGTGTTAAAAGAATTCAAGTCCCTCAGCTTCCCGACCAGGGTTGGAAATCGAGCTGAAGTGTCTGTTGTTGAAGTTGGTGGCATCCGATGGGCTGGTATGCATGTTGTGTGTGTGTGTGTGTGTGTGTGTGTGTGTGTGTGTGTGTGTGTGTGTGAGTGAGTGTGTGGGGAACAGGTTCCAGGGTGGGCTCAGTCAGTGCTGACCTGCGTGACCTGTGCGTCAGCTGTCTGGTTGGTAGACTGAATGAACATTGGTTGGGTGAGCTCCTGTCCGGCTGGCATCGTTACCTGCTGAATCTGATACAACTGCTGCAAAACAGAGAAAGACACAAAGGATGAAGACTGGAGTGTAGGAAGTCTCTTATACCACATTGTCCCTGTAAGGAAATCTTCTTTGGACATACAATAAGTTCTCTGTCTGCACAGCAAAAACTGAAATCAGAGCAAGTGTTTTTATCTTATTGTTCGTCAAAATTGTTTTTTTAGTCTTGGTATGAGCCACATTCAACTGAAAAGTGAAGAAACAAGACTTGTTTTTTTAAGATATTTTAGGGTTAAAAATGACGGCTGAGTTGCTTGTAACCAGTTAAAGAAAAATTTGCCAATAGGGAAAGAAAAATTTGCCCATCAGGTTTCTTGAAATTAGAGTGATGTCTTGAGACATGGAACAGATTTTTTCCCCCTTATTACAAGCAATTCAGACATTGTTTTTTTCTTCAAATAACTGAGAACAAGACATTTTTCTGGGCTCATATCAAGGCTAACAAACTTTTTTAAAGTGATGATATTTTTTAGTGTGTTCCTTCTTCGTGCACCTGTGAAAACCTCAGACCGACTCAAGCTTTAACATCACCAAGAGGTTTCTCAGGTGTTCTAACCGAGGTCCACACTCTGTGCTCCTTGCTCAATAAAATTAAAAGACTAAATTAACTGTTTTTACATTGAAATTACGCGAACCCTGTTCTGCAAAAGGTGCTAAACCAAATAAACTTAAGATTGGGCCATGCAAACAGTCTCACCATTCAAGAAGCATTCCAAAAGTTGCCATTACAGACAGATCAAAATACGTAAGATACATTAACAGCATTCGTTACCTGTCCATCAGTAAACTGGTTGAACTGCTGCTGTCCTTGCTGTACCTCTGTCTGTGTGATCTGGAAAAATGGAAAACGGTGAGACTCAAATTTTCATATGTCTGAGTATATGTGTGAGTTTTACTACTGGTGTTTGTTTCTTTGCCATTGTTATTACCTGCTGAGTGTTTGCAAGAGTCTGAATCTGGCCTTGGACCACCTGCGCCCCCGAGACTGGCTGAGCTAGTCGGATGTACTGTAGCTGACCGGTGTTAAGCTGCACCTACACGCCACCACCACAAGGAGGAGACAAAGTTTGGTTGGGGAAATAAGGTCATTCAAATTCAGAGGTCACAGCCATTTTCCGACTGGATACCTAACATAAATCATTCACCCTCTCTGGTGATTAGTTAACTCACTGACACATCGACTTAAACATTGTTTTTTTTAACCGGACTGTTTCCACTCTTTCAATCATTTTACCAACACTGCTTCTTTTCTGCTTTTGTCTTCCCCATCATTTCTGTCAAAACCATTTTATTTTGTATTGTTTCTTTGTCATTTCCAGGTTGCTCTTTCCTCTCACCGGGATTTGCTGGATCTCTCCTGTGTTGGTGATGATCTGCTGCATGACCTGCATGGTCTGTCCTTGGGTTTGCGCAGTTTGAGCTTGACCCTGGGCTGCTGCAGCTTGAACAATCTGTACCTGTTGACCCTCACCCACCTGCATCGCCACAGGTGCACTCTGAGGGAGGGCAAAGACAAGGGGGGAAGGCAAAGAAAGAGGGGGAAAGGTGACATATTAGATGATGAACAAAAGTTGGTGCAGGGATGGAGTTTATGATTGATTTAGGGAAATGTCTGATCTCCCTGAGATAAGATTTTAACCTGTGTTTTAAAGTCTTTTAAACAATTATTAGGCAGGAAGGAAAGATGTTGGGCAAGAGGTGACACAGCAGATTTTGTGACCTCTCTTCCTCATCTGTCTGTCACACTATCTGGGGAAAAGCCACCTGATCTCACACTGCGGTCACCCCTACAGGCCGCAGCCATCAGAACAGGAAAGTACGTGTGCAGCAGTCACCTCCAAGCCTCTGTGTCTGCATGTGAGTGGTTAGCAAACATATGAATACGCGTGTGCATGCATGTTTACCGTGATGGGTGTGCCCTGTGATTGCACCTGCACCTGCTGTAACTGCTGCATGGTGGCACCTTGCAGCATCTGATGGCCCGACAGAACAGGATGAGAGAATGAGAGAAAGACACGCAGTGAGAAAGCAGCGATAGCAACAACTCAACATGAAGCGTGTGTGAGGCGTGAATGCATGACAAAGCTGGCAAACAGTGACATAAAGCAGCACATGAGATTACATGACAGGTTTATGAGTGATACAAGAAGCTGAGGTGAGAAACAGGAAAAGGAAACATAATGGTGCCTGAATGTGTACATCTAAAGCAAAGGGACTGAATAATGTCAGTAACTCTTAGCTTTAGTTCACAGCCATATTCCATTCTTCAAATAAATCAATTCATTACTTAATCAACACGTCTGAATTCTACTCAATACGAAATTAACAAGTTCTGGTGTGCTGAAAAGCACGAGTCTGATGAGTTGTTGTAAGACGGCCAGCTGCACTTTATGGCGGCCTTCTTTACACCTCATAATGTGAAAACTAACAGAAGGGATAGGTGCAATTAAGCTGTAAGACAATACAACAGATACATTTCACACTTCAGGCAAAACAGGGAAATATTTTAATCACAAGGTTGTTTTTTTCAAGAGTATTTATACATATTAAATAATTGTTAAACATGAATCGAATCTATTTACTCCCACAAGACCAAGCTTTACAAGTGCTGCTACAGACAGAGTCTACAATGAGTCTACATCGGGTGAGTGTCAAACTGTGACCTCCCTGCTCTCACTGAAGGCTGCAGCAGTAAATGGTGCTCATGAATAAAGCAAGGTCTTAATGCTTATGACAGCTCAGCTAAAGGCAGCGTGCCGAAGCAGCATGAAGCAGCACAGGACCCACAGCTACATGACATGCACAGACAGAGCGGGTGGCAAAAGTAACAGGGGAGGAGAGTATCTGAGGAAAAATGTCTCAGAATAATCATGTTTGCTCATGAAAACACTGAAGAAGACACTACTCCTGCATTGGTGCATGGTAACGACCTTGTTTCCCTGACAATACAGCCATGAAATTCAGTTTTTTTTGTTTCTGTCTCCTAATTTCTTTGAAACAGAAAAACAAAGCAAGAATAATGTGATGAAGAGAGACACTAAAAAGAACAAAAACAAAAGGTTTGATCACAATAGTTCCTGAGAGGGCTCTTTGAATTTTAGAGGCCATGGTGCTAAAAAAAAGTGCAACAGAGGGTATAGTCAGGTGAAAGATGGAAAAAATCTGAAGTTGAGAGAAAAATAATAAAACCTTGAAAGAAAAAGTTTCAATCTATTGATTTGAAGAAATGAAAGCTGAAATTGTACGGAAAAAAGACTGTACTGCTCCGAGATTTATGTTTTGTTAGTGAGTTTTTTTCCTGTAAGCTCTTGACTTAAATCTCAATTCATTTTTTTCATAACTGCCCCCACACTTTGTTGACAAAAGGAACTGACTGATAGCAACAACTGAACTTTCCTACATACTCTTTTGCCTGTATTTGTAACTATTTGATCACATTTCACAGACGCAGAGATGGGAATGTTCGTTTGTGTGAAAGCATTTCCTCTGCAGAGGGAGGGGGTGCGTGCGTGTTGTTTGCTGGGTGTGTTCAGAGGTCCGGTTTTCCTGCTGGTGGGAGAGCTATCAGCGACTAAATGTGAGCTAAGACTAACATCAATAAAACCTCAGATGATGACCTCAGGAACAAACCTTTTACAGCATGAGTCCCAGGAGTGGGTGGGGTGAGAATGCAAACACACACTCAAAGTAAATGTATTGTTTGGGCACGTATGAGTGACAGTGTTTCTCTAAAGTGAAGGTGCTGGATGTAAAGACGGGGGGTGCGGGGGGGCATTGTTTTTTTCTGATGGTGTGGAAATCCAGCTGTGGCAGGTTTTTTGATGCTTCTTAATCTCTTTCTCTGTATCTGAGGCTCTGTTTTTCATTTTGAAAAAAAGAAGCACAGTGTTGCTTGTACCTGTCCTTGTTGAGGCTGTGCAATGATGATCTGTCCTGGCTGGATGGTCGCGGCTGCTTGTGCCCCAGGCTGCTGAGCCTGTTGTGTCCCCTGCACCTGCACAGCTCCAGGCTGCTGGGCTAGAGTGAAATAGTACTGCACAGGCTCCGCTGGAGCTACCGACTGACGCATCTCCTCCTGAAAATCACACACACACACACACACACACACACATTGGATTGGGCCTATCAGTCCATTACATCTCCATGAATTATTTTTGCAGGTGTAACGGCAGAGGAGGTCAGCACTGATAAATAACTGATGGGACGTGACCAGGGAAACGTAATGTAATCTTGACACAAGATCCATTACAGGCAAACATACTGGTCAATACCATTGACTGAAGGCCTGAAGGCAAGCTAAGCCGAACATTGTGATGTTTAAACTGTCAACAACTTACATAAAACACTTTATTAAATACTTCTGACTTTAGAGTAATCAAGTTATACAAAAACTGACTGATACACAGAAATGATCTCTCTCCCACCATAAGACGGCAAAGATGAAGTGTCAGAGGTATACTCATTTGTTTTACTCTGCACAGTTAAGCAGGTTAAATTGGGGTGACCAATTGTCCTCTTTGCCCAGACATGTCCTCTTTTTGGCCGCAAAATTGTGTCCAGGAGGATTTTATAAAATTTCTCAAAATGTTCCGGTTTTTTTCAGCTTGTTCAACAAACCACTGATATTTATAAAAGGTCACTGCACTGGGCTACTGGCATTATTCTGATGCCCCATCCTCAAAGTCAAAATTTTAAGATAAAAATACAACTTTTTATCTCAAAATTTTGATCTAATATGAGCAATAAAATCTTTATAGTACCAGTTTTCAATTTTATATTCTTAACTAATCGGCCTCTATACATGGTTTATATTCAGATATAGAAAATGTTCACTTCAAAAGGAAAAGGAGTGTTTCAAACAAAAGTACGGGTTATGCCGCTACTTTGTCATCTTTGAGTATTTTTTCAGTATCTCTAAGAGGCCGGGTATGGGGTTCCCTTTTTGGGTTTTTAGAAAATAGTCACCCTAGGTTAAATTCCTGCGAATACAGGGGGCTTGAACAACACTAACAGGTATCATGAACACCAGGAAACACTGACCTGTGTCACCCTGCTTCATACCTGACGAATGAGCAGCATCCTGATGAAGTTCCTCCATCACCAGAAGCATAAACACCCCTCTCCCAGCTCCATGACAACACAGCTGAGAGTGTAGGATGTTTACATGCCCGGAGACAGTCTTCTTGACAACCAATTTAAATATCTCACTCCTCCATCTGGTGGCTTACATTTGTATGTAGCACATCAATCTCCTGCTTGAGATTATCCTCAGTTTACATGGGAATAAATGACTTTTCATCACTGTTTTATTCTGAAGAAGTGGTGATCTGCCACCGTTATTAAACCTTAGTCATCACTGGGGTTACTGTTGGCTGTCAGAGGCAATAAGATGCTGCAAACATCCGACTGAAAGCTCCTGCAGTTTGAACCCCAGCTTCCAGTCAAGGATGTTTACAGCACCTCGAGTTTGCCAACAATAAATAAACTCCCTCGATGAAGACCAAAACAACCAGCTCCTTTGTATAAGACAGAACACTGTAGGAAATGAGACGATCCCTCCGTACTGAGCTGTCCTACCTGTCGTTTCGGAGGTTTCAGGTCGTCCCGGGGCACGATGTCGATCAGAAAGTCAAACTGGTCAAACTTGGTTATTGCCATGGCGATGTCATTCCTCTGTGAACACAACAGTCAATGCCATGAGGTCAGACTCGAATTATGCTAATGCAATATATGCAGCATCCTATATATAACCATGCCTTATGGCTTAAGGTCAACCCTCCAAAAATAGCCACACGAGGAGCTACTGGCGGATAGAAATAAAGTTCCCGGTGGTACTGTAACATGTTTTTGCTTTGAAAACTGATCTCACAGGAAGGGAGGATAAGTTTAGACCGGAAAGGGTAAGTCAACAGAGAGTTATTCAGTGAGAGATATTAAACCGCAGAGTCATTTTTAAATAGAGGGATCTGAATAATTGCTTGTTCTAACCCCATGTAAGAAGATTGTTTTTCTGTTCATCAGACATTGAAAACATTTGAGTTATCTGAGCGAATGCCTCAACTCTGGTGAGAGGAAATCCATCTACATTTACTACAGTTTTCTCAAATTTGATAGACAATCAAGAAAACATTTGAAGTCACAACAGTGACCCGGGGTAAATCCGCAGGATCAAATCAATTAATGAAGAATTCAACAATTTTATGTTGCTTCAGGTGGTCGGATTAAATTTCCCAGCACCTTCCTCATAAACAAACCTGTGTCATGCTGGGTGGAATTTAACAAGACCCCCTCTCTCCCCCGTCTATGAGCACCGGCTCTGCTGTTACACTCCTTCTTATAGCCACAGCACTGCGCTGTCTCTGTGGAATTTTCCACAGGATATTGGCTGTCAGGACCCCCTATTGTGGCCCTCCCAGCACTAGAGGGTATTTATAGGAGCTTGATTAATATCTGGCAACACCAGGTCACATCTACACTTGTTCTATTGATGAGCGTTGCTATGGTGACACCAACTGGCGTGCCCTCCTCACAATAGGACTCTGGCTATGTGAGGGTGCTGTTTTAACTCACTTAGGTGCAAGAAAATCACATATTCACAGGGTCACACGTACCTCGTGCGTCATCTGTGGTGTAAAATGTAATTAACATCTAAACGTACGGCGTGAATGAAGTTCAATTTAAAGCAGGGGGCGCAGAGAGCAGGAGGTTAGCGCTGAAAAAAGGAGGATAAGTCCAGACAACAGTAAAGGGAACACACTCCCAAAGTAGGTCTTCTCCACCAAAAGTGTGATGAAAATGATAACAGTTTCTGTTCCTACCTGCAGTGCCACACACACACACACACACACACACACACACTTCCATGGACGGCTAATCTCCCAGAGGTATGTGAATGGATAAAGTCGACTTAAGGGCTTTCATGTTCTGCTCCACAGTTTCTTCCACCTCTTGATGTTCAGGTGAGACAAGCTCTTGTCTGATTTTTCCCAAACACTTCCACTCATTCTCTGCTTCCTCTTGCACCTCACATTTTTTCAGAGTCCATTTTATTTAAGTTTAGTACAGCAGAGCAGGCAATATGGCACCAGAGGGAAAAGTGGGTCAAAGGCACCCGCCTGGCTTTGCTTTCAAAGTCAATGGAGGGAGAAAGAGCTCAGCGGAGGGAGAGTCCTCAAGGGGATGCTGGTATGGGGCCTCAGCTTGTGTACACACACACAGACACTTTGTCATAAAAAGCAGCAAGGCAGAAACACAGCAGATAAGATGCAAGGGTGCAGGGTGAAAATGAAGCCAAAATGTACAAAAGTGGATGTTAATCCCAAAAAGACAAGACAGTGGTCTTATATTACAGGGTTAGTCACTTTACTCCTCTGAAGCTTGATCTGACCAGAACAAGCAGTGCCATACATGGAGTTAAAAAAAAAAAGATGTCTCTGTGAGTGTGTCTGACCTGCAGCGTGCGCCTTTTGTTGTCCTCAGTGTGGATCCAGGCTCTGAGGGTGAGCTCTGTGATGAAGATCTGAGCCGCCTTAGCAAACAGGACTGGAGCCTCAGCGCTGATCATCTGTGGGGAAGAGATGGAGTTACGACTGGTTAAAAAAAAACAACACCCACAGACCATCAAACATCAATCGCATAACAGCTACAACATGAATCACTCTGAACCTGAGCAACACATCACCGTGGTACATTCACAGGTGCTGCAAAAGGAGCAATGACTGCATGCATGTTTAAAAAAAAAGCACCTGATAATTAGTTTATGTGGTTGTGTGTCAAACTGAAACACTGCTTTCAAAGACCTTTGGAGCCTGGCTGAAGAATTTCATTATTATTCACCCCAACCAACAAACATTTCCTCTATTTTTACTGCAGCTGCTAGATAACGTCAACCCTTGGATGTCCCTATTGACACCTCTTCAGCAGTAAAACCACAGATCAGCAGGCTTCCAGTGGGTAATTACTTCAAAGGAAATTGTGTTTAACCTACAGACAGCTGTGCAACAGTGAAATATCCCCTAAAATGTCACATATGAAGAACGGCTTATAAATACACTTGCCAGCTCACACATGGTGCAGTGAAAGCTGCTGCGTCACAGCTGACAGAAGGGTCTTGTCTTCAGATATGTTAGTGATCTGCTGATCTCTTTACCACTTTAAGCTGCTGCTTAACTAAGGCCATGCTGCTCTTGACACGATACACTGAAACCACACATACACACATATATACACTCTCCCCAGGGCTTTCTCTTAGGTGGCTGTGCAGATGGATTCAATACAAATGCCAAAGGTCTTAAAATAATGTACGGTAACTTACACTTAACAGAAATTAAGCAAATTATTTACATATTGTCAAAATACATTGTTGTGTTTCGCCATTTAAGTAAATTTGTTCCCAGTTTAACTGCCAACAACGGACAAAATCTCCCCAACAAAAAAACTGTTTCAACTTCATTCAATGATATAATAATTAAGCTTTAGAATGAATGCTGGTGACCCACACAGATGTATTAAGAGTTTTTTCAATGATTGATTGTCCTATTACATACTATAACTGCACTTTTACTCACAGACATGTCTGACAACGCTGATCATATTTATCCTCTACAAGAAAACAGACCAGTTGTACGCACTGAAAAGTTTGATTCCTAAAAACAGGCCTGAAAGCAAGAGTTTATTGTAAACACAAAAAAGGTACATTACTCATCAGGCTCCCAGAAACTGAAAGGAAAACATTTTGGCATTAACCCAATTTCAAAGAAGTTGGTTGTTACATAAAATAACTGTTTACCAAAATAAAATCTGATGTAAAGGCTCAATTGTAATTTCAACAACACATTATACAGCAATTTTACCATTTTGTTGCAACATCTCCTCTTTTGATGACACTCTTTTAAGTTTGGGAACTAATGACAAAAGTTTTCTTCCTTGAGTTTCTTACGACAGTAGAATTTCAGCTGCTCAGTAGTTTGAGATTTCCTGTTTTATTCTGCTTAATGATGTGCCAAATGGTTTCAACGAATGACAAGTTAGAACTGTAGTTGGACCAGTTCAGCACCTAGGCTCTTCGACTACAATAAATAAAGGAAGAGCCAGGTTAACTCTAGACAGAGCCAGCTACTAAACCACAGTACCAACTCACAAAGTTTGCTTGTGATAATATTTTAAACAGTAGTGGCACTTAACTGTTTATATACAATAAAAAAGAGGTGTTAAAACAAGATCTGATCTTCATTTATTTTCTTAGTAAAGGGAAACTGATCATGGGAAGCAGAGTCCACTGCCAAGAAGTATAGTATTTGAGTTTTGACATTGAATTTTTTTTCGATGCGTTATTTTCAGTGGATAAAGGGTTGAAAGAATTTGTTAACTATCAAACACTACTCTCACTAATTTTTAGAAATGTGTTTGGGATTGGGTTCATAAAAACAATCAGAACCTGGTCTGGGATTAAGACATGATGCAATCTTTTAATTCACCTTTTTAATTTATTGATAATGCAAAACCAGAATGGCTCATCTCTACGAATCTCAACCAAAACATGAAAATAGATTTGGTTTGTGTGTCACTTGGAGCGGTCTCTTACCTTCACATCTTCATCCAGCTTCATGATTTTTTTGATGCGGGCTAGAGGCAACTCCTGCACGCGGAAATCCTTCTGAAAGGAACAGAAAGAGTGGTCAGTTCCAGACACATTTATACATCTGAGGGGAGTTGTTTGCCTCAGTATCAGCATGTGTTTATTTCTGGACATATCGTACCACAGTGAGGTTTCTGATCTCCTCCATGACTCGAGGCCAGAAAGACTGCAGGGTTTGCTGGGCATCGCTGCCCCCGGCTCCAAACGCATCGGCCGACATCTTTTATTCTGCTGTGAAGGAAGCAGAAAGAAGATTTTAATTATGTGAATACAAAAGACAAGTGATCGTACACCTCTGTCACCAAAGTCAGGTTACAGCAGTACAGTCAGTCTAGGCCAGTTTCCCTGAGTACATCCTGTGTGTGACAACCACACATCCTCTCATGGCCTACCATTATAGTACAATAAAATCAAAATAGAGCCTCAACTGGCTTCTATTCTTGTTCTTGGTGGATGTTGACATCACAAACCCACTCCCATTCTAGCTGCACACTCCTTGATTATGAATGGCTCTATCAGCCCTTACCACAACAAAAGCTTCTCTGCAAAATAAGCATGACACTGCAAATCAAATGCTGCTACTGGTCCAACAGGATGAAGAAAACTCTGATGCAAGAGATCAAAAGTTCACATTAGCTGCATTCTACACAGAGATCTGGGCAAAAAGAATGAATTGTGAATCGAAGTAGACCAACTGTTTCACACATGCATGTAGACATACAGTGCTTCTGTGAGGGATCTGAAAGAGGATCCAGCAGGTTACTATGGCATGCCAGGAATCTGCTGGGGGAATATTGGCCTGCCTGTCTGAGCATGCAGAGCTCGGAGTGTCTGGATCGCACTCTCCCTTTTATTCCATACCTCAGTGAAAAGATCTGGCAGAGGGGGGGAGAAAAAAAGAAACAAGGGTGGGTGGCAGGGCAAACAAGAGAGGAGTGTGTGAAGCTGCTCAAGAGAGACATGGGAGGGGGGGGGCTTGTCCAGTCCAGTTCAGCATTAATCCAGAGCTAAGACAAAGTGCCAAAGGCTTTATCAGAGGGAGGTAAGAGGGACGGACAAGACCGCCATCAAACTGATGTGCAAACTAGAGAAGTGGGTCAAACAGGACAGAAAGTGAACGAGGAAGACTTGACAGAACCAAGAAAATGGGTATGAGAAGTGTGTGTTTGTGTGGAAGGGGAGGGGGGGGGGGGGGGGGGTGCTCCTCTTTATCTTCCTCTCTTTTCTCACTCTGGGCATGAATAGCTGTAGCTCTTGTCCAGCTAAAACAGCCTGACTAAAAAAAAACTCCATCTGGTGAAGAGGATTGTTTGAACTTTGGATCAATGTCAGCGTCCTTTTTCATCCCACTTAAGTGTAGTTGTAAATATTTTACACGGATAAATCACTAATTCAGAAAGCAGAACCCTCTACCTGATTGATTTTTGACAGGGGAGATTGCTTCCATAGCAGTTGTGGAAGTTACTGAATAATAAAGAAGACGCAACGCTGCATCCTGTCCTGTCGCTCAGTTTTGGAGCAAGAGCAGCCTAAATCAATGAGACAGAATGGCAGCAGGGGGGTCGGCTTTATATAAATCAATCAGGCTGCTTGTAGCAATGGCATGCCAGGCGAGTGATTGACCTTGACTGTGTCCCCCCGTCTCTGCCTGACGCTCCAGTGTCCAGTTGCATTTCAAGGTTGATTGAAATCCTGCAGTCACTAGAACAATCCCAGCATTCCACGGGACAGGAATGACTGATGGGAAATGTAGTTTTTTGTCCTCTAGCTGATGGGAGAAATGACCTCTGGTTGCTTTTTTTTGTCCCACACATCATGACCAAGCAAACAGGGTTACAAAACCAGCTGTGATACATTTCTTCGTCTCGTGTTAATCAGTATTCATCCTCCTCTTGTCTGTTTTAAACCTGGTGATCATTTCACACAAGATACCCTTGAGCTGGCGCAGTTTTGTCCCTGACTGGAGGCCTGATCAAAAAGAAATAAATAAGAGGGCTTTATTTACAACTAAGGCAGCATAATTAATCACAGTTGTCAAAAAATGAGCTTTCACATGTTGCATCAGGAAAAAATGCTTCCTCAACATTCTTCTCTCATTCTGAATGCATTTATTTAAACATCTGACAAAGGATTTGACACATGATTTGAAATCAGTGTGATAAATATGAAGCGACCCTCTCACAAACTGTTGTCAATTTAGTGGTTAAACGCGACCTTTTTCAGTTTATTTGAGTTAGGGAGGGATTGTTGCAAACTCAGGTATTGTGCAAAACAGAACAGGAAGCTGTTACTTGGAGGTCAAATACACTTTTTGAATGCTTATCTGTTTATACTTTTATCATTATGATGATGTTAAATTACACATTTGCATATTTTTCTTAAATCCTGAGGACCTACTAACAACCATTAGGTCAATTTCAATAGTAAAAACACTACTGCCAAAAGGAAATAGAGCAGGAAAGGAGGAAAATCACACCTGTGTTAACTTTGGCTCCTCAATTCGCTCTAGCACATACCTCAAATCTCTAAATATTGTGTAGCTATTCTTCAGAGGCAAAGCTTTTCTTTAAGTTACTCATCTGCTTCCTCACCCCCTGCTTTCTGACCTCATAACCTTCAACTCAAACACACCGCCGCAGTCTAACCACAGCAGCAGCACAAGGGGCGAGGAGGGTGCCAACGTGTGAGCTGAAATGAGAAAGCAGGTGTGAAGAAAACGTGAATAAAGGGGAAAGAACGATACAGAACAACTTGTGTGAGAGAGGAGGAGGGCTGAGTACTGACATACCCCTGAGCATTACTCCTCTAGCTAGCTAGCATGCTCTAGCAGCAAATTATTTTTGAATTAGCATATTTCCCAGAGCTTTGCATCGATGGAAAGTTTGTGTGGGAGCCAGTTGATGTCTCAGACACAAGTGCAGAGAAAAATGTATTGTGCTGACTTTTGCAACACCTTCTAAGGTCTCAGTCTAGACAATCACTCTGCACCCAGCTATCTGCTGCACAAAGAAAATCCACTGTGGAACTCCCCAAAAGCTAATAAATGTCAACTTTATAAAGTTGTAAAAGGTCTGGAGGCTGATGCAGGGAGAGAATGTCTCAAGATGGCTTCTTTTATCTGCAGCAATGAGCACAATTGGCCTTTTTAGTTCTAAAGTCTCAAGAACCATTTGAACTGTTTTAAAAATGAAAATATTTACATTGTACACTATTGAAAGCTTGTCTAAGTTTTGTAAATATTGTGAATTCTTTGTACCTTCTAGTGGGCTCGTTTTTCTGGACAGTGCTGCGTGCTAGAGCAGTGAAGCAGCTTTGGTGCACTGTTTTGTGCTTTTGTATGTATGTGCTATGCATCTCTCCTCTCCCCTGCGGGTTTGTTGTCCTTCCTCAGGTCATCAAGAAAGAGATATGCCAGTGTTGGATTTCCAACCGACTCTGCTGTGTTTGTGTGTCTGTAAAGAAAAATCTGATCTCTGTGCTTTGTCTGCGTAGCCCAAACACAGCACCTTCCTCCTTTAGCGGCTCTTCATCCGTCTTCCTGTCCGTTTCCCAGTTCTTTCCATCTTTCTGTCATTTGTTTGTGAGCGTCCTCCCATTCTGTCTACTTTACTCTCACCTGATCCCCCTCTTCCAACTTCTCTCAGAAAGTCGATGCTGCTCCGCTTGCAGCAGCTGAATCAGCGCTAATGTTGTACAGCAAGCCCCGTCCTGTTCCTCCTATCTCTCTCTCTCCCTCTCTCTCTTTCTACCTCCCCTCCCTGTCTGGCTCGCTCATTGGCACGTCACATCAAGTGGCCACTCACAGCAGCATCGGCGACACGCTCCAACTCTGACATCACACCACTTTACATGAGCCTTCAATTCCTGTTCAAATAAACCTGATGGCTGCACGGGCAGGGAAAAGATGACAAGATAGGATCACTAAGCCATATGTCCATTTATTCTCTTTTTGAGATCAGAGGAGAGCATGAAAAGGGCAAAGAGGAAACGCTAAACTTCCAGTGTCCAACTCTACACAAAGGCAGGGTTAAAAGACAAAGTACAGCTGAACACAGAGACCAAATAGCTCTTTGGTGAGGTGAAATGTTCCTTGGTTAATCACCCCCTTAATGGCCTAACAATCTGCATAAATCAAGCTTTTGCTGAGTGTTTGATCAGCAATGAGGCTAAGCAGTTTAGGCCATCCTAGAGGCCGAACTGAGGAAAAAGTGTGAGCTTTTCCTTGAGGTGTAGTGGTCTCACACTGTCGTCACTGTGCTGAATCTCATCACTGATCTCTCCCTTAAGAAGAGCTGACACCTCACACTGATGCAAATGTGTAGTGAGAGCACCACCTGACCCACCAATCAGCAAAGACACACACCACATGTACAATACAGACTGTGAAGCATTGATGTCTCAGTGGCCTCATTCCAGGTTTCTGTAGCAGAGTATTGAAGCTCAGCATTGGTTGCTTCAGTATTGGACTTGCTGACTTCATCTGACCGTTGGTTGACCTGACAAGAGGCAGAGGTGAACCTTAAGCCTCCTGGTTAACAGCTACAACGGACCCTCTTAGCCACACCACTAGTTAACTTGTATTTTCTTGAACAACACAAAACCAACATATTTGAGAATTTAAAAAATGAGTGAATAATAAAAATAATTCACCTCTGCTTGATTTTTTTGGTGCAACAACAAGCTTTTCAACACAGGCCTCAATGGGGTTCTATTGGCTTTTGATGCCAGTCTCAAGTGGACACTGGAGGAACTGCAGTTTTTGGTACTTTTTCATCAGAGTCGTTGGTAAATTGTGCACCAATTGTCCGTCAAGAATATTTTAAAAAACATACTCAAAATTTAACTTAAAACATAAGAATGCTCACAAATCAAGACATAGTGAAAACATATCCTCTGGTACTATCTTGCAATATTTTTGTTTCCTTGCAATAGATGACTATATATATGGCAATACTTTTTAAATTTTTAAATACTTTTTAAAGTGTTAAATACAGCACCCTATGTGATATTAACTATGAACTGTCAGATTGTCCCAATCTCTGTTGTACTTTGTTTGAATTCACTGCTCCCTCTCTCTCAGTCGCTCAACCCAACACATTGTACATCACTTTGCCCAGCCCTGATAACAGCAGGTGAGATGAAGAGAAGGTGCTGTAACTTTGTGAGTTGTTGCATTTAATATGGTAAGATACACAAATGGAGGCTCATTTAGAGCTATTAGTGATGTGTTTGGATGTAGACAGGGTACAGCAACTTCATTGAAAGGGTCAAATGTACCGCAAGATGTTATACACTGTGCATTATGAATATTGCACATGCAAATATCACGGTGAAAATACTGAAACAATATATTGAGCAGTCCTAACTGGTGCTAATATTTCTTTGAAAAGCTCAAATTGTCGAGACAAAATCGGGCCACTAGATATCCGTCAGGTCCGAATCCTTACTGTTTCCACTTTGGCTCCTGTATCTGATTGACTTATTCCCTAACTACGAGATCAGTTTGGCTAAAGGTATATCAACTCCTGCTGCCTTTGTTTTGACAGCGCAGTTCATAAATAACTGTAAAATAGTCTTCAAAGTCCATGTAAAACTACTTTAAACTTCAGTCGTTTATCCGCACACTGCAAACAATGCTGCTTCAAAAACAGACATTGAAATTTAGCATACTGATAAATACACTCTTATTTTTTGTTTCATTGCTTTGTTTTCATTAGCAGGGTTCACTCTGTCTAAATGTCTCAACCACCTCTTTCACCTCAGCTTTAGCCTGTAAATACAACTGTAAAGCCGTCATCTTCAGGAACTTTCAGATATTATGAAAAAAAGCAGACTGCATTGTCCAAGCTCGCTGTATTCAAAAGTATCAAACATTTCGACAATCTTACCTCTAAAGTCGTGCCTAATCATGGTGTCTCACAGTTCAAACTGATATCAGGCTGTTCAAACAGCAAACATGTATCCACATGAACTGGTTTCCACAACGTTTCACTATAAATGATGAAATCCACAGAAAGATGTCTTCTTTTTTGTATTATGGCGCCCGCTGTGTGATAAGTTCTGCTTCATCGACGTGATGTCTTTGGTAAGAGGTCAGTTTTCCACATGCTGCCCTGTTAAACTGTGTGTGATGCAGAATGAGCAGTTCAGCAGGAAGGTCACTAAAGGTTAATGTCTGCTGCAATTCAACTGGCCTCCTAAGCAGAAAAACAAGTGAAACACTGTCTGCACAACATATATTCAAGTGAACTCAGATTCATCATTACAGCGATATTAAGTATCTTATTTTAAAGATGTAGACGGTGGCTTTTCATCTGAGTAGCTATATCTGAATGTAAGGGGAAGTAGAGGCAGCTTAAGGTGTCAAATATCATATCGACAAACATATTTGCGATATAGCTCTCCATTAAAAGATGTAATTACAAATCTTGGGCTATGTTTGTTTTCACCTTGATGAACCCATTGACAAATACCACTCAGGAACAAACTGGCACGGTTTCAGTAAGCAGGGTTAATGATCAACTCAAGCAAAACAAAAAACAAGAAGTTCTCAGCCAGGAATTACAGATTAACTCCTGAAACACAAGCTCAACATTCTCACAGATGTTGTCTGAAGTGTTGGGAGATAAATATTTTTTTAAAACAGCCAGGGTTATGGTTGTGTGCAGGCTCGCGGTGACCTGCAGCGCAACATCTCCCCAGCGCTGCTGGACCGAACCAGCCGACCGAACGGCCCTGCAAACTTTGCCCTTGGTTCTGCTTCAAGCCAACTCCAGGAAGTGCTAGTCAGTGATCTCCCAAGGTCATTCAACAGAGGAGAGAGAGAGGGAGAGAGAGAAACCAGAGAGGGAGGAGGGAGAGATGAAAGAGAGAAGGGGGAGGGAGAAAGGGGGAGGACAGAAAAAAGGACAGGTTTTTCAACTTTCGCTGCAGCACTTAAGTGACCCCAGAGGTAGTGGCTGTGTGCTATCTAAGAAGCTAAATAAAAACATGACATACTGTACATGTCAGCCACGTTCTGTTCTCCTCTGAGTTTCTCTTCCTCTGTGTCCTCTCATCTCCCTCTACATGTTTCCTCCTTCTCAGTGCTGGCGGAGAGACTGCAGGAGCCAATCTCACATTCCTGTGACCTTCATCCAGTGCTAGGCCCAGTCTGTGGCGTCAAAGTGGGCAGGGCTAAAGCTACCTGCATATTACACGCTGGAGCACAGCTGACTCCCCCCTGGCTACCCACACTGCCTTTAGTGACAGTGTACACATGTATAAACACACAAGGAGAGGGACAAGGGCAAAAGAGTGAACTCTGAGGAGGACTGGTCACCTTAGCGGGACGCCGACAGGCCCGGCTCTGTCTCAGTAGTTTGTTGGTTTGTGTACGCTTACCTTCCTGTTGTTACAATAAGAGGCACAAATGATATTCAAATCTCATGCAGACAGCAGCCAACCCTGGGATTTGGCAGCAAGGGCTTCAACTTAAGAGTTATTTTTAGTCTCCCTCTCTCAATCTCTCACACACACTCCCTCTCTCCCTCTTTTTCCCCAACGGGACTTTGTTTTGTCAAAGGCACCAATGGAAACTTTCAATTAGAGAATAAGGGAGGGGAGAGAAAGGGAGTCGGAGGCAAGTGAGATAAGAGGCGCCCTCCAAAGATTCCATCAGAAGAGATCAGATCAAACTATTAGCCTCCTCTGCCCCTGGAGCTAGCAGGCTGACAGTCCATCCCATCTGGGCGTCTGGCACTGTCATGGTGGGGGCCTGGGGGGTCCTGAGGTCACTGCAACCAGCTGCACCTCCATCCCTGGGGACCCTTGACACCAATAGTGACAGCAGCACAGAGAAGGATTTTCTCAGAGTCCCCCAAGTGCACCAAATATCCATTCAACATGGATGTCATCTTTGATGCTCAGTTCTGCGTCACAGTCTGGCGCTTGCGTGTAAACAAGGACGTCCGCTGGAAAGCAGTGTCCGGGCCAGCATCACAGGCAAAAAGCAGCAACAGGCCTCAAAGATATCAACACCAGCGAGACAGTAAGTGCATCCAACGCATCTTGGACAAGTTAACTTTCAGCAAAAGCAGCGCTCTTGGAAGAGGCTGGATTGTGCATCTGTGTGCACACTAAGGCCTAAAGTTAAAACACAACAAGTGACCGCCAAATCAGACAGGACAAGTGTTCATATTACAATGTTAAACTCCAAGAGGATTAAAAGGCACCATCATCATCTATTCTGCAGAAATGTAAACATTATGCAAAGTGAGAGCTGAAGGACATGGATGAGAGACACACACAGACACACCAACGCACAACTCCAATCTTACGAGGAGAGTACTATAGAACAGGAGGGGAGGGGGTTGAGGACGGCAGCAAAGGACAGACACCGTCTCATCACTGCAGAGCGTGATGGAGAGAGAAAGTGATTGGAGTCGAGCAATCTACTCGGAAACTCAAAGATGAAACAAACTTGGTAGATCCTCTCTCTGTGCGCACTGACTTACCCCTGTGCCCTTCATGGTGAGCGGTCTGCCCCGTCCAAGCAGAGTAAGCAGAGACGGACAGTTCTGTCCAAGTCTCCTTGAGAGCAGCAGCAGCAGCAGCAGCAGGAAGAAGAAGCAGCACAGAGGTTGACAGAAAAACTCTCTCAGTGTTCCTCCACTTCCTCCGTTTCCCTGATGGTATCAGCAGACAAAAAGCGCTCAGGCTCCATTGGACAGCTTTAAAAAAGGACTCTCAGCCTGGACATACAGGGAAGAGCAACCCCCCCTCTCCTCTACCCCTCCCCCCTTCTCTCTTCCACTCTCCCTTTACACATTGCCCCGTCTCCTTCAGCAGCCCCCCAACGTCCTCCTGCTGCCCAAACACACAGCCTGTCTCTAACCAAGTCCTCTCAACTCACTGACCTTCTCTCTTTTGCTTTCTTTTCTACTCTCTCACCCCTCTTCCTCTCTCTCTCTCCCTAGTCAGTGACCCATGCGTTTGTCTTTGAGCTGACCCCTGGCCCCGGTGCAGAGAAGAGGGTGAAGGGTGGGGGATAGAAAGCCAACACAGCAGCAGGCAACAGCAGGCAAACAGGACAGCGGCAACTCCCGACTCACAGACAAAAATCTCCAGCCTCCTTCCCCTTTAACATTCAGGAGTAATCAATCTAGCATGCTACATGATACTCATACCCCGCCTCCCAGCCGGCTCCCACCTCACTCTCACACTCACAGCCAATGAGAAAACTAACTCCTCTTAAGCCATTGGGTGCAGCACACACCAGTCAGCTCTGACACATCCCACGCTCCTCCTCTTTCCTCAGCCCGGCCCCCTTTCACTGACAGCCAACTTCCTGCTCTAAGTTACCTTGAGCTGCAGGATAGGGGTCAGGGGAAAGAAAAGAGGAAGAAAGAGAAGAGGGGAAAAGGGATGAAAAACAGCAAAGAAAGTTGCGGAAAGCTCTCGGGGGGGAGTGTGTGAGAGTGTTCTCGCTGTGGCTTGCCTCGGCATTGTCTGTCCTCAGGCGGTCCCTGGCTCTCCTGCTGCTGGATGGATGAGAAAGGTTCCACAGGGCTGCTCTCTGACAACTGCTCTCTGCTTATTTACAATGTCAAACTAAATGTCTCCCTCAGCCCCGCCTCCTCTCTGCTGGTACAGGCTGTCAGGGCAGTGATGCAAGCAAGCCGGGCTGGCCCTTACTGGCTGGAACAAGTGCCAGAATAGATGCCGCATGTTGCATCCACATGATTTAAAGTACAAAAGCATACGAGGCAGACTCGCTGTCTCATACGTGCACACAGGTAGGCATGGACATCCACTCACACGTACACATTTTGTCCTTGCCTTCTCATTCATCCTTGCCCACAGTCAAAGAGATGCACTGCTAACATCCACCCTCAGATAGGCTCATCTATTATGATACGATGAATTGAAGAGTTAATATAAGTACACTTCAACGGTCCACACTCATTACACACTTTGAATCAGGATAAATTAACTCATGGGGACACTTTGTTATGCCACTTACCGCAGCCACAGCATTAATCCAATGAAACCTCCATTGAGGTATCAATCAAACGTTAACTAGTTGCTGCAAAGCAGATCACAATATCATGATCTGTTCTGCAGCAACTTTGCACGAAATCAGCTGACTGCTAAGTCAGCCGAGAAAGAGAGATAAAGAAAGGAGAGTGTGTTTTATTTGTGTCCTATTTGTGGACAAACAAGACCCCAGAGATGTGGGTGCAAGTCTGTCAACAAGGACGTTGTTGTCTTGACCCTAAAAACTATGCTCACAGCAACTTCCACTATCAAAGCGTCATCAAAAAGACACACGTCAGCAATGTCACACAATGCCCTTCTTGTTAACATCCTGCTGGTTCAATGTGCAGACTTTTGATACAGCAACCTTCAGGACAAAGCACCAAGATAGGACACAGATTTCATTTGCAAAATCTAATTGTGTCCATATGTAATGTACTACTAACATATTTCATTTCCTCTATGCTAAATTATTGAGGCACAGAGAGTGGTACAGACAAATGTGTCAAATG
Organism: Thalassoma bifasciatum; assembly: GCA_008086565.1. Lineage (NCBI taxonomy): Eukaryota > Metazoa > Chordata > Actinopteri > Labriformes > Labridae > Thalassoma > Thalassoma bifasciatum. The sequence goes on from RPOG01000808.1 coordinate 196,854, forward strand.
ATGACAGATACTGATGTCATGGTCATATTCTCAAACTAATAGTCTATAACTAAATTTTGGTTTAATCTTTCATAACATTACTGCAAACTCCCACTTTTACCCAACAAGCTAAGGAAAGCTAGAAAGAGATAACCTGTCCCATCAATGAAAAACTTAGAGGGGGAGGGGAACCGGGAGGATGGAGAAGGACAGAGAGGAGAGATTTTACAGGATGGGAGGGGGTGAGAGCACCAGATACAGACTCAAGAGAAACAAAGCTAAATGTTCCCTTTTCTATTTTTGAGAGGAGCATTGGGACAAGAGCAGGTACTACAGCAGCCGAGTTAATGATTAGAGTTGAGCTGCACGAAGATTAATCTCCCCAGCATGGCTGCCATGCCAAAGTAGCTCTCTCTCTCTCTCTCTGTAGGTGCATTCTGGCTACCCAAAATGCCTCAGTAATGACACTTGGCAAGGTCACCATACAAATGAGACCTTCCCATGACCTGTGCTGCCCGTAGCAGGGACATGTTTGCTCTCACTGACACTATTTAGAGATAAACATGCATTGCCCAGACTATGGGTTGCATAAACACACAGAACCCTGAGGGTAGCGGGGCCAAGTCATGCATTCACCCTGGAAACACAAAAATGCATGTTTACCTGCAGAGCTGAAGGGTTAGCTCACACAGGTCACTCACATGAAGGGCCCTAAAGGGATGACTGACCTTTATTCTGCCATTCTAACATAATGCATCCACAATATTCTGTGTAAACAAAACATGGAAGTAAGATTAGGATTTATATATTTCCTTTCTTGGTGCATTAATATAAGATTCAATAGCATGCGAGTAAGATGGTAAAATTGTTGTCTGTAGTTTTTTACAATAAATGTATTTTTTGATATCCTCCTCTACTTTTATATAAAAAAGGACATCAGCATGCAGCAGAATGGGTTTCTTATAGTTGCAGAGTTAAAGCTATGCCCTCATTGTACAAACACTATGACTTTATCTATATTAAATAAGTTTTATTCACAGAAATTTTACTTACACTGACCTGAAAAGTAGCAGGTGTAACAAAGCCTCTCTTTTATTAATTTCACCAACAGGACGTCAATTGAAAAGGTAAGCTGGGCAACTTTACTCCAAATGTGTGTTCCTTCAATTCGATGTTGCACTTAAACTAGGTTGCAGCAACGTATTTTTAAGGATATGAATAGAAGAACAAAAGGCAGAAGACTCTCCGAAAGCACATGGATACATATGTGTTTTTACATCCGTTAGACCCAGGTCGTGTATAAAATAGGCACAGCATGAAATTGCACTGGAGGAATTAACAATGAAATATCGGGTGCTTAGAACTGAAGATTAAACCTTGGTATTAGCATCCGTACCCAACGTTGAGGTATCATCTGTGACTCAATGCTATCATCGATGAAGTAAATGTTAGCTCATGAGAGATGCACACTAGTGCCCTGTGTACAGCACCGGTGACCATCCGCAGTGTGACGCTAATTTTAATCACCTATGGACAAGAAGACCTCCCGTCATATGAAAGTTTGCAAAGCTTTCCAAAGCTATGAAGAAACAGTCTAACCAATAAAGACAACGTTTGGATCTGTCCTTCAGACCAATCAAACCTCGGACTAGATTCCACCAATCAAGGTTTTTAGGGCTAAGTTCGTTCTGCTACTGTCGCCATTCGGGCCCCAGTAGAAATGGCCAATCCGTCTAGCGAGCATACAAGTATGAGCCAACATGGAGGACAACAAACACCAGTTTCCTGGCCGCCCGTGATCCCTTCAGCGGGCCACCAATAAGCGCCTCAGAGAGCGGGGAGGGAAATGGCGCCTATGTTCATCTTTCAAAACAATCGTCTATTGGTCAAGAACGGCAAATGAGAGAAGCGAAGTACGCGCTTCTGCCTCCGCCCCATATGGACCCATTCCGCCTGAACGCTCTGTGTACATATGCATTTTAGTTTTTTACTTACTTTGTTTTACGGGTTCGAAGTGAAGTCCGGCTCAGCGAATTATTTATTTTATTTAGCTAGCAAGAGGAAACAAGATGGCTGCTTCTCGAACCGGAAAGAGATAGACGAACGCGATGACGTCGCCCCTGCGTCCTCTCAGTGTAGACGTCGGTCCCCTCTCAATGTTCAAGTCCACAAAAAGTCACCTTATTAATGAGCAGGAGGGTTCAGATCTGGGTACAAGCCTCTCTCCTGGTGAATGCAGGGATGAGGCTTTAGACTGCAGTGTATGTCTTTGTTCTATTCTCTAAATAAAAAAAAAAAATGCGTGCTTTGTGTCCATGCATACATAAAGTGTTATGTTATTGTATTATCATGGGATAATTGGTAAGAATGACTTACTACATTTACATTTGAAGAGAGGATAATGCAGCAGTTTCCATAAACTGTTTATAGTTACTAGGGATGCACCGATACCAGTATTGGTATTCAGTATCGGTGCTCATACCATGCTGAAGTACTTGTACTCGAACTCATAAAACTAGCCAAATACTACAAATACTAATACCACTATGAGCAAGTTGGCCTGTCATTGGTGCCCAAGTAGAGGACTGTTGACTGTTAAAATGTCAGCATCATGTGCAGATTTATCATGGTCTTCTTTTAATTTGTTAAAATAAGAGGGTGAGGAAATAAAAGATACTTTCAAAATTGCATTAGAACTGCAGTGATGTTAATAAGTATTAGGATCGGTACTTGGTATCGGTAGGTACTCAAATATAAGTACTTGTATACATACTTGGTTTGATAAAAAGTGGCACCAGTGCATCCCAAATAGTTATACATAAATCAAAAACACTAACAACAGTAAAAGTAATATAGTACATTAGTAGGACATAAAAGATTACCCACATTGAGACAAAAAAGTCAAGTGTTAAGGTGTCTTTATTCTGTCTCTATGATTGGACATGTATCAAAGATATCTACACGACCCGACAGCAACAGCAGTAAACAAAATTTAATAAAAGTTTCAAAAATGCTTTCATAAGTTAACTGTTACACAGTAAAAAAATCATAAGTGAAGCCATTAATATTGTTGCTGTAGTTGAAAACAAAGGTGATGAATGAATGTAAAAGTCACCACAGTTGCAATAATGAAACATTTCACTTAACAGAAATAGACATTTTTTAAATCCAAGCTCATGCACCTCAGGCAAAAACCATAACACTTGATTATCAAAGAATTTTGAAACAGCAAATCATGTTTTCAAACAGGAGACAGTTACTTTAAGTAAAGCTCCCCAATGTGCAGAACATTGGTGGAAAAACATTGCTCATTTTCTTGCCACCAGCTCCAGCAAAGTGGAGGTGATTTTGTCCAGGTTGTTTATGTATCGAGGGCCCCTGTCCATTCTGGGTCCTCTGTCGTAGCTGAGAGGAGGTGCAGGGGAGTGAGTGTCTAAAAACTCATGATCAATAGGAGCAGGTCTGTAGTCTCGAGAGTGCCTTGCTTCTTGAAACCTTTCAGGATAACGTGCTGCCTCATGGCTGGCATGTGGCGTCCTAGATGTCTCCTGCCAACCTAAATCCTCTGAAAGAAAACACACAAACTAAAAAGTGAGTCTTGTCACAACCCTTAAATGACTTCCATTCAACACCTGCAATGCAACATATCCCACCATATCTTATAAGAGTAATCTAAGCAACAACCTGAATACAAACAAAATATCCAAAATAGTTTCTTCAGAGTACCCTCTTAGATTCAGTTGTTTACATACAAATGCTTCTATGTTGTAATCATCTCGCAAAATTCATGCAGTTTCCTTTGTCAAGTTATTCTTCCTTGTTGAAAGGATGATGCCTATTTTACAACATGAATGCAAAAAAACTAACCATTGTCTCGATCTAATTTACCTTCATAGTGGCTCCTGTTTGACTGTCTCATCTCCCCAGAATGGCCGTACTCTTGCATACGCTCGTCAGCAATAGTCTCATATTTCCTTTCTCTTCCTCTGTGATCTTCTTGACTGTAATACTCTTCTGGTCGTCTATGGTCTGAATCCTGTCTTGTCCCTGGCTCATACCAGGGCTTTGGAGCCAGCTCTGTGTTCATTTTGAAACCATCAAAGTCTGGTGATACAACTGCTCGTCCTTGGCTTTTTTGCTACAAAACCATAAAAAAAGCTTAATTATTCATTTACCCAGATGTGCAGGAAAAAAGCTGACAACATGCTCCACTTAAAAAGACCAATCCTTTTCTGGTTTATACATACCCCAGCAGCTCTCTGAGATTTTTTTTTCTCAAATTCTTTCAGAAGGTCACAAAGTTTGCTTTTCAGGAACATGGCTTCTTCTGCATTCTCAATTTCAATGTTTTTCTGTTAAAGAGAAAGAAGTAAGGGAAAATACAAAGTTACAACTCCTGTTAGGTTCATGAGCAGGTCATAAAACAGTGGGAAACTTATTCTGATGCCTCTATGAGGCTTTTACAAGAAAGCAGGAGGAGTCCGCCCATCAAGAAAGACTCTATATGAGACACGATCAAAGGGATCAGGCATAGCTTTTTTGATTCCCTAATACTGACACTAATGAAAGTACCTCTTGGAAAAAAATTGCAGTATTAGAGACATATCGCTGCCATATGTGTTTTGCAAATTTATGATCTTACCAGCATATCAAAGACACAGCCTGAATCAGATCCTTCAGTTTCATTGCTTTCAGCTTGATGTGTGCTCTGGAAAGAAAAAATTACATGACAAAAGTAAGTGTAGTGTCTTCTTCTGATCATTAAGTACATCAAGTCAATAATACATGAATTAATCACAAAAAAAGCCACTGGACTTGTTACTTGCCTGTGGTTGAATGTTCAGATTAGGGTGTTGCTTTTCATGGATTTCAGGTCTTTGCGGACAACCAACAGGTCTAGGATAACTGCCAAATTTTGGATTTGGCGGGCCAAATTCATCGCCATACCTTGAAATGGAAACAAACACATCCAGAAAGGAAAATTAAATAAAAACTCAAATTATTAAACAGTTCTTTCAAAATGAACAGGTTTCAACGACAAGGTACATTTTCGCTTACAGCTCTTTTGTCGTTTCCACCTCCTCTGCCGTGGCGTCAGAGAAGCGACTCTTTCTTTTCCTTTTACCGTTTTGTTGCTCCTCAATGGACGGCCCTTTTAGGAAGCGCCTGAATGGTTCTGGGATTTCAGATATTGTCCTGCTCACTTCTACTCGCCTCTGGGGTTGAGGGGGTCCTGTTCTGATGGACCCTGTGTTCATTACTGTCTCCTCTTGGTATTGTTTCCTCATTTCACCCAAATAGTCTCCACTCACATTAAACAAACCGTCCCGTGATCGCTCACCTTCCATCTGTGAAGAGAAGCTCTTTCTGTTGGCTTCTGTTTCACTTGGAAACTGCCTACCTGCTCTATTCATACTCTCAGATTTTACAGAGCCTTCCTGCAGAGACCAGTGGTGGTCCCCCTCTCCGTGGTTCCCTGGCTGCAAAGGGGGACGCTCAGCTGGACTGACCTGTCGACGTCTCACCTCCTCAGTGTAAAACTCCTTCAGCAGGTCTCTCTGTGGTTGAGGTCTTCTGTAAGAGGCCTCATCTGGGTAATCATCTCTGGCCCTTAGCTGAGCCATCTCTTCTCTTGAATCAAACCGGGGTCCACCACCTGACCCATGTGGAGCTCTTTTCTGTGGTTCAACATGTTCCCCTTTATACTCCCTGCGATAATCGGGATCTGCATAATCCAGTCTGTACACATCACTGTCCATGTAACCTACTCTTCTTTGTGGGTCTTCTTCCCTGCTCATCATGTAAGGATCATCTGGGTGAGCTGGAGGTGAGTTTAGATGCTTAGGGTGAAACCGCCCTTGTTGGAAGTATTCATCCTGGTAGTCCATCAGTCGTGGCAGGTGTGCTGGTCTTTCATGGACTGCTCTCTGTGGGATGTTTTGGCCTAGATTTTGGTTTTGTCTTGGATTGGCTGAGTCAGAATCAAAAGAGAAAATAGTTGGAGTTTGATAAATGCTGTTTGGACTTATCTTTTTTTCTTTTAACCAACTCCGCAGTGCTTACTAAGCTGCAGTAACTTGTAAACTTGACCCTTAAGTATCCTTTATGTTTGAAGCAGAAGTCACCTTACATTAAGAAAATAGTATTACATGTGTGACAGTATTATCTAACTACATGGCATAAAACAGTGAATGAAATCATCTTTGAATGGCTTGGCTTTCTAAAATAATCCAGGCAGATACTTTAAGAGTATGTCAGGCTCTTTTCAGCTGTAAATCTACCCAATCATTGCACACAAAGTCGAATTTCTTTACGGTAACCTGACAGCTGACGTATCTTTAATGTGAACTTCTAAAATGTACTATCAACAAGGCTTTTACATTTGACAGTGTTTTAGCATGCTACAAAGTACTTGTTTAGCTTTTTCTATCTCTAAGGTTTGAATTGAAAGTCCTGACAATGTGAAGAATTCAAATTGGTGAAACCTTGACATAAAAGCTTATATTTGAACAGTGACAGACCATCTGTTTAGGGTAGCAACGTTTCTATATTGAAGCCATATTGTTCTAACACTTGTTTGTTAATTTGATCAAGGAGACACTTTGTGTGTCTAACATATTGGGGGCGAGCTCTGAGTCTGACATGCATCATGCAGCATACATGGTCATATTTAAAAACTGAAAGAAATATTTTAAGATACATAAGCATGAAATCTAACATCACAGTCAAGATGTACCTCTTGGGACAGTTGATTGACTGGGATTCATCCTTTTTGGTAATGCCTGAAACACACACACACACAAACTCAAATGACATTTGTTGTGTTAAAAAATATTTGATATGATATGAACATTACAAACCACCAAATTAATTCCCCCATGTCTGGTAATGAATATTTGTCTCGTACTATTGGAGTTCCACGTCCATCCTGTCTTTCAATGATCTCTGCTCGGGCTCGTATGATCTTTCCTCCCTGATGTATGATAGATAGTTTATCCCAGGTCACCAAGTCTGGGCGTTTCAGCTCCTACACAGAAAAAAAGGTGTTGTTGGTTCATCTCTCCACTCACTAAACATTTCAACTGGGCGTGAGATTTTTTTTCATAATGCTTTACCACATATTTTTGCCTGTGTTTACGTCCAATCAGATGGCGGACTATTTCTGAGAGGACCGCCGTCTGATTACAAAGCGTGCATTTGTATTTTGGACCTGATTGTGGGTCACTGGGCAGTTCTTCCAGATAACTCAGACCTAAAACATGAAATCAGAAAAACAATTCAAAAAGAGATCGAATCTTATTTTTGAAAAATCAGTTGTTGAACAGACTGTGCTGAGTTAGTCACCAATAATGGGCTCATCAAGCTTCATGTAATCCAGATAATGTGTGATGTCCTCAAATGTCGGTATGGTTTGTCTGTTGGTAACCCCTGAAAAATAAACATGAGTAATTACCAAGTGAAAACATCCCAAAAACGCATTATTGAGCACTGTCTGTGGTCAAACTAAGTGTAAATTACAGCTTACTTCAATCTTACTTGTGACATTAACTTACTTTATTGGTTTCATCAGTTCATTGCTAACAACAATTAAGTGTTTGACTATTTCATGTTTGATTTTATTTCTATGGGTATTTCACTTTATTCTAAATTTTTCGAGCTAATTAGTCAAAAAAATTTAACAAGCACCACTGGTGAAAAAAAAAAAATCACTATACTGACATAAGAAATGTTACTGCTTAAATTTGATAAACATAATGTTTGTGTGTATGCAATGCTGCTTATAGCCAAGATGATTTTTGTGCCAAGAAAAAAAATACCCTCAAAGGCATCATCACTCCTTCAACATCCATAATGTCATAAAAAAGCAGCTAAATTCTGGTCTTATTTACATTTTCAAGTGTAAATGGAAAACGTCTCGTAACATGCCACCAGAGGCAGTAAAAAATGAATAAGCTTTCCTAATCTTGTATTTCATAAATGTTTTGCTCTATTTCAGCAAATATAATGCCATCTTTGTGTAAACAGCACAGTCTTCTTCCAGTAATCTGCTTCATGTTTCTGAAAGTTACTTACAAGCAAAAATGCATCGATGTGGTTCCAAAGTATTTCTTTATTCTGTTAAACATATCCATCCATCCATTTTGTCCCCAAGCTTTTGGCAAAGAGTTCCGTGCTCTTGTGTTTCTTTCTCACAGTTCCTCTTCCAGATTAGAGCACTTACTGGGGTTTCAGAATCAAGGTGCCATGATATATACAGCCTTCATTTTTGGCTGCACCTAATACTGAGAAGGCCAAGTCTGTGTTGCCAGATTCTGTGCCAATGCCATCCATTTACACCAAACAGGAATCATATGGAGTGTCAGCTCAATGAACACCAGCAGAGGGCACACTCCACACAACAACAGCTCAATGATGAAGTCATGAGCCTGTTTTGTACTTACTTGAGCCAAGCAAGTTACTTGAGTTGTTAATGTAAGAATCCTCACAGCTAAAACTCCACAAAAACAAAACTGTCAGGGAACACTTATGTGACCAATCAAAGGGCTGCACTTCCAAAAATAAGCAGCCACAAACAATCCATCTCTGGGTAAGACATCTCAAGAGTGTTGTTTTCAGTGTGGAAGGTTTCTGCTTGTTCTTGTATTTTGTGACATGGTTCATCAACATCATTTAAACTTTTTTCTGTCCTACTCCAAACTGGACTGTGGCCTGAGATTTGCTTGTGAGGAACAAAAGACCAATGCGACTGTTTGCTCATCCACTTGCCCAGCCCAAGTCCTCAGCAGCATGTGTGTATCTGACAGTAAAACTTACCAGATACTCTCAGTGTACAGCGGGGGAAAAAGCATCTTATATTGTTTTTTGTTGTCACAAAGAAAAAAGAAAAGCTAACCCCACAGACGTCACAGACGTCAAAGTAACAATCATGGTACCACACAGAAGATGTGGTGTCCCTCTGCTCATCTCTCAGCACTGTGACCCCGTAAACCAGGGTCTTTTTGATTTCATATCTGAGGCATCACACAGACTTTGTGGTAGTTTGTGTCCCTTTTTATACAACACTGTCATGAACCTATGGCGTCAACCCTCAAAACTGACAAAGTTGCAATTTTATTTTACACTTTTTACAGTTTGACACTGCAAAATTAAAGAGGTCTGTCAAGTAAAAAGAAACCTCAGCTTCACACACAGGGCTGTTCTATCCTGGATGCAGACATACTCTCCTCTTTTATGCCTTTGACACCACTTCTGATATCAACTCAGAGACAGAATGATTTTGCACCAACACTGACTCTCCAAATGTCACAATCAACCCAAAGCATAGCAGTTACTTGTCACCACACGAGAGACAACCACCTCCACATCCTGAGTTAAAAACTCTTCATTGCATGTCTTATCTTATTATCAAGGCTGTTTGAGACAACTCTGCTGCATGTCCAGATTTCCTCTTCTTTTAAAAAGGCCATCCATGGGGCGCCGCTGACTTTATGGTTGAAACATCCACCCAGTTCACAGAGGCTTCAGGCTTTGTTGCAATGGTCACTGGTTCCACACCTGGCCATATCCATTTAGTGCATGTCCTCTCCAACACTTGTACCCACTTTTCCTGTCTCCCATCAGCTGCTTCATCCATGTAATGACTTGGTGGAGAAGACAAAAATAGGAATCCATAGTCCATCACGGATGTAAAATATTCCTGAAAATGTACAGGCATATCCCAGACGACCTGAACGTGAGACAGATCCAACCACATCTGTCAACCCAGAGGTGAAACAGTCTGTCAACTGGAGCTCAGTCAACTCTATGCCCAATGTGTGAATGCAACAGGTGGTTGTCTGTAGCGTTCACAGCAAGCCAAGAAGATCTTGTTGATGCTGATAATCGCTGCTTTCAATGCTCCAGACCCAAACATCAGGAGATTTATTGAGATCACTTTATAAAAACAGCCTCTTTTGACATCCAAACTGACAACAGAAAAAATGAAACCTTGCAAACCGCAACATGTCCTATCACTTGGACACAGATTGGAGTAGCCTCTGTTTTTGTGCTCAGACCAATAACTGTAAAAATCATGGATGCCATAACACTCGGTTCAGAGTGAGGTCACCACAAAAAATGCTCCCCCTGGTGACTGGCTGCAGCATAAGTCAAAAACTGTATCTCTTCATTCATTCCAAATAGGAGGTGGTAAAACTATAAGACATTGGAACGCCTTGTCGAAATGTGTCTCACAGCTCTATGCTGCTGTGATATGAAGATGTTATTTGGCTGCATTGTGTTCAAGTCCTCTTTTTTTCTGAGAAGTTGTTTTTTTGTTAGTTGAAAGACACTGAAAACAAGGTTTTAAGCCACGGTTTGCAACGGTTGACTGCTGCTAATCTTGAGCAGTTTTTTTTTTGGGAGTAATGAAAAACTTTGGGAAAGAGAGCCAAAACCAAGTTAGACTTTCAAAAGAAAAAATTATTGTGCTTGATTGTCACCCGGCTCCACTCAGATTCTCTCTGGTCTCTTCTGCGTAGACTCTAGCTGCACAATGGTGGCATCTGTGACAGGATTCTTTTGGCTTCAAAACTGTGCAACAGTGAAAGGCAGAGCCACCAGCTCATTCTATATACAGTCTATGGTTCAGACTGAAACAACTGCCAAAATAGACAGATGAAAAAAACCTCAAGGGCAGAGAACAAAGTGATACAGTTGAAGATGAAGTCTACTTACCAGCAGCAACACTGCCATCCTCTTTCTGTCGGGGTTAAAAGGAGAGTAATAAAAATGAAGTCAATCAGTGCTGTGTAAACAGGAAACTGGTTAGAGTTCACCGCTGCTACAAACACAGAAAGAATCACATCATGGGAACATTTTCTTAAACTTATATCTGGTCATCAGAACTGCAGCTCACTTGAGGTGCAGTGTCCTCTCTGGGAGTTTATACATAAAGCAGGTTAGGGACAAGGTTTATGTCCTCCTGTTCGTCCGTATTTAAACATAAAGTTGAACACTGTACTGCTTCCCTGATAAATTTTCATTTAACCTGCTCAAGAGCAATTCAAAGATGAAAAATGCACAAGAAAAGTGGTTTCCTTCAAGATGGAAAAACATTCAAGAAGCCTTTCTAGCAGATGGCAGTGACTGTTGCTGACCATGTGCAGATCCAGTGATGACTTTCCATGATGTAAGATGAAGCCGATGCTGAAGTGCAAAAAGTTGCAGTGCCCCAAGTGTTGATGCTGACTGCAAAAGCTGAAGAAATCCCATCAAGTTCTGTGCAGGAAAACCCATTGTATGATCAAAATTGAAGGCTTGCAGCCTGGTTCAAAAATTGGCTCTGGGTATGTGGCTCATCAATTTAATCACGCACACTTTTAAAAATTATGTGAGCTGAATGCATTCAGTGTCAAAATGGACAAAGAAGGTGCAGGTTCAAAGAGTTGCTGTTGGAGCCCAGTACAGACAAGATGTTTGAATATGTTAATCTTATGTGTTGTGTGCGTTTTTAATAATCATTTTGCAGGCACAACTTCAGCAATACACAAGGTTGGTCACAACAAGAGTTAACAAAATAATTTCTTCCACCACATAAATGTTGGGTTCCTTGTGATTTGCTTCGTTTGAAAACATGAAGCTGCCATTCAGAAGAGAACCTAATGTGTAATTCATTCTGTATATAACAACTGTAACAAAGATGATAGGCAAGATAATCATCAGATTGGTAATTGTTATCATTCTCACCCAAATAATTCAAGTTATCTGGTAAAAGTCTTTGTCGGCTTGAATCTCAGTGCTTGACTGAGGAGGACCAAGATAATGAAAAGCTATCGTGATGGGTCCAGGAAACTAATGAATTTCTCTAAACAGAAACAAGACGGTGTCTATTACACCATGAAGGAAATGTACATCAAGTTCAAAAGTCAGACAGAAAGCATACCGTCTTCATATGGTTCCAAAAACTTACTGCAAGCCGCATTCTTCAAAGACATGGTGCCTCTCCAAAATGGATGGGTTAAGTCTTCATGATAGTACCCAACAAATGTTTCCAAGGAGCATTTTTCTTGAAGCGTAGTTGCTTAAGAGGTGACTGGATAACTTAGTCATAGGAGAAAGGATCCATGATTCAAGGAAAAAGAAAAAAATGACCCCTTAGGCCTGATCCTGAAAGGACGCTGAGTCTGTTTTTGCCACAGATTCAGTACTTACAGCACAACCAGTTTTTGACGTGGGCACATCAAGACACATGAACCGCCAAAGAAAGGCAGGTAAAGGGGTATAAGGGGGGGAGTTGTCAGAGCCCGGCACCTATAGTTTTACAGATGGATAGACATCCTGCAACCACATTAGAAAGATGGTGAAACATCACAAATAGTTGCTCATTGTCTCCAGCTGAGAACTTTATCCCCAACCTTGTGACTGAATGAAAGAAATTAACAAGACATGTTAAAAATATAAATCAGGATATTGATTAAATCAGTCAACCGAGATGACATGCATTTGTAATGTTTACCTTTATATGTCCCGGTGTGGTCAGGTGTATCTTGTACAAGCTCTCTCCTTTAATGGATTTATCACAGACCTGGATTCAATGATAATTTACAATGTGAGACATCGAATTTCTTCTCTATGAGGGAAAAATTAACCAAAGCCATCTTTATAAATACTTCGATAAACACACATCATTGTTACTGCAAGGGGTTTCTGAGGGGTTTAACTCGTGTTGGTGTGATAGAGTAAATTAGTGGAAAGTAAACACAGGAGGCCTTTCTGCATTTCTCCATCTGCTACCTCCATGTAGCCTGTACCTGTTTGTAAACTAACACTAGCTTACCTTGCACTGAATAAATTCATCTTCCTCTTCGTAAGGTGTTTCAAATGCGTCCATCATTTGCAACTTCACGACTTGAGTAAGGTAAGATAAGGAAGAAACTCTTAGCTTTGCTGGTTGTGCAGGCGTTTAACTCGCGATCACTAGTAAGCTAACGAAATTAGCTACGACACATTAGGCGTTGGGAGGATAACTGTCGTAACAAGATAAATTCTGATATTAGACTGTGACTAGCGCGGCAGTTCCTTAATCTAAAAAAAATTGTGATATGATTTTGTGTTGAAATATTTTCGGGAAAACAAAAGCCTTCGTCAATACTTGTATCAAACTGGGATTATGCTGCTAGTGTGTCGGTAGCGAACGATCCGGGTCTTCGAGCCGACTCTGCAAAGTGACGGTTAGGAAACGGTTGAATTTTCTTTCTTTCATTCTTTCTTTTTTTTTCTTGCATTTTTAAGAGGTGATGCTGTGTCTGTATGTCAACATTGTACTGTTTTTTTGTATGTTTGTTTGTTTTTTCACCTTTTTGACTATACTGTGTTTTGTTAGTATCTCTACTTGACTTTATTGTGGCTGGTTAAGCATTAAAAATATAAAAAGAGATATACCCTAATTGAGTAATTAAGAAGCGTCTTTTTTTCATTTAATAATTTCCTTTCCCTGCATTTCCATATTGAGTTTATGAATAGGGTCGTACAAGTCAAAGATGTGTTGGAATCAAGCTGCAACCTCCACTCTGAAAATTTGAAACAAAGCAGAAGTGCAACGATCTGCAATTAGACAAGTGTCCACTTAGTACTGGAAGTCACTTGCACACCAAGAAAAAAATAAATAAATAAAAAAAGGTGTTTCACTGCAAAAATTACCATGTTCCTAGCCTGGTACAAAAGCAGTCTGAATCTGAATAATCTGAGTACTCTAAGTAATTTTGCCAATGGCATGCACTGTACAGGAGTCAAACTTTATTGTAACTCAGCAGTTTGGAAGATGTTAAGATCACAAGCTCATGTAGAGGCACAGCTTAGATCGTGAGACCCACAGGCACCCAAAAGCAGTCCGGTACTCATCATCCATCTGAGCCAGCTGTTTTGCTTCAAAACTCAGCTTTGGAAACAGACGGGTGACTTTGCAGGGACTACATACATCTAGTATATATTGTTCAGTTGTGATGTTTATTTTTTTTAAACTAACAATTTATCTTACATCTCGTTTTGCAGTGATTATCTTACATAGATTTTACAGTAGTTTTGTAATGAATAAAGAGAGCACATAATGAAATAATCTGAGGAGCAACAAGCAAGTTGGAAGACCTGACTCTTTCCAGTGAGCTGAGTCAAATGAACTGACTCTCGTAAAGGATCCGGAATTCTCATCACCTGTTTAATGCACCGTACTTCCGCTGAGTTGATAAATAGCCCACCCAGTTCGCAGTACCGCTCTCTATTGGCCAGGGCCTAAACTACATCAATGTTGTATAATACACAATGCAGGCTGTTACATTTTTACATCTTCTGTTTATTTGGCTCTAAGAAGAAATAGCTCCATATGAACAGAAACAAAAAAAAACTTAACTCAGGCTTTGAAAACTTGGGTATCTGTAAAGCTTTGTGAGGGATCTGCACAGCATTCAGGTGTTTTCAGATTAAGTGAATGACACAGGAACACTCTTTCACTCATTATTTCAGTAGGTCTATACTGGAGGTCTTACCTAAAAGGTATCAATGTACCTCAGTAAATTCAGAATGACTATTTGGCAAGCCATGAGAACATGGAGACAAATAATTAGCACTCACAGGTAAGCCCTCATCATATTTACATGCAAATTTGAATATGTACATTCAGAGGTGTTTTTGCTTCTTACTCCCAGGAATATTAACTACATATTTTGCTGATTTTACAAGGCCATGGCTTACTATCAATGTTTCTGAATAGAGTTTCACACTTATACATAATTTCAGAGGCCTTCATCACACTGCACAAAAACATAAATCCTGATTCAACAAATACTGACCTATAACCTAGAGTTAGACAGATGTCTTTGCAGAAATTGCAAAACAAAGTTAAGACAGCAGCCAAAAACACTGAAAAGTGTTACAAATAATCACACTTAAGGGATACATTCTGGTGCATTCTCCTCCATCTCTATAAATACAAAAATATCACACCAGCATCATCCATACAACTTTAAAGCTGTAAAAGTTAGAAGGACAAGGGCCAAAGCATGAGAGGCCTGTGTCTGGTAATGATAATGTACATGAAACTAACTGCTTAGACAGATGAGCTATTAGATATAGAGAAAACTGGGTTCAGATAATAAAATTTATGTAAATAAATAACCTTTTGGAAACAGAGGAACCACTGGTCACCACACAGGAGACACAGACACTATGCAAAATAAAAAGCAGGCGGCTGTGGTAATATCACTGATCCAGTTGGCATGTTTCAATAGCAGGACAGTCAGGGGTCACATCAGGAGAGAAGATCTCAGTCATTTAGAAGAGCTGTAAAGCCCTCCTGGAAGATTATTCAGACGCGAACGCAGCTCTTTACGGACCTGGGTCACCCTCGCCAGTTTTCGTTTGTATTCCTGAAAAAGTGGGGAAAAAAGGGCATGAGAAGTCAAATCTCTGAAGGGTGAGTGGAGCTTCCTAGATTTTATGTAAACTCAGAGGCAACTCATAAAGAACTAGACAGCTGGAAATAAGGAGGGTGTTAAGATAAAAAAAGACATGATTCTGTTTCAATTTTACTTCACATAATGTGTTGTTGACTGAGAGGCCCTTAAACGTAACACAACTTTTATTTCTTGCTGAATATTGCCATTGGACATACAATTACTCGTTCACACAAGAAAGTGAAGTATCTGATTAAAACCTTGGAAGGCATAGTGTGATTTAACAAAAGATAGTTGCATCATAATTCAGTCTTATATTCATGTTCAACTTGGAGTGTGTTTAAGATTCTCCTGTATTTAATAAACGACGACAAGTAACTAGATTATATATACATTTCCTTCATTACTTTCTAAGAACATTAAATGATGCTAAGTTTAAACGCTGATGCTTTTTCCTCTCAGAAGTAAAGAAAATAAACAAGTCAGAGTTCTATAAAAATGGCAATCAGAGGACTTAAATTGCCCTAAGATTCTTCTTGGATCAGAAATTCTACTTAATACATGTCATGAATAGTATCTGTAAAATCTTCCCTCTCCTTTTTTACCTCATGTGTTCACTTATTGTAAAAGATGCATGTAGATGTGTGGTGGGAAAGAATACATTTCCTTTTGCCACTGGAGGATTTAAGTTTGGCCTGACTCAATTTTTCTTTCACAAAACTGACTTGGAAAAGAAAATCAGTAAATGCAATCATTTAGATGTTTTATTGATTTTGCTCTGACATGTAACAGCATTAGGGGTTTGATTATGCATCCTGAATCCACAATTTCTTTCGGCTGATTGTTCATGTTTGAGTGGAGGTTTAAATAACTGTCCACATTACAAGACAAGGTTTATAACGATCAGTGGAGAACAGACTAAAAACTGAAACTTGAACAATTGTTGGATCATCTAAAGCTTAAAGGTTATAGCAAAATAAAAGCACTCACAAAAATTGTTTTATTTTTTATTTCATTCTTTTTTTATTACAACAAAAGATACATAAATTGGATATTTTGTCCTCTTGGCACCCTGTGAATAAGAGCTAGACAGTTAATGTCAATATAAAAAAGAAAAGAAAGATTTGGAACATTTTTGGTTGACACTTACCTCGAAACACAGAGTTATAATTTGGTAAAATAAAGTGATCAAAAACATGAGTCTCTATTTGCAATGCTTGCAGGTCTAAGACCCAAATGACCATTTCTGGCCTGACTCAGTGACATAGTAGATATTCAGCAGGAATATGCAACATGCTGAAATACATGAGAAGAAGAATTACTTCAGAGTTTTGAAGACAAGAAGTGTGAACGTATGACAGAGGCACAGACGTGAACACACACAACACACAAACAGTTACTGAAAACAAAAAGTGAGTGTACGCACTTCAAGTTTCTGCTCGTTCTGGGCCAAGCCGTCCCTCTGGCTCTGCAGGAACACCGTTAGTGTGCGCGTTAGCTGCCTCCGATCATCGATCTCTGCTGCCAGGCGGCCGCTGTAGTCTGCTAGCAACATGCAGGCCTCCTCCACCAACCGGGAGAGCCGCTCTCCTGATTCTTTATCTACAGCACCAAGAGCACAGGGTGAGAAGGGAACAGGGCTTATAACAGATTAGTACAGAGGGTTCAATGAAAGGACGTTCCTCTTTCTCCCAATATGGGGACATAAAAGGTCTTGGATAATAAATAACTCATTAAAATGATTTTTTTTTTTTCAAAAAGCACATAGAGACTGAGCACATTCTGTTTTTTAATCCAGTAGTCTGCTCAAAAGCCCTTGGTTTTGTTGAAGTGGGGACACTTCAATTTATCTTTGATACATTACACAGACTGATTATTGTTGTTCATTAAACAGTCTTAAATTTCTAAACAAGTCATTCACTGAATGTCTCTTAGCACAAAAAACATCTGTCTGTTACGAACACTTAGCACCGGCGTGCTGCCTCCTACCTGTGATTCTGTGAAGCAGTGACGTGTCCTGAACCTCAGCTGGAAGAGAAGAGATGCGCTGACGCAGCACGGAGTCACCAGAGGCTGCATTTTCCAGCTCCTGCAGAGCTCGGATTAAGTCTGCTGTCTGGATTGGAGGGAGAAGAGAAGGGATGGTGGTCATGAAGGGAAGAGTAAATGAGTAACAAAGACAGGCACGCATCACGTGTCAACAATATTAAATGGGGCTGATTGATTTACGAAAACGACCTAATTGTGATTAGTTTTCCAATATATTGCAATTGCTATTTAAGGTGCAATTATTTATGCTAAGATGAATATATTTTTGGAAAAGAACATTGACATGAATTACAGAATGACAACAACCCATGACATTTTTTATTCTCCTTGTGACTGCTTTATGCCCATTTTAATCACTTTTCACTCCTTTTTGCCACTTTTGGACCATGTGTGCTACTTTCTGACTATATTCCAAATTTCTACCAATTTTCTTGCCAATTTTTCTTGCTTTTTGATCATTGTTGCCACCTTAAATTCAGTTTTAATGCTTCTTCTTGCTGTTTTTTGCCTCACAACTACCGCAAAAAATGTACCTGGTACTCTTACTCATTTGAAGTCGAAGAAAAACTATCTGTGATTAAAATATTGCAGCAGCCCAAAATGTGATTTAATCTGATTTGTCCAGCTCAAATAATATATACTATAAATACACTTGCTGGCCACTTTGTTACATACACCTGTTCAATTGCCTGATTACACAAATATCTCATCAGCTAATCACATGGAAGCATCAGAATGGGAAAGAAAGGATCCTACATGGTACCAGCTAGATGCACCAAAAATAATAAAGCCTGTGGGTGTGTAAACTGGTGATGGTGATGAAGGGCAGTGTAATGATATTCTGTCCAACAAGAGGCAGCTGTATCATTTGTATAAATGTATATATAATTTTGTGCCTAAAAGTTGTTTGGTAAAGAACACTGTGTAATTCAATCCATTTATTAATAGCTGTGCTGATTGTCTAAGCCTGCACCTGTGGGGGCTCGGCTGGGGAACTCTGGGATGCAAAGTCCTCATCATCTGGTTGGATGGCCTCATATGACCTCTTCTTTGCCTTCTTTTCTCCATCTGGGATTAACAATGAAAGACAGAGAAACATCACAAAAAAATCCTGTTTTACAGCCAAAGCAACAATAACGTGATACACTTGGTTCCAACTGAAGTCCCTTAACTGAGATTAAAAGAGCAGTGTATTTTTTTACAGAAGCTGCCAGGGCTGTCAACATCATATTCTGGTTGTTCGGGTCTCACGAGAAAAAGATCCTTGAACTTACCCAGGACTTGTGAGAGTTGATCGAGCAGGTTGTTCTCGTACACTGCTCTCTCCTGCCAGATGGACAAAACTCGACCCAACTGTTTCTTACAACCGTCCTCGCCATCTCTGGATTGGAAAAACAAGAATTAAAAACAGGATTCATTTTTTGGGATACTTCTTTTTATGTTAATGTGTGTATATCTATCAGCATATTTAGAGTCCAATCAAGGACACAGGGTCATTTGAATCACATTTCAAAGTCTTCATTATTCATTCCAATAGTTTTCCTTGTTATACATTTAGTCAACAAGCTTCTTTGTAAATGTCTTTAAAATTGTATCCCTAATGCAACAGATAAAAAAATTACCTGTTTACATGTTTGAAAGCATCAACAATGACCGGTGCAAAGTCCTGGGTGAATTCTGGTCCTTTCTTCTTGCTGTTCTGAATGACGTCATTGGCCAGGTAAAGGAAAGTTAGCTTGCGTGAAACCTGAGCTGCAAATGTACAGACAGATAATTTACACCAGTGATGTGCATGGTAATAATGTACAAGACTATGCAAAGTGTTTTAAAGGTTTGTTCAAACCCGTGAATAATGACTTATTGGTGAATATAGGTACTGGTATAAGCATTGTTGATATTATTTTATCATCCCAGGAATGATCACAAGGAAACACAAACTAATTTGAAACGCGATGCAATATTTTCACATGCCAGACAACTTTTGAGTAATTTCTCCTGTAACAAACATTTATTGCATATTTAATTATAGTGAAAATAAAAGTACATGCTTATTTGTTGGTTGGCAAGGTGTCGTCCTCTCTCTCCAATTCTTTATTCAAACTGCTCACTCCTTTCAGTGCAGCAGACAAGCTCCAAAAATACAACATCCACTCGAGGTTTCATTAGCATGAACACAAGCACCCAAAGGAGCAGTGTGCCAATACTAACCAAAAATAAAGCAATTCCCTGTTTGTATTCCTGTTCTTACAGCAAACACTTTTGCTGTTCAATTTGGATTGAGTGTTTATCAGCTCACCACTCATAACTTCTTTTTGAAAAATTTTGGAAAGGTATTTTTGGAAAGTAAAACTCTAATATTTGAGTTTCACCAAATGCATCAAAACACCCAAAGTCCTTCAAAACACAGCCCACAATCAGTTTATCATTTAAGGTCTTCTAAAGAAAGTTTAATGATGTAGCTACCGTGGTGCTGTGCTACCTACCAAACGGGGCAATATTTGTTAGAAATCAAAACAATCAGAGGTAATGGGTGAGGATTGGATTTAACACATTTATTTGCGTATTTCCAAGCAACTGCAAACAGAAGCAGCTTAAATATCCCCTATCATGGCTCACAAGACATAGGGGCAAACTGCACTGCAGTATCAGATTAAATCATCAATTATCCTGATAATCAAGGGCACACACTTTAGTGAGCTCCACATTTCTGGCGCTCCACATGATCGAAAAGTGAGGATGTAGATGAACTTTCACAAACGTGTTTCTGTTGCTTAAAGGGTTGCAGAAGTTAGCACTATGAACATAATTATACTTGTTGGAGCAATAGTTTCTTTCTTTTGGAGCAGTACCCCTTGGCAAAAATAAATAATGACTCTCTTTTTTACAGTATGGGAAGTCTGTACTGCCTCTTGGGGAAAATGACAGACCCTTTATCCAAGAGATGCTGCACTATGATTGGTTACCAGTTTGTTTTTTTCTAGTGTCTATTTTTGGAGCTGAAAAACAGTGTACACAAAGCTCTTGGAGCTGAAAATGACGCCAAAGGGGCGACACATCCAACCAAAACAATAGAGCTTTGGTGTGAGCAGCCAGAAGTGACCTGAGATACATCAGAGGAACATGTGAAGCCAGGGTGATGATTCTCAAACAACGTCCTCTCATTTAGTCATTTATGTTGTCTAACAGAAGTATCGATGAGGGCAGTTACGAGGGTGAGAATTAGGGAAAGGTACCGAAGTATGCACTTTTAAAGATACAAACCAATTACAGTCAGGAGCACCGAGTTCTGATTCATGTAGAATCAAATGGTACCATGTTTTGGTACCAAAACACGATGTGGTTGTTGTTAATTTATTAAACTGTCGTTAATTTGGTTAATGGCTTTCATGTTGAAGAAATTTGTGAAACAACTGCAATGTTACAGTTCAAACAGTTGAATGTTGTTTAGATATGTTTTTTTAACAAATAAATATGTTAAATTGAAATATTTGGAAATATTGCCACATGAACACACAAAAGTACCAAAAATTGGTACTGTTGAGTACTGGAACCGTTCCCCGGAACCAGTAATCGTATCAGTTCAAATGTGAAAGGTACCCTAGTGGTAATGCCACAAGTATACTGGTGCGTATGTGGTAAGCAAATGTAATGGTGTTAGCTTTGATCTGTTCACTTGCACACTGTAAAGAATCTAGTTTGTCAACTTCTGCTCTTCAGCAGTAGAGAAAACTATCTCATGTTTTCAGTCCTCAAATACACAAACATGTTCACAAGCTGATGGCTAACAGTTTTACTGCCAATTTGTATTTGATATTGTCTGAATGTCCAAAATGCGAAGTTGACTAATGTGAACCTTTTCTGCAAATGTAATGTTGCCCTGTTGATAAACCACCACGTGCTGTCCTTCTTGAAAAACAAAGTTGTTTTCTAATGCAACAGTTGATTTAAAGACTGTGTGTTGATGCACCTCTGGAGAATTATGCACAACACAAGTCAGCATAATAACAGTTCACTACAAAAACCCAGTATCTTTCCAAGTATATTCTTCTGATTTCCAGTCAAAATATCTTGTCACACTCAAGAAAAGACATAGTTACCTAAAGGGAAACATTTGGGTCAGATATTGGAAGGCTGGCTTTTTGCAGTGTTGTGGTGAGCTAATCTGTGTGAATGATAAAATGAAGTCTGGCCTTAGACAGAGCTTCATTTTCCTAACACTGTTGACTAATTTACACATTATTCATATTGGCACACACTGTACGCACTCTATAAGCTCGAGCACACAGCAGAAGTAGATTTATAGTGGTCTCAGTAAAATAAAGAGTAGCCACATACCATGCTAATGTTGTTCAGTGCTGAGCCAAACTGTTCAGAGCAGGAAAGTTAGTTAGCGTTAGCAGCTATTGTGCAACGACATGCTTCAAAAGTTAACTTTTGTTTCAGCCATGGGTAGTTAAAAAAGTTCGAACATGTATCAAATAAACCCATCTGTTAGTCAGTTGCTCTCGCAGACAATGATTAAAGTTACATGTGAGTTGGAAAGGGTTGTTAGCTGTGTTTGTTTAAGGAAACCAGCTAGCTCATGTCGACCTTACCTTTTTTCAGTTCGTTGAACCAAACATTGACAATGGTCTTCGAGTGTTTTCTGTGGTGTATTAGCCACAAAGACAGTGTCTGCACGCTTTGTTGGGAGTTGCTAAGCTCGGACAGCTTCTTTTCTAGAGCTGCCTCAGAAAAAGCTGACATCTTGTCGAGGCTCTGCAGAGTAAAGACAGGGGCGCTGGGAGGGAGAGAGGCAGCCGGAGAGAGAAGAGCAGTGTTGTCCCAGATGGCTCCTCTACAGCTACCTCACAGCGAGCTAACCGACCACCTCAGTGAGAGCGGCCATCCAAACCTACACACACACCTTTTCTATCCAGGAGTGTTGTTTGTGCTCGCTGACTAGCGACGTCTTTCCATGGGTGTTGTGGGCAGGCAGCTGCCTCGCTGGTTTAGCTCGGGGCAACACATTCAGGCTGCAAGACCAGCTTCCGGACCACAGCTGAGGTGCGTTCAAGTCAGTCGGAATTTCCTGCACTTGCATGAAAACCTTGTACAGCTCTGGAAAAAAAAAATAAGAGACCACTACAAATTTTTCAGAAATCAGCCTCTCTACATATATGACAGTCATTCGATTGCAGTGTCTATTGATTTCCAACACAAGCACACCTGTTTCTACCCAATAAGGTACTGATGAGGTGATCACCTGAAACATATTTTATTTAACTAGGAAATGTAAGAAAAAACATTGCTGTGATCATCACTCTCTGTGAAAGACTGGTGGAGAACAAGCCAAAGGGCATGTGAGATATTATTTCAAATCAGGGTTATTCTAACAAATATTGATTTCTGAATATTTCCAAAGTTAAAACACTAGTAATGTGCTGTTTAAAATTGAATATGAACTTGTTTATGGTTTTTTTCATTATTTGAAGTCTGAAAACACTGGGCTTTTTTGGGTATTTTGACCATTTTTCATTTTCTGCAAATAAATGCTCCAAATGACAATATTTGTATTTAGGATTTGGGAGTAATGTTGTCAGTAGTTTATGTAATAAAACAAAAATGTTCATTTTATTCAAACAAATACCTATAAATGGCAAAATCAGAGAAACTGAAAAATTTGCAGTGGTCTCTCTATTTTTTCCAGAGCTGTATTTTAAAATTGACCCAAAAAAATTCAACACTATAAAATCAATTTCAGGGTCAGAAATAGGGCTGGGCACTTAATTGCATATTAGATTGAATTCCAAAATGGCCTGCAGTAACATTTTCATAGCACAGTGAAATACTATCCTAATACCACAAAACTACCCTCATATGAACTATAGGCTCCATAAACAGAGAAGTTTTGACTGACCATAAACAAATGACCTCACAGCTAAAATGAGCTTCAATGCTTTGAACGTTTATTTTCTAAAAATGAAACACCACACATTTTGAACACATCTTCTTTCAGCCCTTCCTGTTACAGATGCACATTAAAAACTCAATGTCATTATGTTTGATCAAAAAAAAAAAAAGATGATTAAAGTCATTGGTATTCCAGTTATTGGGGGAAAGCTCAATCATAACCTCTATTTGATTAGATTACTGCCTAAAAACACCAGTCCTCACTTACTTGGTGAATACAAATGTAACATATCTTGATTTATATTGAGAACATTAATCATGTTATTTACCTGATATGCTTTAATTAGCCTTGGAAACATTGAAATGTCCAAGACATCAAAATCACTCATATCTCTACTAAGTTCTGGGGAAAAAAACAACCATTGTATTAGTGTAAAGGACGTCACCTTATACATCCTCTTATTATACATTCTCTACAGTCATAAACCACAGGTCTTAAATTTAAGTTCAGCAAGGGCTTCAAAAAAGTGGAAACTGCTGGTAGAAGGTTGTTGGCAGTTTAGTTTCATAATTGGGGTTTTATATTCCTCAGCAATGAACAGGAATGATTTGATAGAGCACATGTTGCATTGTAGTGAACTCTGTGTATTTCTCCCTTTTAAATTTACAAATGATGTACTCTGCTGTTTCTGTGAGTAAGAGCTCACCTCACTGAGGGTGGACATTGATCCCTGCAGCATTTAAGTGAGCATTTTGATCAACTAGGTAATCCACTGTACCCTCAACAGCTGTCTGTGGACTTGAACCATCTTGTGCCATGTACTGATAATGTGCCTGTTGTTGATGATAATAGCTGTAATAGTTATAGTAATTATAATAATCAGAGTAGGAGAGTGGTGCATCTGAAATGGTCTCCGTCTGTGTATTTTCCATTGGTACATTTGTATTAACTGTAGCCTGTGAGGTTGGTTTGTACCAGTCCGCAGGTCCACGAGACAGGTGATGAGAAGCCCAGGCCTGAGTGTAGCATCCAGGGGGCAGCATCCACTCATTTTGTGCTTGTGAGACTTGGTTGGGCCATTCTCCGTTACACATCTCACTTGGTATGTCTTGGGGAGTGTGTTGTCCATGATCATTTTCATCCCCCTTGGAGCTTTTTTCATCTCCCTCACTCAAGTCCCCACATGGGTCATAACCACCGACGTCACTTGTGTTCTCTTGAAAGATTTTGACTGTGAGATTTGTTTCTGGTCTCAAAGTAGCGTCAAAGTCCAACTCATCTTCCTCTGGTCCAGATTGGATCCGCATTGGATCTGAGTCTGATTGTGACACACACTCGCCTGCTTCAATGGTGTTGGTGTCCTCTGAGAAAGACGCCCTCTTCAGCAGCAGTGGACCCTGGGTAAGCGGCAGGCTTACTCTGAACACAGTATCTCTCTTTTGCGTTGTATTCCTCTTTGTCTTTTGCCTTTCTCTACAATCGGTCATCACCGTGACACCTTTCCCACATGACATCTCTGGGTTCACATTGAACCCTATAGGAAAAATAAAATTTGAGCCACACTGTTAGAAAACATTTTTTAAAAATATTTTGGCTCCTTTCAAGTGAGCAGCTGTGTTTGAAAGCCACACCTTTGACAGATGAATTTGTGTTTTGAGTGTCACTCTGTGGCCATCCATCACACAGCATCTTGACACCTGGAAAACAAAATCAATCTGAGTATGAGCTGAGAAAAACAGGCATACATTTAGAGTAGAGTACCATCCTCAAATGCTGGAAAACGAAAGATAAAACCATGATGTTGTACTCAAAAAAGGGGGGGGAGCTGGAGCTAAAGAGGTCACAGTTTCAAAACAAGAAAAAAGTGGGAGTGCGTGTCTCTGTACTTACACCAGTGGTAACTTCTGCCGGTCAGTTGGACACACAGAGATTCTGGCGCTTTAACCACCTGGGATGTGGAGTTTCAACATTTTAGAGTCACAAGTTTAAGATGTTTGTGACACAGAAAATACTCTTCAATGTACAACTTGTGTGAGTATTGATGAAAATATGTAAATGTGATACTTTTAGCCTTTCTCTGCCCTCCTCCTCCTCCACTCTCCTAGCCACTGACTGAAGAAGCTCATAGTTATCGCTATTATCAGCCGTCAATGACTCCATCTGCTCAGGACAAGTTTCCACCTGCAAACAGATATTTTCAATCCTCACATACTCTAAATGATTCATGAATAGGTACTGATGTGTTGAAACTGTATTATTTTTATCTAGGACAAACTGACCAAGTAGTTTACAAGATGGGATGAGCCGGTGAGATGATCAATGATGTCTTTTTTGTTGGATCTGATGCGGCAGCAGTGACATAAGAAACAGTGCGTGTGGCCATCTTCATCTCGACACTCACTCACTCTGGAAAGACCTGATTCAAAAACATCAGATGGGTTTCTTTAAAACATTAGCTCGACGTTTGTTAAGCTGTGACATTTTAACTCTTTCTTACTAATAATTCAGACATGTAAGACCCACTTCTCTTTTAAAAAGTCGGGTGAGGCACTAAATGATGAAATGGTATAAGCAGCTCAAATTCATTCTCTGTATTACAATACATTTCTAAGGATTGTTTTCATCAGAATTTTACTTTTTGATGGATATTACAGGGTCCTATGTGTTGAAAAAGCTTGTTTGCCTCACTAAGAATTTGTGAAAGTTATTCTAAACAAGGTCTAGTGCTGAGCAATTCATTGAAAATCAGATTAAATCCCAACATGGCCTGCTGCATTATTCTAATCACAGACAGCGCAATATTTCTTTAACCTCAAATGGAATACCAGGTAATATTTTTTTTGCAGTAGATGTTTGAGCTTTACACCAGTGTTACTCAGCCCTGCAAAACCAAAGAGACACATTGTTGAAAACTAACTTTGCAAGCGAAACAATCTAAGTGTTGAAAAGTGGCAAAAACTGAAAGTGGTGGCAATAAATGTCATTTTGAGATGGAAAAAGTGTTCAAAGAGGAAGCAAAGGGGTGAAATCTTGGAAAATAATCAGACAGTAGCAACATTTTTCAGAGGCCTGATATTTCTGTTTAAGATATCCATTTCTTTTTTTTTCATTTTACTGGTGGTGGCTCATCATGACTTCTGTTCGTTGCTGTTCTTAAACTGTGCTCACCAATAAGAGTATCAGTTCCACTGTAGTTATCAAGAAAGCTGCCATCTGCTGGCACAGAAGCGTCAGAGAACACCTGAGTGTTGGTGTCAGAGCATCTCTGTTGGTCAGTGTTAAGTAATACAGTCCTTTGTGGTTGAGTTTGCTCCGGCTGCACTGATGGTTCTTCAAAACAACTCTGTATATATCCAGTTCTTACAATATGGATCAGAGTAACAGCTGTGGAGCAGAAGGAAAATGGCATTGCAAAAGGAAGGTGGCATTGTAAATGAGGCAAAAAAAAGTACATAGGGACAAGGCAATCGCCACTAACCGTCACTTTCACTGAAGGCAGCCAGAGTCTGGAATACAGAATCTTCAAGCTCTATCAGCTGAACGTGAAATAGCAAAGAAATTTGAGTAGTTGTATCCAAAACACTCAGCCGAAAACAAAAACACACTTGGAGCAAATCGTGCACCTTTACATCTCCAGGTCCCTCTTTTTCTTCAAGTGTCTTTGCTACTTCCATCAGAGGCCAGGCCAGCTTCGACAGGTCGCAGCTTTCCCTCCATTCAGGCACAAGATCCGGGTGCAAGAATTTCTATGAAGCAAAACATCTCCCTGTTGAAACACCACACCTTACAGCAGAAGATAAAAAAGCTGGTCTTCTTTTCACAGTATCACTTACAATGTAGTTGTATCTATGGAGGCTCCCCATGATGTGGGTACGTATGTCAGCTCGACTGAGGCGGCACACACACACCTCACACAGGTACAATCTTTCTGTGCCTTGTGAGCCTGTGGTCACACACTCAATGATACACCCCAGGCCTGAGCGTGCAGAAAAATCACAAATCATTACAGCAAACATACAAAGGGACATCACAAGTCCAACAAAAGCCTTTATTTTTCCACAAACCAATGATGGGTTGAAGTCTTCTCTTGTTGTTAAGATACACTGTCAGAGAGTCCAACAGCTGGCTCTTAAGAGGACATCCTGCAAAGATGAAATGCATATGCTCAACGTGAGTTTGGCAAAGCAGTGTAGTCATGAAAGGCGGCGAAAAAAGAGGAAAAAGTCATACCTTGGTTTGCCTCAATGGGCTGCATGCTGTAGCTGGAGATTCACAACCTGCACATGGATTCAATGTTAGCACCAATGTCATATTTTAATTCAAATTGTCAACCTCCTAATTTAACAAATCCAACCTTGTGACTTTTTATCCCCAAATTTTGACTTTTTAAATCTCAGTTCTGACTTTTTCAATCCATAATTATGTCTTCTTATCCCTATTTTTTTTGCATTCAATCCATACTTTGACAATTTATTGACCTCATAAAACTAATAACCAAACTTCCTGCATCAAGACCAAGCCTGAGAATTATGCGCATGAGGCTTTACTTTTCCAAAACAGCAAGGAGGGGGAAAAAAATCACACCAGGGTCAATGACGAAAAGAGGGTCTGAAAACGTATGTTTTAAAACGTTCTTTGAAAATGGATAAAAACATATTTCCGAGTGAAGAATTATGTTTTCTAACAGATTTCAGTAGTTGACCAACATTTCAAAGTTTTAGGTTCATTATTTTTTAGTATTTTTAATTTGAGACCCAAAAAATGTCAGGTGGCGCAACCAAATATATGAAAATATATTAATATGTTCCTGTTATTTCTTCTGTGTGAAATTATTGGCAAGTATCTCTCATGTGTCTGTAGTGACTCATACATTTTCATTTTGTGTGTTTCATTTGTGAATAAGATAAATGATTTAAAGTTAAAATAACATTTCACATTATTACATTGGTTGTACCACCTGACATGGAAATTGTTCCAGTCACCAATGAAGTGAAAAAACCTTTTTTATCAGTATTTCAGAGAAATCTACAAACTTTTCCACTTGGTCACAAATGTTATTTAGGCTCCTCTGGCTGATGCAGTTTCCTGTTTCCTGTTTTATTCTCTTCACTTTAAAATAAAAGTCTAATGTTACGGTTGCACCACCCTGACATTTGACAAGGTGAAAATTACGGGACAAAAGTTTTTTAAATTTCTTAACAGCTTTAAAATTCTTTTTATTTGCAAATAATCTTTTATTTAAAAGTTTCAAGCATAAAATAATGCCACTGTATTTTTAATTTCAATTTACAATAACTGACATTCAATTTTTAGAGTTTAATTACTGTGGATACTTGTCAGGACGGTTGCACCACCTGACATTTTAGGGGTTTGAGGAACCAAAACTTAAAAAAAACATGTTATATTTTGATAGTTTAAAGATGTGTTCAAATAACACAGGTTTCATAGAATAAAGAAATACATGTGATGAAATACTCAATTCATGATGGAAGGAAATATTGCACTCGGACACAAAAAAAAGGGACGTCACGTCATTGACCCACCAGACAAATGCTCGGGTCGTAGGAGGTTAAGGCAAAAATGACTCAATTCACCCCACTCGACCCTGAAAATGTTTCTTAAGCCGTGGCTGTAATTTAAACTATAACCAGCAGATGGCGCCTTCAGCCAGGTAACAATGACTCCTTCCCACAGACTGTACTCCTTCTCTTTCCTTCACCTCATCTAAACTAACTTTGTTCCAAGGCTGTTTGTTATTTGTCAGGAAAACAGCTCAATTTTGTGCTATGCTATTCAGTCTATGGTTAAAGTGTTGAATCACACGAGTTAATCGATGAAAACTTAAATGTAACAACTTCAAATAAGATGTTAATGTTTTCGGTAAATCCGGACAAACTGCTGTTAACCGACTTAACCACCAACAGTCAACTAACGGTTCACATTAACCGACACCATCCGGTTCACTGTTCAAATAACGAACAAACGTGTTGAAAAACGTAACGTGAAATAAAAAAGTATTTCTTTGAGGTCTGCACATTATTATATTCGCCTGAATTAGCCTCACCGTTGACGAAATATCTACCTGTGAGCAGCGACATCGACAAACACTTTTCCTCCAACAAACGTTCACACAGCACCACAATAAAGACTTCAACCGGGGCGACGAGTCAATGTTGGAGTTAAAACTCCACAAAACTCCACAAATTAAAATTCTCGATATTCAAGTATCCATACCGTTTGAGAGCGTTGTCCTGAAAGCGTGATGCTGTGAGTGTGGAGGATTCACCAAAGTTCAGTAAAGTCAGACTGAAGCTCGTCCCTGCTGTGAGCCGGGGAAAGTGGGCGGGGCCAAAAATAATCAGCTGTGACATTTCTGGCTTCATGGCTTTTTAAATTAACTGATATTTTCAACATTACTGGTCTGAGTCTGAAACTTAACTGTGAGTATCCCCATTGACAACTACCAAGGTAACAACTGCTCCTCTTGAGGTTCACTCGTGCAAATCTGATACTCGCACAGAAAAAGAGGACCTTTTTTTTTCGGCCTATTAGAAATACTCCAAAAGTACTGAAGAAAATACTCAAAGACAACAAAATAGCTGCGAAACTCATACATGTACATTTCAAACACCCCTTTAATGTTTCCACTTCAAATTTTCTGAAATGAAAATATGAATAATTGATTGTAGCCCATTTCCAACAATTAAATATGATACATTTATAGAAAATGAATTTAAAAAGTAAATAAATAAACAAATCAATAATTAAAAAACTGGCTTTGTCAAAATTTCGCATTTTTTTCGAATATTTTTGACAATTTCTCTCAAATTTTGACTTTTGACATTTCTAACACCCCTTTAATGTTTCAAGTTGAAATTTTCTAAATGAAAACAAATAATTGATTGTGGTCCATTTCCGACTATTAAATGTGGTACATTTATATAGAAAATACATAAACAAATAAACAATTAAAAAATTGGCTTTGTCAAAATTTATATTCCTGCACATTTGAAATCAAAACTTTGAGTTAGATATCAAAATTTCCCATTTTTTTCAAAAAAATTTGACTATATCTCAAATTTTGACTGTTCTGTCTCAAAATATTGACTTTTGAGCTCATAACTTTAATTTTGAGCTCAAATGTGACTTTTTAATTCATAACTTTTACTTATAGCTCAATATTTTGACTTTTCTTCTTCAAATTTCAGCTTTTATCTCAAAATTTGACCTACTGGCCAACCAAATCCCAGCACCAGTCATGACCATGAGGAAATGAGATATACTGCATATCCACAGTTGGATTGTAAAAGTGCTTTTTCACTTCAGCGTTATCCGTCTTAGAGCACAGCCATGCAGCGAGAGCAAACCTGGACATTTTTAAGTAATTTAACAAAATCCCCCTGGGCATAGTTTTACCACCAAAAAGAGGACGTTTGGTCACCCTGACATAGATTATATCATTGTAATTTCAAGACAATTAAAAGAAAAACAACAACACAAATCAGGTCAAATACAAAACCTGTTGTAAATTGGGTAAATCCAAAATACAAGTAGAATAACTTAAACACTTTATATGACAATGCCTGAAATTACAAAGTCTCTACATACACAGTTCACACCACTGACCTTTCACACATTTTTCAGCATCATCAACAAGTATTATTTTTCTTGAGTGAAATCTGAAATGATAACTTGAAACACAAACTGTCCTTCAGTGTTTTTTTATTTTTTACAAAGATGGTGTCAACTGAGTGCAATACATTTAGCAGTGACAAAACAAAACAGAGTGAAGTAAAGCCTCTCTTTTAGAATAGTGAGTGTAAGCATATAGTCATGAGTCCCACCTTTGTGAAGCAGACTGCGCCCAGTCAGGTGAAGTACTTACTATTGTTGAAAAAAGTCATATAAACTGTTTAAAAACAAAGCTTAGGAAAAAAAAGCTTTTCAAAAAATTCTTTCTTTAAATCTTTTATTACCACTGCACAGTCTCAAATAGTTTACATGAACTGATGTTGTGGAATTCCTGGTGCTTTGCTTCGGGCCTCCTGAGGGCACGACCCGACCCAACTCAAAGCCTCTGTACTTAAACACTTACCTGATTTTGGTCTCGTCTTTTAAAAATGCTCTAAGTGTTGAATTTTCTTTGAAAAGAAAAAACATTGTAAAGGATGATTTCATAGAGCTTCCTAATGTCTGTGGAAATCCTGATTGCAGGTCATTGTAACAGACTGCTCTAGTGTTTAAGATTTAAATGTTACTCTTTTTAACAACAACACAACCTTAAATCAGACAGTATGACTGAGCTGCATTGTAGGTTAATGAGCTCTGTATCACTGAGGAAGCTGTGTCTCAATCAATGAGCTGCACAAGTCCTTGATGTGTTGGCCGTGGCTGAATTTCTGGAATGTGAGGCTGTTGGTTTTTATCAGATTTATAGGGTTAGTTCTTCATCCATCGACTCCAGGAGACCAACCAATAACAAAATGGTTGTGTTTCAACCACTAAGAGTCAGGGTCAGGTCAACAGGCAAGATAAGGCCACATAAATCAATGATCTGATAGCCTTAAATTTAGTTTGAAGTGCTTTTAATTACATCAATGCAATGGTCTGTGGAGGAGAGCTTTGAACTGATGCCAAGCTCCAATATTTTACTTGTATGCACTTAAACACACAGGTACACAGAGTTAGTGCTGTTTTGGGGCCTTACACTTGAAATACATTGGCAGAGCTATAGTGTTAACTTTTACAGCTGGAAAGAGCATATCAGCACAAGAATGTGTTCATTGTAAAAAATAAACAAATAAATAGAAAGTTGATTTAAATGTGTTTGTGATTGTGAATAATTAAAGTAAGAGTAGAGGATTTATTTGAAGCCATTCCAGCAGCACACCAATGCTCTGCTCCTAAGTCAACACCATATTGAGTACTTTTAATGACGTCACATACTGACTTTGTAACCATGTTTAGTTAGAAAGGATCCTACCCAGAGCGAATACAGTTACAACAAAGTAAAAGTTTTGTATCATACACTCCGTCTTCAGGTCTGGATCTCAAGCATGCAGCTGATAAGGGCCCAACTATTGCTCACATGGAGAGATGGATAAGTTCTCATGACCTTGCTCTGAGAGTAAATATGAAGCCAAATATTCTCTACTCAGTTTTTCCACTCCCACCAAATTCCACTCTTTTCTCCTAGACTGATAAAAGCCTTGATGCTCAGAAAAGATGTCAAAAAAGTTTCAAGCATCAACGTTATATAATTTGTAAACCAGAGATTTTTTGCTCCAGTAAACAGATTGTATTTCTGATAAAGAAACTCGATATGCTCTGCGATAAATTATCATTCTAATCTACGAGTACAGACTGTTCACACAGGAAGAAGGTTAAGGAGACATGCAGAACTGTATCCTCAAGTTTGGACCACACACACACACACACACATGCTGATAAAACTGAAAGATGTACCAGTATTAATCTGCCTAGAAACTGCATACCATTTTGTGTTGACCAATGATTATATGATCACAGCCTGTTGTTTTAGCTAGTTAGGTTCTTGAACCTGACAATGTCAACCAGTCATAAATGTCCAAGTGGAGACATGTTTTAGGCAGGTTGACATAAATGAAGAGTTGTTCTCCTCTGCTGATGCATTAAGCCACAGCTACACAGTGGAGAATTTTAAAGGTTTATTACAACGGCCTTATACATAGAGAATGGACTGTAATGACACATTGTCTCTCCTGCGTCATATGGAAGGATACACCCACAGTTTCCTTACACCGCAGCATCAGCTGAAAAAGCAAGAGGGCAGTGTTGGCGAAAGTTTCCTATAGTTGCCTGCATCATGCTGTCATCATTTTTCCGCGGTTTCAAGATACTTCTAATTATTACATGAACTGCTGATCAAATGCACACACTTCAACACTGTGACTGACCCTGAAGTGCATGTGAAAAGGCACTGGTATATATATATATATATATATATATATTTTTTTTTTTTTTTTTTTTTTTTTTTTTTTTTTTTTTTTTTTTTTTTTTTTTTTTTTTTTTTTTTTTTTTTTTTTTTAATTCTCATGTTGTCAGCTCTGTGTATGATACTTTAGTCTTACATATATGTTATTCAACAGAAATACCTAAAAACTGGAGGCTATTTTTGCACTTGCACACATCACTGCCCTGAGCCTAAAGATAATCATAAAGCTCCACCAAGCCATAAAAAAAATGAACCATCTAACATCTTGTCTTTGACATTCTCCGCAGGTTCTGCAATTGTCTGATCTCTTTGGGAAAGTGTTAATCAAAATACACAAAAGTATTTTTCTGTTTTAGAACAGTTGAGAGAGGAATAAAACTTAGATGTATGAGTCACACGACTGAAAAACAGGAAGTGGGAGTCTAGCACAGCTGTCTCAGGGAGGAACTGAGAAACAAAGACATAATAGTGAGGTGCAGCCATCTTCAAGGACACTGATGATGATCACTGCCAAATGAAGAGATAAGACTGTACAGCCCTGAGAAACACTTCTGTTTTCTCAGATGCATGTTTGTGTTCTATTCT